>CAMZMU010000128.1:81372687-81889372 GCA_947311845.1 Poa pratensis
CTTGATCTGATTGCTACCTCTATATGTGTTCTAGTATATTACTGACTTGGTTGATCTAACTTGATGTGTTTGGATTTTTGCAGGAATTTACAGCTGAATTTACAAGCTACTACTTGACTAAGATCCTAAGGGCACCGTACAACAATTTGCTGCATGTCAGTCTAGTAGTTAACTGCACCGAAAGCATAGAGAATTGTTACTTCAGAATTAAGATTGGTGAATTGGGAAAGGCATCCATCATAGGTGGATGGAAGAAAGTTGTGCAAACATTCAAGCTGCAAGAGGGTGAAGGATGCATGTTCAGTTTCAAGGACGAGAGGGTCTACTCAAAGAGATGTAGAGATAGTCTAGCTTGGCTAAGGCTGGTTATAACAAAGTTGTATGTCGAGAACTTTGTGTAATAAGTAGGCTAACAGTAACAAAGTTGTATGTTCAGTACTAGTGCATCTTTGTGACCTGCTTTAATGTTATGAATATTATTCATTGTTGTATGTGTTTGTGCATTTTGTATGTTGTTATGACTATGTGGGAAAGAGAGACTAATCTGCCTTCAATGTTATGGACTATATAGTCCAGAACTTTGGCACATGGTCTACCGTCAGTTTGTTTTCTGAAATTTTTAGCACTGTTTCGTGAGTTGTAAAAAAATTCAGAAATTTGACAGTTTGTTAAAAAAAAGCAAGTTACTGCTCTCTGAAAATTTTAGCAGTGTTTCGTCAGTTGTAAAAAAAATCAGAGACATTGTTTGTAAATTGTCCCAAAAAGATTTAATTTGCTGAGAGAGTTTACCAAAATGTGTTAAAGATGCTTAGTTAGGTTAGTAAACAAAAAATGTATATCTTTTTTCCTACAAAAAATCTTAAATGCTCAACTAATTAGTTTTGAACACTCGGAATTGAAGCAGATAAATACATCAAATTTTACTTCAAATTTTACTAACCAAATTTTACTGCAAAGAAGATTTAATTTGCTTTATAAAAAATACTTCAAATTTTACTTGACCAAATTTAGAATATCACAGCGGTATTAAACCAGGGTGTTTAATGGAAAAATACTGCAGGTGGAGAGATACCATTTTAGTATAAATAAAATTCAAGGACTAAAATGCAAAAGGGGAAAGGATATAAGCGGGTGGAGCGACTCATTTCTCCTCACTTTCACGAGCGCTCCGTGATGGCGTGTTAACGGTAGAGTGTTTTATTACTTCCCAGAAATAGCACCAGAAGATCAGCTTGTTGACCGTGACACCACACGTTCGTTGGGAGACCCCAAGAGGAAGGTATGATGTAGTGCAGCAGCAGTTTTCCCTTGAAATATGACCAAGGTTTATCGAACCAGGAGGACACGGAGGTTCTTCAGAAGGTTGTCAGTGGCGCAACTGACGTGGAACCTGCACACAACACAAGAAAACTACTTTGCCCCAATGAAACAGAGAGGTTGTCAATCTCTCCGGCTTGCTGAAAACAAAGGATTAAACGTATTGTGTGGAAAACAGTAATGAGTGCAGAAAGTAACAGAGAATAAATGATTGCAGTTGGTGGTTTTATCAGTATGAGGAAATGGAACGGGGTCCACAGTTCACTAGTGGTGTCTCTCCATAAAAGATAACTAACATGTTGGGTAAACAAATTACAGCTGGGCAATTGACAAATAATGAGCGCATGACAATGCAATATATGCCAAGATGATTATTATGAGATTTAATTGGGCATTACAACAAAGTACATAGACTTGCTATCCAACGCATCTATGCCTAAATAATCCACCTTCCGGTTAGCATCCGCACCCCTTCCGGTATTGAGTTGTAAACAACAGATTATTGCATGAAGTAAAGTGTGTAATGTAAACAATGCAAATGACACGTAGACAGTGCATCATTGTTTTATCCCTAGTGGCAACAGCACATCCACAACCTTAGTCGTTTCTGTCATCTCGAGCCCAGATTACTGGAGGCATGAACCCACTATCTAGCATAAATACTCCCTCTTGGAGTTACAAGCATCTACTTGGCCAAAGCATCTACTAGCAACGGAGAGCATGCAAGATCATAAACAACATAAATAGATAGATTGATAAACAACTTGCTCATAGTATCAATATTCATCGGATCCCAGTAAACACAACATGAAGCATTACAATAAGATGATCTTGATCATGTTAGGCAGCTCACAAGATCTAAACATGGAGGTACAAGGTGGAGAGACAACCATCTAGCTACTACTATGGACCCGTAGTCCAAGGATGAACTACTCACGCATCACTCCGGTGGCAGGCATGACGATGTAGAGGCCTCCGGTGAGGATCTCCCCTCCGGCAAGGTGCCGGGAAGAGCTTCAGAAGCCTCCCGATCTAGTGTTGACGACGGCGGCGGCGACGGAACTTTTCATGGAATATGATCGGTGTTTTTAGGGTTTTCGGGACATCGGGAATATATAGGCGAAAGGGCGGCGTCGGGAGGCAACCGAGGGGGCCACGCCAGGGCTCGGGGGGGGCCCACCTCTGACCGCGCCCAGGGGTGGCGTGGGCCCCTCGTGGTTCCTCGGCGTCTCCCCTTTTGGCTTCTAGAGTCTCCCGATGAGATATTTGCACACGTTGATTTTCGTCCAATTCCGAGAATATTTTGCGACTAGCTTTTCTGAAAGAGAAAAACAGCAGAAAACAGGAACTAGCACTTCGGCATCTTGTTAATAGGTTAGTCCCAGAAAATGCATAAAAATGCTATGAAGTGTAAATAAAACATGTAGCAATTGGTATAATAATAGCATGGAACATCAAAAATTATAGATACGTTTGAGACGTATCACTTCGCCGTCGCCAAAGGGGTTTGACTTCACTGTCGCCATCCAGGAGGGAGCGCTTCGCCGTCGCCATCCAGGAGGGAGCAAGGTTAGCACGATTCCCACTATATCCCCACTATATCTCGTATTTTTCTTGAGGAATAGGGTTATACTTGTCCTTTCTTTGTTTGATTTGGTAGTTTCTTTATTCGATTTGGTAGTTTCTTTAGTTGGATCTGTGTCTAGGGAACTATTTTGGATGAATATGGTTAGGGTTAGCACGCATGTTATTTTTTCCTCTCTCCCTAGTTCAAATAAAATTAGGATCTGTTCATTAGAATTAGGGTTTGATTTCGTATGAGGTTTAGGGCTGGTAGTATTTAGTGGTTTGATTTCGTATGAGGTATTACTGTATGGTAAAGTGGAGTAGTGATGTTGCAGAAGTAGGACTACTGTTTACTGGTGCTTGTAGTATTTAGTGGTGCTTGTAGTCTGATACGTCCATTTTGTATCACTATTTTATATCATAATTTACTGCTATTCATTGATATATTTCATATTTGGATGATATACTTATGTTATTTTATCTTCTTTTGCATGTTTGATGATTATTAGAGAATTAACTGCTGGAGTCAGGATTCAGCTGGAAAAAGCATCGTCAAGACACCCTATTTCTGAAGATCAGCAATTCACGGAAAATATACAGATGTTCCTATTTTGTCAGATGTCGGAGCCAGCCAAAAGGGGAGGCTGAGATGGGCCACGAGGGGCCCACACCACCCCACGGCGTGGCCCCCCCTCTGCCGCGCCGGGGCATGGTGTGGCCACCCTGGCCCACCTCTGGCGCTCCCCCTTCGCGTCTTTCATCCCCCAGAAACCCTAAGACAGGGAGAGTCATCGAGGAAATATTCCGCCGCCTCCACGAGGCGGAAACCACAGAGAGAGAAAAAGCTCTCCGGCAGGCAGAAATCTGCCGGGCAAATTCCTTCCCGGAGGAGGGAAATCATCGCCATCGTCATCGTTGATACGTCCAAAACGTATCTATAATTTTTGATTGTTTCATGCCATTTTTATGCTTTTAGCACTTGTTTTATATTAAGTTTATTATTTATTTGGACTAACCTACTAATAGTTGCAAAAGTGCACAATGTTCTTGTTTTACTCTTTGATGTGTAGAAATTATCAAGAATACAAGAGGAAACCTTGTTGGAGTCGAATTGGGACTTTCCTGAAATCTGTCTGAGAACTTTTTACGAAGTTTGCCAGTTTGACCCTCGAAGATGACGTTATATGGAGACCTGGCTGTTACGAAAGTTGTCACAATTTTCCATACGAAGATTTTAAGCCCGAGATCAGCCCAATCGGAGTTCGGACGCGGCCTGTAGGCCCGTTTTGGTGGAACCCTAAAAGGGGGTGACGGAAATCCGAGAAGATATATAAAGGGAGGAAACCTAATTCGTGGAGGACTCCACCCACGAATTTCAGCCACCAAAAGCCACGTTTTTGCCTCCCCCATGGATCCCATCTCCATGGGGGAGGGCTCCCAAGAAGCCATGAAGGAGGGAGGCTAAGGGGCGGCGCTCCCCAAGCTTGCCGGCGGCGGGGAAAGGAGTTCCCCGCGCCGCCGGCGCCCTGCGCCCGCGCTGCCCTCTCCGCCGTCTTCACCGCCATCTCCATCACCATCTCCTCCTTGTATTCAGTGGTTCATCCTCCCACAAACCTCTGTACCGTCCTATGTAAACATGGTGTTTGATGCTATAATATTTATCCTATGATTTACATCATGTTTCCGTAGTTTATTTGTCTTTTGATTGCTTAATTGAATGCATGAGGTTCATTAGAGTTGTATGTCTATATGGTGCTGTCCTTTGGTGTCCATTATATTTGTGCGCGCATGGATCAAACACCCTAGGGTTGGTAGTATTTGTAACGAAGCGGGGGAAGTTCTGCCGGAGTGACAGAAACCTGAGAACGCGAACCGATTAGTTGCACGTATGGGAGTAAGAGGACCTTGAACTTAAGGCTATGGTTGGGGAAACCTTAATGCATTGTTAGTATTTGCGGATGCTTTCTAACAATCCAATCATATAGTACTTGTAATCCCAAGTAGTGGAGTGCATGTATATTTAGCCTCTCCCACATAGAAAACTGCATCGAAGACAATGAACCAAGTACCTTCACTAATTAATCTTGGACAAAGCCACCACAATTACCACCACTTTTCCACACTCATGGTACTGTTAGTATATGGTTACTTAGTGTATTTTATTGCTGCAGCACTAACATTTACTTTCTTGTATTTATTATCTTGCAAAACTACCTCTCATACCCGTATTGCTACCGTAGTTTTATTTCTAGATAATGCAAACGTTTAGTGTGCGTAGAGTTGTATCAGTGGTTGATAGAACTTGAGAGAATACTTATCCTACCTTTAGCTCCTCGTTGGGTTCGACACTCTTACTTATCGAAAAGGCTACACGCGATCCCCTATACTTGTGGGTTATCAAGACCTTTTCTGGCGCCGTTGCCGGGGAGCCATAGCGTAGGTTAATGTTCTTGTGTGCACTTGTTTGCTTTATCTCTAAGTAGTTTTTATTTTCAGTATTAAGTTGTTCTTTATCTTACTATGGATAGGGAATGCGAATTACAAAAAAAATTAGGTGTAGTTGTTATCTAAAAACGTTTTCAAAAAGAAAAGTGATTGGAAAGATGAGTAATGGTTAAATGGGGGTCGACCTTGAACACTTGTGTTCATGCCTATGAAACCAAAACAAATCTTTCCATGGAAGCTTTTCATTAAAAACATGTAAATATTGTAAATATTGTGTATATACCTCTGTACATAAAAATAAAATGCTAATTATAGTCTTTAGTTAATTGAAAGTTGATAGTTTTACTTTGCTGTCCAGAAACAGATTTTCTGTGCTCCACCGTATTAAATGTTTAAAATCACCAGAACGTGATCTTGATCTGAAATTTCTTGAGTGCAAAGTGATGCTTATTAGCTTTCTTTCATTAGACTAACTTTTTCTGATTTAAGGTACGTAGATAGGTCGAAAAATTCGATCTTTACTGACTGTTCTGTTTAGACAGATTTTGTGCTTCTCTGTAAATAAAATCGTGATAAATCTCAGAATAGTATTTTGACTTGAAATTTTTGTGCATAAACCTGAGATTATTATCTTTCTTTCATTAGACTAAAGTTTTTCGATTTGAGCTACTTAACTATCTCGTTGAATGCCATCTTTACGGACTGTTCAGTTTTGACAGATTTCTTTGTTTATTCAATATTGTACTTGTTGTTAGTTTCATTAGTTTTTCGACGGACAACGGAAATCATGAACACCTTAGTATATACAGTGGCTAATGTTGAGTAAAAATTATAAAACTTGTCAATGCTTGAACATGAGTGGATTTTATTTAATGAGTACTAACCCTACTAATGAGTTTTGTGAAGTTTTATGTGGATGTAGCTTATAAGATCTAATCAATATGGTGATATGAGATGAATAAGAAGACGCAAGAGCTCAAGCTTGGGGATGTGTAGGTGCATCCCAAGAACATATTCAAGAAGATACAATCATCTAAGCTTGGGGATGCCCGAGTCATCCCCCTATTCATCAACTAACATGAGGTTGTCTCGTTCATACTCTATATTACCCGTCCACATGATATGTATTGTCTTAACTTGTATTATAATTGCTTTTATATGTCTTGGTTTTACCTTCTTTAGTTTTATTAGGCTCCTTATTTGGTTTCGATTGCTTCTTTACTTTCACTTATAAATTCAAAATAACAAAAATATTTTCTTTTGTTTTGCTTCTTTGTTTGGTTCTTTATTTTAATTTTATTTGGGTTTTACTTTTGATTTTTATTTAGAGTTTTCCTTGCTGTAGCTAGCATGTTTAGGTCTTGCTTAGCCTCTGGTTTCTTAGTTTATCAAAAATAAAGTACCAAGTTTTATCCATTTAGCTTAGTTGATACATATGTAAAAAGTGATTTTCTGTTTTCGGTATCTACTGCTTATTGCGCGATTTTTCATATTTTACTGGAAGCTCTAAAAATCACGAAAAAATTACTGATGTTGTAGCACCTAATCCTCTGCATGTACAAAAATTGGCTAAAATTTCGGGCATGTTTAAGTGCACCTAAAAATTGCGTTTTCCAGCTGCTGTTTTTCTGGACAGATTCTGACTTTTGTTGCAAGAGTGGCCTCTTTTCGTTTTCATTTGATTTTTAATGGTTCTTACCTTTCATTTATAAGTTGGCCATTTAAGCAACCTTTCTGTAACTTAAAAACAAAATTTTATTTGGTTTAATAGTAGCACTTGGGAAATATTATCTATTGTACTAATGTCTAACCGCAGAAAAGAATGGGAAAGTTTTTGTGTTGAAGTTTTTTCACAGAGAATGAAGGAACACCAAACTATGGAATATTGAAGAATTACCAAAGTCATAAGCTTGGGGATGTCCCCGCATCCCTCTTCATCAATAACCCCACGGTTTGCAAACCTTTAAACTTTGTTTTTTGAGCAACATAGGAACTTAACTAAACTTGAAGCGGCTGTATTTTATTATCTATTTATCTTAGCATCAAACACCAGTTACATTAATAAGTGGATCGTCACATATTTTATTTATCCTCTGTTTTCAATGTTTACTTGGTTAATGGATTACTTGTTGAAACTTAAAAATGATGTGTGAATAATACTGTTTAGTAGTTTATGTTTTCTTATGGTTAGTCTCAACTAGCTAATAGTGCATATTATGTTATTTTGATATCAACATGCATTGTCCTGTTCATAAGATGGTATGGTATTGTGGTATCCTCCTCTGAATAATTCACTTGAATCGACTTGGCACATGCTCACACATGTTATGACTGAAAAATAAAAGTCAATTAAGCCTTGATGATCTATTTTGCCTCAGAGTTTTAGTATCGTTTTTATGCCTCCGTTAATTTTATTTTGTCGCAAGCATGATTATGACCGTTATCGCTCTCGTGGTTGTCGCTTCCCAGTCTATTGCTAGCCTTCACTTGTACTGAGCGGGAATGCTGCTCGTGCATCCAAATCCTTAAAACCAAGTTATCCCAAAGAGTCCACCAAAAAATTCCTATGCATGGTATTTCAAGCCATTCCAAGTAAATTTGCATGTGCTACCTTTAAAACCTTCAAAATATTTCTCTTTTTGTGTCAATGTTTACTAGCTCATGAGGAATTAGTGTGGTTATTCTTTATTCTATTTGTCAAATGGACTTTTACACCTGGACTAGTGGCATATACATCCGCTTATCCAATAACTTGCAAAAAGAGCTGGCAACGGGGTGCCCAGTCCCAATTAATTACAACTTTAACCAATTAATTCTCTTCACACTTTTGCCCTGATTCATCAGTAAGCAATGACAAACAGTGAAATACCTGAATGTGTGTAAACCAAAGAGAAAGAGGGATGATCTGCCTTGCTGGTAGAAATAACGTCCTTCATGGGAGCCGCTCTTAAAAGTCCGTTTGACAGGTAGAATACTGTTCTCACCCGCTACCATTCGTTGACAATTAACAAACACCTCTCAAAACATTTTTACCTCTGTTTTTAAAACAAAAAGCTCTAGCACGTGTTAATCCCTGCTTCCCTCTGCGAAGGGCCAATCTTTTATTTTTATGTTGAGTCACCATCCTTTCTTTGAGCACTTCTTCGAGAGCATAGCTGTCGTTCTTAGTGTAATGTGCTTGTCCCAGAATACGATTAATTGAGGTATAACCATGATGCTTTTATCTTTGATATCTCTATATCTAGTCTTCACTTGAACTTCAGAGGTGCCTTGGCATTTATGTTTTGCTCCACAATTAAGGGCAAGCGAGATACCACTCTATCATGCTTTATTATGGTCATTACAATCTTGTTGATGTTTATAAATTTCATGTTATAAGCTCTTAGTTCGTTGATACTTTTCATTAGGAAACATGATTGCTAAGTTTTATTATCCATACATCATGCAATTGTTAAAGACCTGATCATAGCATTTACAATCAAAAATTATTTTGTTATCATTTACCTACTCGAGGACGAGCAGGAATTAAGCTTGGGGATGTTGATACGTCCAAAACGTATCTATAATTTTTGATTGTTTCATGCCATTTTTATGCTTTTAGCACTTGTTTTATATTAAGTTTATTATTTATTTGGACTAACCTACTAATAGTTGCAAAAGTGCACAATGTTCTTGTTTTACTCTTTGATGTGTAGAAATTATCAAGAATACAAGAGGAAACCTTGTTGGAGTCGAATTGGGACTTTCCTGAAATCTGTCTGAGAACTTTTTACGAAGATTGCCAGTTTGACCCTCGAAGATGACGTTATATGGAGACCTGGCTGTTACGAAAGTTGTCACAATTTTCCATACGAAGATTTTAAGCCCGAGATCAGCCCAATCGGAGTTCGGACGCGGCCTGTAGGCCCGTTTTGGTGGAACCCTAAAAGGGGGTGACGGAAATCCGAGAAGATATATAAAGGGAGGAAACCTAATTCGTGGAGGACTCCTCCACCCACGAATTTCAGCCACCAAAAGCCACGTTTTTGCCTCCCCCATGGATCCCATCTCCATGGGGGAGGGCTCCCAAGAAGCCATGAAGGAGGGAGGCTAAGGGGCGGCGCTCCCCAAGCTTGCCGGCGGCGGGGAAAGGAGTTCCCCGCGCCGCCGCCGCCCCTGCGCCCGCGCTGCCCTCTCCGCCGTCTTCACCGCCATCTCCATCACCATCTCCTCCTTGTATTCAGTGGTTCATCCTCCCACAAACCTCTGTACCGTCCTATGTAAACATGGTGTTTGATGCTATAATATTTATCCTATGATTTACATCATGTTTCCGTAGTTTATTTGTCTTTTGATTGCTTAATTGAATGCATGAGGTTCATTAGAGTTGTATGTCTATATGGTGCTGTCCTTTGGTGTCCATTATATTTGTGCGCGCATGGATCAAACACCCTAGGGTTGGTAGTATTTGTAACGAAGCGGGGGAAGTTCTGCCGGAGTGACAGAAACCTGAGAACGCGAACCGATTAGTTGCACGTATGGGAGTAAGAGGACCTTGAACTTAAGGCTATGGTTGGGGAAACCTTAATGCATTGTTAGTATTTGCGGATGCTTTCTAACAATCCAATCATATAGTACTTGTAATCCCAAGTAGTGGAGTGCATGTATATTTAGCCTCTCCCACATAGAAAACTGCATCGAAGACAATGAACCAAGTACCTTCACTAATTAATCTTGGACAAAGCCACCACAATTACCACCACTTTTCCACACTCATGGTACTGTTAGTATATGGTTACTTAGTGTATTTTATTGCTGCAGCACTAACATTTACTTTCTTGTATTTATTATCTTGCAAAACTACTCTCATACCCGTATTATTACGTAGTTTTATTTTCTAGATAATGCAAACGTTTAGTGTGCGTAGAGTTGTATCAGTGGTTGATAGAACTTGAGAGAATACTTATCCTACCTTTAGCTCCTCGTTGGGTTCGACACTCTTACTTATCGAAAAGGCTACACGCGATCCCCTATACTTGTGGGTTATCAATCGTCATCACGCCGGACTTCATCGGGATCATCATCATCATCTCCACCGCCGTCACCATCATCTCTACCGCTCCACTTCGTTCCGCTGTAACATCTAGGGTTATACTTTGTGTAGTTCATAGGGGAAACTTTCCCGGTGTTGATTACTACTAGTGGTTGATGCTATTAAGTTTTATCGGTGAATTGAAGTATATGTCCAGATTGTTATTCATTATTATTTCACCTCTGATCATGATCCATATGATGTCTTGTGAGTAGTTCGTTCAGTTCTTAAGGACATGGGAGAAGTAATGCTGTTAGTAGTGGAACTATGTTGAGTAATATTTAATGGTTTGATATTTAAGTTGTGGTGTTATTCTTCTAGTAGTGTCGTGTGAACGTCAACTACATGACACTTCACCTTTGTGTGCCTAGAGGAATGCATTGTGTATTCGGCTACTAATTGTGGGGTTGCCGGAGTGACGGAAACCTAAACCCCCGTTAGTAAACCGGTGCATGAGGGAGTGTAGGATCTCAGGGTTTAAGACTGTGGTTAGATTTATCTTAATTACTTCCTTGTAACGCGGATGCTTGCAAGGGGTTTAATCACAAGTATATATTAGTCCAAGTTAGGGCAGTGCATTAGCATAGGTTCACCCACACAACACTTATCAAAACAATAAAGATTAATCAGCTGTAGGAAGCGAAAGCACTTGACGAAATTCCCGTGTGTCCTCAAGAACATTTTGCCATCATAAGTAAACCAACCGGCTTATCCTTTGCTCTAAAAAGGATTGGGCCACTTGCTGCAATTATTATTATTGTCTTTTATTTACACGTATTTTATTTATCTGCAATATCGAAAACCACTAAAAACTTGTCTGCTAGTATTTACAGTGATTCCTTGATCAAAACTACTTGTCAACACCTTCTGCTCCTCGTTGGGTTCGACACTCTTATTTATCGAAAGTACTACGATACACCCCTATACTTGTGGGTCATCAAGACTATTTTCTGGCGCCGTTGCCGGGGAGTGAAGTGCTATTGGTAAGTGGAATTGGTAAGGGAAACCTTTACTGTAAGTGCTGTTTTTATTTCTGTTTGCTGCTTTATTTTATTATGGAGAGATCTCCATTTGAATCCCTATTTGGGAACACTACTGCCACTGCTAAGGTAGTAGATGAACCACCGCCTGCTGAATTAGATCCATTTAAAATACCTATGAAAATTGTTGAACGTGTTATGGATAACCGCTATGTTGGAGATGGAACCATCCATCCTGGTGATCATTTACTATTTATACATGAATTATGCGAGTTGTTCAAGTGTGCAGGTATTTCAATGGAAAAAGTCAAGAGGAAGTTATTCTCTATATCACTGAAGGGCCGAGCTGCGGTGGTCGATCTATTGGCTGGGAGGAAATTGTACCTCTCTTTTATTCTAAATTCTATCCTCCTAGTGAGATTCATCAAGATCGAAATCGCATATATAATTTTTGGCCTCATGATGGAGAGAGTATTGTCCAAACGTGGGAGAGATTGAACTCACTAATGCTTAAATGTCCCACCGATGGACAAGAGCCGGGCCATATCCTCCATTTTTGGCTCTCTAAATACTCTGGGCCAAACACCACAACCACTGCTTTGCAAAATCTATACATTGATATAAGCATGTGGACTCACTCATGCGCATGTACTCATCAACAAGATCATAGGCAACTCCGTAAGGAAGCATCCGGATGACCGCAGTGCATTTTGGTAGGAGGAGAAGCCAAGCTTACCAAGGGCATCTCACTTGCATTTGAAGAAATCATCATGTCTAAGCACTCCTATCCGAATGCATTTAACACATGTCGGGCCATACGAAAGTTGGGGCCTTGTAGGTTGGATCACGGCATAAGTAATCCTTGAAAAGCTAGACATGGCTACCTTCTCGGTTACGGTCCAACGCCGGTGCACGGCCAGGGACCGAACCCTGAACATGGGTTGCATCCTAGCAATGTGCTCATTGACAACCAGTGTAGCAATGAAAACATCACTATCATCATTGGAGGTGTACGCTATGTTGTTGTGGTAAAAGTACTCGTCCGAGCTATCTGCCATAGGAGCTGGTGATGAAATCGTACCTCCGACCGGCGGTCAAAAACCTTGCGGGCGATGCCGAGCCTGGCAGCCTCCGGCTGTTTCCCCGCCATCGAAACACGGCCTACTTGGGGGAGGCAGTACTGCGAAGCAATCTAGCAGGATTGAGGTGGGATTCCGGTGAGAGGTAGGGCGAAGGGGACATGCATTGGCCGACAGCGGCGGGGAGGGTGCGCGGGAGAGGGCGAACGTGGGGGGGGGGATGGCATTCGTGTGGCCGACGGGCGGGCCAGGGGAGGACGTCGCGGCCGTCCACGCGTGTCCGCACCGACCCAAAGCCGGCTCAAATTTGGGCCGAAATTGGATCCGCGCAGATAGCAAAACGGACACGGGCCCATTACGTCGGGCCGTCCGCGCGTGTCTGCGTCGATCCAAAGCCGGCTCACATTTGTGCCAGAATTGGGTCCACGCGGACAGAAAAACGGACACCAAGTCATTGCGCCAGCTCATTGGGCTGTGGTTTTTCTCAGAACGGACAGAAACGCAAATAAACGAACCAAATGGGTCGTTGCGTTGGACTTCCTTCCGGATGCTGGTGCCGTCCATCATCCTTGGCGTCATGGATCATTTTGGCGCGGAACTTCCATTTCTGGTTCACCAATCTCAGGCGTCATGACCTCAAGGGCAAAGAAACTACTACTCCTACCTCCAATCCAATCCTACCTACCAAGTTCGTACCAAACCCAGAACCGGGCCTGACCGAGTGCGACAGCAAACAGGTGGTTGAGACTTGAGACTTCCATACATCATCACATGATCTGGATATACCTAATTTCGTCCCGGTGTATTGTGAATTTTTGCTACCTTCAGCTGCCGGCAGCAATGGTGGTCTATTTTGACAGAAACTCCAAATGCTCGCAGCGGACAGTGCAGCACGCCACACAGCCATGGCGCTTGGGGACATGATAACGGGCCAAAGCAGGCTTCATAAGAATGAGATAGCACCAAGGGGCTCCGGAAGAATACGGAAGGACATGGCAACGGGATCGTCTATGCGTCGACCTGGTCGACGCGTTCGGCGCGTCGCACACCCCCCGCTACGACATGCATGCTATCGGGCCGGCCCATGTTGGACTTCTTTCTTCCGCGCGCGTTCTACCGCATCCCGGGATTCCCTTCCCTGTTTACTGTTTCACTGGTTCGCTTCTTCTACTGGTTCGCTGCTTCCTGATACTGTTTTATTTGCACCATGTTTCTTTCTCGTTTTAAAATATATTTGAATTTAAAATAAAGTGTACACGAAATTTATGCACGTCAACGGATAGGTTCCATTCCTGTACTCGGTTTCGAGTTTCGTCGATTGTAACTTCTCAATTTTGAATCAATATTCGAAATATTTTTAGATAATTTTTATCAAATTCATCGCACTCGGTCGATCGTTTAAAATATCGTTTAACGAGTAGGTTAATGTCAACGTTTCACACAACTTTCAAGTTGTAACTTTTTTGTTTCAACGGTCATATACGAGATAATCTTGTACCGTAGGTTTAAACGTGTTTATACTCCTCACTATACACGTCTTCATGTGTAGATACATGCAGATTTGAACAAAACATTTTCTCTACACGATGAAAAATGTAACAAAAAAAAAGTATCAGAAATCATGTGTAGGGGACTAGCACATTTGAAAATTATTTTTGAACGATTTTCAAAAAAGTGAACAAAAATAGGTATTTGAACGGAAACTATTTTTGAACGATTTTAAAAGGTGAACAGAAAAAGTCTGTGAACGGAAATTATTTTTTAACGATTTTCAAAAAAGTGAACAAACATAGGTATTTGAACGGAAATTATTTTTGAACGATTTTAAAATCAAACAGAAAAAGTCTGTGAACGGAAATTATTTTTGAACGATTTTCAAAAAGTGAACAAAAAATAGGTATCTGAACGGAAACTATTTTTGAACGATTTTAAAAGGCGAACAGAAAAAATCTGTGAACGGAAATTATTTTGAACAATTTTCAAAAAAGTGAACAAAAATATGTATTTGAAGGGAAATTATTTTTGAACGATTTTCAAAAAGTGAACAGAAAAGGTATTTGAACGGAAACTATGTTTGAACGATTTTAAAAGGCGAACAGAAAAAGTCTGCGAACGGAAATTATTTTTGAACGATTTTAAAAAAAGTGAACAAAAAAGATATTTGAACAAAAACTATTTTTGAACGATTTTAAAAGGCGAACAGAAAAAGTCTGTGAATGGAAATTATTTTTGAACGATTTTCAAAAAGTGAACAAAAAAGGTATTTGAACGGAAACAATGTTTGAATGATTTTAAAAGCCGAACAGAAAAAGTCTGTGAACGAAAATTATTTTTGAAAGATTTTTAAAAAAGTGAACAAAAAAGATATTTGAACGGAAACTATTTTTTAACGATTTGAAAAGGTGAACAGAAAAAGTCTGTGAACGGAAATTATTTTTGAACGATTTTCAAAAAAGTGAACAAAAAAGATATTTGAACGAAAACTATGTTTGAACGATTTTAAAAGGCGAACAGAAAAAATCTGTGAACGGAAATTATTTTTGAATGATTATAAAAAAAGTGAACAAAAAGGTATTTGAACGGAAACTATTTTTGAACGATTTTAAAAGACGAACAGAAAAATTCTGTGAACGGAAATTATTTTTGAACGATTTACAAAAAGAGAACAAAAAAGGTATTTGAACAGAAACTATGTTTGAACGATTTTAAAAGGCGAACAGAAAAAGTCTGTGAACGAAAATTATTTTTGAACGATTTTCAAAAAAGTGAACAAAAAAGGTATTTGAACGGAAACTATTTTTGAACGATTTTAAAAGGCGAACAGAAAAAGTCTGTGAACGGAAATTATTTTTGAACGATTTTGAAAAAAGTGAACAAAAAATATTTGAATGGAAATTATTTTTGAACGATTTTAAAAGACGAACAGAAAAAGTGTGTGAACGGAAATTATTTTTAAACGATTTTCAAAAAAGTGAACAAAAAAGGTATTTGAACGGAAATTATTTTTGAACGATTTTAAAAGGCGAACAGAAAAAGTCTGTGAACGGAAATTAATTTTGAACGATTTAAAAAGTGAACAAAAAAGTTGGTTAACGGAAACTAATTTTGAACGAATTTAAAAATAGTGAACGAAAAATGGTCGGTGAACAGAAAATGTTCTTGAACGGTTTTAAAAGTGAACAAAAAAAGTTGTTGAACGGAAATTAATTTTGAATGATTGAAAAAGTGAACAAAAAAGTTGGTGAACGGAAACTAATTTTGAACGAATTTTAAAATAGTGAACGAGAAAATACAAAAAACAAAAACAAAAGAAGGTGAACATTCGTTCATTTCTTTTCCTAAAAATAAATAAAACTTCGAATTGACAACAGGAAATAAAATAGAAAATTAAAGAAAGAAGAAAAACGAAACTGTGTACTACAAAAGGAAAGTGGGGAAAAAATAAAAAGAAAAATAAAAACGAAACAGGAAACAGGAAAAAATTATAACACGAAAGTTGTGAAAAACGGCGAGTTTCATATACCCATGAAAGGATTTTTCAAACCGTCGACGGAGTGTGGCAAATTTAACAAAATTCATCTAAAAAAATTCAAAACTTCGGTCCAAAATTAAGGAGCTACATTCCATGAAACTCGAAACCGATCACGGGAATAGAAACTAATCGTGAGCGTACACATATTTCGTGTATAAATTATTTTTGAAAATGAAAATATATTTTTGTGTGAGATTGAGTATGTGTTAGACTGTGTACCTACACAGAGCTAGTACAGCCCGAAGGCACGAGCTGCGCCCGAAGCGAGACGGAAGAAAAAATCTGGCGCTAAAAGGATGCAGAATACTTAGCGCACAGTATGCCCAGCAAACTAAATGGGCCAGACCCAGGAGAGCGCAGGGCGTGTGCGACGCTAGTTAGCCTTGACCTGGTCGATATATAGGATTTGCCCATGGCAACAGATATGCAACGTTTCACCACAGATGGCAGCATGCCAGGGATCCAGGAAGCTGCTATCGTGAAGCAAGAGATATTTGCTATAGCACATATGTGTAAGTCAAGATTAACTTATAAACTGGACCAATGGCGACGTCTTTAATTGCAGAGCAAATGTCCTCTTCGCAGCCACGACCACCAAGTAGAAAATATCAAGAGCGGAAAAATATCTCATCAAGGATGATGAGGCACGCCATTAAGAAGGATCAACGAAACAGAGCAAGAAAACATCCACATACACATGCCCTGAATTTTAAAGATGGATATTACGCCTCTGCGCAGGACCGCGCTCAGATTGGCGTGGGCCGTTGAGCGAACACATGCATCTCGTGCGTTTCCTCAGCTCCATAGTACTGTAATACATATCCACAAGACTGGCAGCAGAATTGTAGAAACGGATCGCAAAAATCATACAGCCGACATGAAAGCGACTAGTGCAATGCTACAAAAGTTTTGAAATCTGAAATGAGGAATTGGAATTCACAAGTGGCGAGGTCTCTGCACTCATGCCCAGGGCGACAAGAGTTGAATGGATGCACGGCGCTCCCCGGGTGTGGACAACAGCAAGGCCGAGGGCATCAAGCATCCTATTCCTACCCCAGTTTCCGTGCAGAAGAGGAGCATCCAAAGCAAAATGCACAGCGAAAGAAAGCACTAGGAGCAAACAGAAGAACCGACAGAGCTTAACGTTTTGGATTAATGGCACCGGGCATGAACGCCCAGCAACCCGAGCAGTAGTGGTACTGAGTTCTAACTGTGCCAGCAATCGATCAGACAAAGACATAGCCATTTGAAACGTCCACGATAAGGGGCGCTCGTGTCGCCAATTTGGGCAGCATGACACGCAGATTGCAGATGTTCTGTGGACTTTTGAGTTCTAGGGAGCTTTCCTGGAGCAAGTTTTGCATCACTCCCAGGAGTATTATATGTCAGATACCCAGATGTTATGTTTGGTTAGCTAAGCAGTTATTAAAAGCAGATGTCCTAGTTTGACCAACTAGCCTGTAGAATTCGTTTTAGTAGTACAAAAAGATCTTTCTGACCCCTTCACCGCCTCATGATTTTCTGCCAGGCTGAATAGATCAAAAGAGTATTGTCAAGTACTTCAATTACTTTAATGTCAGTTTGAACCTACACCGAAACATACATCCAGTTTTATGTCACAAAGGTAAACTTACTTCTAAGATTTCTAGCCCTCTCCGTGACAAGGCAATGAAGATATAAAAAAGGTGCAGTATCGATTACTATAGAAGGTTCATTGCTGACAAAATGTCCGAGGTCCAAGTCTACAGACCTGTAACGCGTATGCAAGACTTAACACATGCACAACATTTGACCCGCCACTGAAAGCTACTGGTAATAGTTTTCTTAAGGACTAGACCACAACAAAATATCTCGTATTAGAAAGGTGAGGAGCTGAAATGTGACAGACTGCTGCATTTGCTTAACCTTCTTTCCTTTGGCCAACAACACATAATTTACCAAAGAAGACGAGACCCCAGCGACAAGGCATCATTAACCGACAACTGGTTGTGATACATATGTGACAAAAGCAGAAGAGATATTCTTATGGACTTCCATTTGATTACGTCCTAAAGCTTGACAACTACTGAAAAGATAAATGTACACGTGCATTCTAACATATTGTGTGTCAGTGATAATGTTGTAATCATATGTTAATTCTCGACATCAACAAAGTTGGTAGGGATCATGTGACAGCAACTAACCAAAGGCTCCCAATGTAAACACTACTAGACCCAAAAAGTATGTACAAGCACGGACTAGATATTACTATCATTCATATAGAAGATCGTAAATAATCGCTGACTTTACTTCATTTCTAGAAGGGTTATCACGAATTGGTCCAGATGACTACCAGCGGAACCAATCCACTTACATGAAAGTATAATACTATTAAGACACGAAGGGCAAAGATACACGCCTACCACTTGCTACATAAAATAAAATCCAGAATTATCACTAACACTACTAATTAAACTTCCAAGCAACAATCAACTACCATATCGCTATCCAAGACCTTTTCAGATAATAGCATACAATAGCACTTTGTTTGACGTATGCATTATCATTGCCTCTTTGGTTGTTTACTATACAGTATACACCATTTCATATGCATACTTTACGGATGACAAGCTGAACAAACTGAATAACAACGGTCTGTGCACAAAGAAAAGTAGTACAAATTTCAATTATGCATGTTCTTGTTTCAAACCTCACTCAAGACTTTAACGCATATTTGCACACCACATGCCAACGGTGTGTGCTGTCATCTAAATCTACCTATGTGTTGGTAGTGAAGGTGATAATTTTTAAGTTCATGACGTTGAAATGCAAACATAGAAGTGCAGCTACATGCAAACAAAGAAAATATATTTTTCTGGATACGGAAGGAAGCATGCTGATCATCAGCAGAGCTATGCTAGAGCAATTTAAATTCACACCACGGGAGAAGACACTGGTGATGCTATCAGCTCAGCAGTAAAACATGCAATTACCCATAATGGAGATTTCACACGGACTGGATATGAAATGTAATAAGCTTAACGAACATGGATATGAGAGTAGAAACCATAAAACATCAAAGGAGTTCATCGATTTCCATCCCACATCACATTGGTGGAGGATTGCCAAACCTCCTTCTAAGTGCTGACATGACGCTCCGCATCCTACTATTCGCCTGAGCAAAAGATTGTGCACCAGCAGCATTCGTAGGAAGGTCCATGGCCGCCATCTGTCCAGTTAGCTCTGTAATCTGTGCTTGTCCAGTCTCTTGCACAACATTTTCCCTCACGATTCCTGCATCATGCTCCAATACAATATCCAAGCTGATAGAGAACGAGTCCCCCCTAACAATCTTCAGTCGCTCAACACATTCATATGATACTCCACGGCACCTCTTCAACTTCACCTTGACCAAACTGGGGCAACCCTGATTGAATGCTCCCATTCCGCGGTCTGAGACTGGGCATCCCTTGATGCAAAGTTTCTTGAGAGCGGCACAGCGCTCAGCGAGGCAAATAATCTCGATATCCCCGACAGTCTCACACCCACAAAGCGCGAGACGCTCCAGCACACGGCAGTGCTCGCCAAGCATCCGGAGGCTCTGCACGGTGAGGTTGACCCCTATCAAGACAAGCTCCTGAAGGTCCGGGCATCCTCGCGCAACAGCCATGAGCCCGCGATCCCCAATCCTGTTTGTGCGCCACCCATCAATATGCAGCTTGCGCAGCTTGTGGCAGTTCTGCGCAACACTGATTATGCCGTCGTCGGTGCATTCAGGGGTCTTGACAAGGAAGAGCACCTCCAGACTGGTACAGGCCGAGACGGCAGCTAGCCCACGGTCGCCGACCTGGAGCTTCTCAAGGTGGATCTCAACGAGGCCGGGAGCACGGGCAGCGATGACCTCCAACGGCAGGTCCCAGGCACCCGAGCACCGCAAGATCTTCAGCGAGCGAAGGTTAGGCGAGGACGCAACCAGCGGCACGAAGCTGAGGGCGCTGTAGAGATCCTTGAGGCAGACGGAGCGCAGCGCGGAGGCGGGCGGGAAGAGGATCTCCTCGGTGATGGCGGTCCCGGCGCCGGAGGTGTCCGGGAGGCCGCGGAGGCGCTTGACGGAGAGGTCCTCGAGGAGCGGGCAGGACTGGAGCACGGCCACGAAGGCCTTGGGCCCGAAGGTGCAGGAGGCGACGGAGAGCTTGCGGAGCGCCGGGGCGGCGGCGGCCAGAGACCCGAGCCCGGCGTCGGAGAGCTGCCGGAGGCCCCGGAGCTTGAGCCTGGCGAGGCGGTCGGAGGGCAGCGTGGCGGCGACCGCGGTGGCGCCGACGTCGTTGAGGCTGTCGGCGCCGGACCCGCGCGCGGCGCGGAGCGCGAGCTTGGTGACGGCGGTGAAGCGGGCGAAGAGGGCGGGGGAGGCGTGGCCCAGCTTGGCGCGCGCGTCGAGGGAGAGGCGGTGGCGCGTGGCGGCGTCCACCTGGTTCCAGCGAGCGCAGGTGAGGGAGCAGGCGTTGCGCTCGGCAGGGATGAGGGAGGCGAAGACGAGCGTGAGGATCTCGTCGGGGAGGTCCTGCGTGTGGTCGCGCGCGGGCGGCGGCGCGGCGAACGAGGAGGGGGTCGGCGGCGCGGGAATCGGCGGCGGCGGCGCCATGGAGGAGGGCGAGCCGCGGCGCGGCGGCGGGGGTGAGGCGGTGGAGGAGGATTTGGAGAGGTGGGAGGAGGGGGCCTGGCCCATGCTAGGAGGGCGCCCCGGGTCGCGTGGGGAGGCGCTGGCCATGCGGGTGGACGGGAGGATGGATCTGGGGGCTGCGGTGGGGAGGAGAGGGTGAGTTGGGTTTGTTTGTTCGAGTGGGAGGAGAATGGGGAAAGTATATTTGTTCAGGGTGGCAAAATCTACGATAACCCCCGGTTCGCGCATCTTCTATTATATGTCCCTTTGTGTCACTGACATGTGGAGTCCCATGTATAAAGGGGGCATATGATAGAAGGTGCGCGAACCTCCCCACATGTCAGTGACACAAAGGGGCATATGATAGAAGGCGCGCGAACTGGGGATTTATCATCAATTGCCCCGTTCAGGGTAACGAGGAGCGGCGCGTGTTGCAGGTACTGCCTGGGTCTGGTTGCCCCGGGCCGGAGACTCGGTCGTTGGTGACGGGTCTACTACTCTGCTTGCAACGCTTGCTGGGTTTTTTTTCTTTCAAAACACTACAAACATACGCTCAAGTATGCACGCATAACGCACACACCACCCCTATCAACAGAATTCTAAAGACAGAGCCATGTCTTGAAGTTGACGAAATCATCACATAAGTCTCGTTGACGGAACGTCGCCTCGCACTAAAAAATATTTTGCTTTAAATGAGAAACGCCATCATCATATTCGAATTTAAACTCCGATGGTTGGGATATAATTACCACTCTCCTAACTATCCAACCTCTAGTTGGTTATGTCAACACTATATAGCCTAGTTTACACTAGTAGGAAAACAGCTTTTAGTGGCGCACCAAAAAAGCATTCTGTGGCGCATGGTGGGTGCGCCAGAGAATGTTCGTCACAAAAATTTTATTCTGTGGCGCATCTGGTGGGTGCGCCACAGAATTCTCACATTTCTGTGGCGCACCCACACTATATGCGCCACAGAATTCTCAAAAAATCCAAAATATTTAAAAAAATGTAAAAAAGTTAAAAAAATCAGGAAAAAATGAAATAATTTGGGAAATCCTAATTATTTGAATTTTTATGGATTTTTTGAATTTTTTGAACTGATGACTTCCCGCTAGGTCACCCATCCTCAAATTGCTCCAACCAAACTACGCTTAACTTTTAAGTTCTATTCAATCTAGCTACCATTGTGCTACTCAAATTCTTATTAATATATGTATCATATAAAGCCTCTTAAGGATTGTATGTGTACATGCGTGGAAAATGTGTTATATATGTGTGTTTTTAAATTTTAAAAGTTTCAAAAACTTCTAAAGTTTCAAATGGAGATTCAAAAGTTTCAAAAAAATCCAAAAAACTTAAAAAATAAAAAAATCGAGGTTTTTTTTACCTCTCATGCATGCCTACCCCCGTGGATCGCCTTTTCAGTTTTGCAAAAAAAAATGATAAAATCTTTAATAAATAAAATCCTTTGAGATATAGTCTAGTTCGTATAGAAATTTTGAAATATAAAATTTGACCTTTTTTGCGAAAAACAGAAAAAAAGTAAAACATCCATAACTTTTGCATACGGCGTCGAAAAAATGCGTTTAATATGTCAAAAATTCGTGAGAAAAAAGGAGCTCAATTTCACCAGGGTTTACCCGGTGAACTTTTCTCAAATTCGGTAAATTCCAAAAGAGTAAAAAGTTATTTCAAAAAGAAGACTTTTTTGTACAAAATCAAAAAATTTCAAAAATTTCAACAAATTCAAAAAATTCCAAAAAATTCTCCAGCTTTTAGAAAAATATATTTTTTGGGGGGTTTTTGGGATTTTTAAATTATTTTGTATTTTTTGAATTTTTTGGATTTTTTGGTTTTTTTTGGATTTTTTGAATTTTTTTGCCTTTCTCTGGCGCATGTAGCTATATGCGCCACAGAAAGCCTCGTTTCTATGGCGTATGTAGTGGGTGCGCCACAGAAATATGGCTTTCTGTGACGCATATAGCTACATGCGTCACATAAATATGTCTTTCTGTGGCGCATCTAGACCCATGCGCCACAGAAATATTTTTCTGTGGCGCATGGCTATTTGGTGCGCCACAAAATGTGGTTCCACATCAAGCTAGTTTCCTAGTAGTGTTAGGTTCTCTTAATCATGTTGTCTCTCCCTTGCATGTCAATGGCCAGACATAAAATGCGATACGCGAACGCGATACCTGATGTGGGCGTACCCTCCGGGCATCCGACCGTTGGCGTACCCGATGCAGCCCAGCACCTGGAGGCCCATGAAGCCCAACAAGTCACAACTTGGAGTACAAGACAAGAACTCATGTAAAACTCTACATGGCTCCCTTTATAAAGACAGGCAGGGGCACCCCATAGGGGGGAGATCCATACGAGACCACGTCTCACCTCGCCCTCGCGGCCACCATGTAACATCATCATACATATATACAGATCAGACAAGCAGGATGTAGGTCTTTACCTCGCAACGAGGGGCCGAATCTGGGTAAATCCTTGCTTGTCAGCCGACGGAACTACCAGCGCGCACTCTCTCTCCCTTCAATCAACCCGGGGTACTCGACACTGGGACTTGCCGAGGTGATCCCTCGTCAATTGGCACCGTCTGTGGAAAAGAACGCACGCTGGATTCAACGTTCCGGCGGCTCCAATCTTCATCATCGGCGGCGGCGCTCCGTGCGCATACAACGGCGGCTCCGGTCTTCATCAACAACAACGGCGGCAGCGTCCCGGGTGCGCGGCCTCCGTGATCCAATCTGGCGGCGGCGTTTTGTGCGTAGCGAGCGTGATCCAATCTCAATCTCGTCAATTGGTGACGGTCAAATCGCTACTGTCTATGCTTGCGGATTTGGATCTACATCAACCATCCAGACTTTTCGTCTCACCTCGGAAATCGGCAACGCCTACACATTCATCTGCCACGACTTGTGGATCTCGGGCGCCGGCCACCACTCGCCAGCCAGGCGGAAGTTCCAAGGGATCAACCGATCGAACAAGCAACAATAGCTTCAACGCTGTGCAACCTAGTAGAGGGTTCGAGTCCCGCGGGATCTACGCTGCAACGTCACGCCAGAAAAGTCAAGCAGCGGCAGCTGTCCAGTTGTGATCTGATCCGATGAGCTCAGCCGGACAGGAACACCAGTCCAATGCGATGACCAAGAAGAAAAGAAGGAAAAAGAAAAGAGATCATCACGCTAATCACATGCATGCATGGATTTTGTGGCCAGCCTGCTAATTACATGCATGAATTTACCGGCAATCAAGATGTGTGTGGAGCACGTATGCACCTGAGAAAAAAGAAAAGAAGAAGGAAAAAGAAGACCCGGTCAGCTCAAATTCACCAGCTCGACAATTCGAGTATCACGACCCGCGCCACGGTCGACTCCAATCCTGCCGCGGTACGTCTGCTTCGGCCCGATTCGATTCGTCGCGACTCTGTTCCCGGGAATCCTCGACTCCGCGGGACTGGGCGTCCACTTCGACTACGCGCACCCGATGGACTGGCGACTCGAGGCGGCAACGGCGCCGCGCATATTCATTGACCGCTCGAGGAGAACTCGACACTCGGAGTTGGCGCTTCATCAACAACAACAAGTTAATCGCTACACTCGACACGTGACTCGGGTGACTTCATCGGCTCCGCCACCAACACTCGGGGGCTGGCGGCCCTGCCTTCGTCGACTTCGCCTCCAACACTCGGGGGCTGGCGGCCTCGCCTTCGTCGACTCCGCCTTCATCGGCTCCGCCTCTGACACTCGGGGGCTGGCGGCCCCGCCTTCGTCGACTTCGCCTCCAACACTCGGGGGCTGGCGGCCCCGCCTTCGTCGACTTCGCCTCCAACACTCGGGGGCTGGCGGCCTCGCCTTCGTAGACTCCGCCTTCACCGGCTCCGCCTCTGACACTCGGGGGCTGGCAGTCTCGTCTTCATCGGCTCCGTCTCCGACACTCGGGGGCTGGCAGCCTCGCCTTCGTCAACTCCGTCTCCGACACTCGGGGGCTGGCGGCCTCGCCTTCGTCGACCCCGCCTCCAACACTCGGGGGCTGGCGGCCTCGCCTTCGTTGACTCCGGTCCACCACGTCGACTACTTCCGCCGTGTCGACTCCGGTCCGTCGCGTCGACTACTTCCGCCGCGTCGACTCTGGTCCGCCGCGTCGACTTCTTCCGCCACGTCGACTCCGGTCTATCGCGTCGACTACTTCCGCCGCGTCGACTCTGGTCCGCCGCGTCGACTTCTTCTACCGCGTCGACTCCGGTCAGTCGCGTCGACTCAGGTTCGCCGCGTCGACTACTTCCGCCACGTCGACTGCGGTCCGTCGCGTCGACTACTTCCGCCGCGTCGACTCTAGTCCGCCGCGTCGGCTCCGGTCCGCCGCGTCAACTACTTCCGCCACGCCGACTCTGGTTCGTCGTGTCGACTACTTCCGCCACGTCGACTCCGGTCCGCCGCGTCGAAACAAACTCGCCTTGGCCGTACCTGATGCTCTCCCGGGTGCTGCGCCACACAGGCCACAACAAAATTGCCTTGGCCGCACCCGATGCTCTCCCGGGTGCTGCGCCGCACAGGACACAACAAACCCGCCTTGGCCGCACTCGATGCTCTCCCGGGTGTTGCGCCGCACAGGCCATAACATACTCGCCTTGGCCGTACCCGATGCTCTCCCGGGTGCTGCGCCGCACAGGCCACAACAAACTCGCCTTGGCCGTACCCGATGCTCTTTCGGGTGTTGCGCCACACAGGCCACAACAAAATTGCCTTGGCCGCACCCGATGCTCTCCCGGGTGTTGCGCCGCACAGGCCACAACAAACTCGCCTTGGCCGTACCCGATGCTCTCCCGGGTGCTGCGCCACACAGGCCACACCAAAATTGTCTTGGCCGCACCCGATACTCTCCCGGGTGTTGCGCCGCACAGGCCACAACAAACTCGCCTTGGGCGTACCCGATGATCTCCCGGGTGCTGCGCCGCACAGGCCATAACAAATTCGTCTTGGCAATTTACAGTCATCGACAAAACAAATCATTCAGTAGGCCAACAGGCTGAACGAGCATTCGAACAACTTTCGAGTGCCCATAGAGAAGTAAGCCAACAGGCTGAATAAAATACACAGTAAGCCACCAGGCTGAATAAAAATACACAGTAAGCCACCAGGCTGAATAAAAATACACGGTAAGCCAACAGGCTGAACGAGACTCTACTCATTATCCAGTTCCTCATTCACAAGCAACAGTATGGCAATAACCGGCTTTCGACTGAAGGCTAATTAAGATTAACCTCAATTACAAGCAATTCAGCTTAATCTCGGGGGCTACTCCCATCGGGAGCGCTGTCGCGCCCCCGATAGCATGAGATCAATATTCAGTCGAAACATTACCGACTAAACCATCCTCTGTAAGCCCTCAACGGCCGGAGTCGAATCATTTTTTACTTGTCCCTTTCAGGAACAAGACGGCGTGCCCATGAGGAAAGAGTACTTACCTGACGCATCGACTACGCCTACACGACATGCTGCTTTGAGTCCCTGACCGATTCTTCGTATCGACCAGACACTCGGGGGCTCCTGATGTGGGCGTACCCTCCGGGCACCCGACCGTTGGCGTACCCGATGCAACTCAGCACCTGGAGGCCCATGAAGCCCAACAAGTCACAACTTGGAGTACAAGACAAGAACTCATGTAAAACCCTACCTGGCTCCCTTTATAAAGCCAGGCAGGGGCACCCCATAGGGGGGAGATCCATACGAGACCACGTCTCACCTCGCCCTCGCGGCCACCATGTAACATCATCATACATCTATACAGATCAGACAAGCAGGATGTAGGTCTTTACCTCGCAACGAGGGACCGAACCTGGGTAAATCCTTGCTTGTCAGCCGACGGAACTACCAGCGCGCACTCTCTCTCCCCTTCAATCAACCCGGGGTACTCGATCCTGGGACTTGCCGAGGTGATCCCTCGTCAATACCCCAATAACACGATCCCGGCCGCAAAATGTCGAACCCGAAAATCTTGATTGCTTTCTCGGCTAGATGTTTTGAAAACCCGAAATTATTTAACCTAATTCGGGATTTGTCACCCGAACAAACCGAATATCCTGAAAAAATTTAAAGCCCAGGGCCAGGTCCGGAGCGCACTCTCTTCACTGCTTCGATCCTCCCCCGTAAACCTGGCACCAGTCTTTTCTCCTCTTCCCTCGTAGCTGCCATAGGCCACACCGTCACCTCCCTCACTCACTGCCATAGCTGAATCCTCCTCGTTCCTCCTCGTGTCAGTCCAGGATGTGATGCGACATGTGCCGGTCTGCCCCGACGCAACGCTACGAACCTAGCATGGCCGACAGGCCGACTGATGTGGACCATCACCGACTCCTCAATCCCAACCTGGTCGCCACCTGCGAATTGTCCATTTCTTATATTTTTGGCTAAATTTTGGGTGTCATTTTCCATATCCCAAATTTTGAAAAACCGAATTACCCATCCAAAAAAAAATTGTGTTTGACATATCACGATCGTGTAACCAAACACTAAGCTACTACTATTTGCAAGACTCGCATGGATTCATACTAGGGCTTTAAGAAAACTACTCGTGTTTGACGCTGTAGCATGGAGTATCGATTTTACCTGACCGCGATGAACCCCTCCGTTGATTCCAAGGTTTCGCCGGCTCCAGGAGGGAGCAGTGGTGGCGGTGCGGCGGCGTGCCTTCGTTCCGCGTCGAAGTTGACAAAGAATCTGGATACCATGAACCCGGTTGTAATTTTTACTGTTTGCTGTGACGGTTGTTTTCGCAAAAAAAAAAGAATGGTATTTCATAGGGACGCGGACTAACGACTCTCGGGTACAAGTGCATCCTTTATGCATAAATAATGTAGTAATCTTTTAGAAAAGTCAAAAAAATTGAATCTTTTTTGGATCAAAGATGATCAAGTATAATAGTCATATAAAAATATTTGGCCAAAAAAGATTCTCATTGACTGCATGGGGGAAAGAAAATTCCGCAATTTTTTTACCCAGGGTGCACTGAAAGTCATTCTTTCACGAATATTTTATACAGCTATAATACTTGATCCTGAGTTGAGTTTCAGAGTTTGGACCAGCCTACTTCGGAAGAAAAATCACTCCCAAGCATTGATGCTTCGACGCCACAAAATGACCAAAGACGCGTGTAGAAGTTCCAACCACCAAACGTACGTTTCATGCCTTCAAGCCTACCATCCATTACATCAACACAATACTACCAACTCTACAGTTGGAAGATTAAATTTGTCTAGTATTGTTCAGATCTTGCTTAATCAGAGTGATTTTTTAAAAAAAAATCTCTTGTTTGCCGCGAACATTGTTCTCATAATATCTGTCCCCGTTGCTATGTACTCGATAATGGTGATTTGTACATTCGGCTCCCAACGACGTCGACTAGGTTGTCCGGTTGTTTTTCCTGCAATACTGGTGTTGATATTCTTGTCGATGTTGATTGATTATTTCATTAAATGTGTGTGTGCACGTAGTCTTGGCACTGTGGTTCAAAAATTATGGGAGAACGCTTGTTCTATGACTGCCAACAGAAAAGTATAAGATTGTGTCACGGAAAGGAAAGAGTTTGAATATCTCAAAGATTTGCTTGTTTCTTTTAGACTTTATTTTATAATCAGCTCATTTATCTCTACCATGTATCCGCCCACCGCCACCGCTGTCTGCCGTGTTTAGTCCAGAGTCGATGAACGGACGAACGAACCGTCGCCGGGTGAAAAACGGCGGCGAGCGCGGAACAGTCGCCGGCCGCCGATCATCCTCCCGTTTCCGTGGAAGGCGAGCTTCGTCGGCGTCCGTCGAACTCTACCGATCGAGATTCATGCAGGTCACCCTCGTGGTTGTATCTTTCTGCAGAATCTTCAGTCAACTACAAGACCAAAACCTAGACAGATGATGTTTTCGTTCAGAAAATTGTTCCATTTCCAAGTGGTTGTAGTAGTAATCTTTACCCTACTTCCACAACTCGGTGGAATACACATGTGGTACTCATCAGTGGACTCGGACAGATCTAGGTAGATCTTAGGAGAAACAGGAAATAGCTCTCTCCTCTCTTCGCCACTGTTCAGGGAGAGGAGGCGATTTTTGGAACCGACCCCGCCAGATCCACCCGTGCGGCCGCCGGGCCGCGGGATTCGCCTCCACCGCCGGCCGCTTCGGCGGCGGGTGGGTGGTGGATCCCCGGCCCCGGTCTGTATATAGGTAGGGTAGGGGGGGTGGTTGCCGGCGGCGCTCAGGAGGGGGGGCGGCTGGTGCGGTGTTTGGTGTCGGCGTGGGTTCCTCCGGCGAGGCGGCTCCTTCGGGGGCGGCGTCCCCGCGCACGACTTGCGGGAGCACGGGGCCCGGCGCGGCGCTCGTGTTCTTCGTCTTCCTGCCGGATTCGCGCTGGCGGCGGATCTGGCGGGTGGATCCCGGCGCTGGACAGGCTCGGTGGCTGCCGTCTGCGTCGACGACGGTGACGGCTGCGGCAAAGCGGCGAGGTAGAGCCGGGGGGACGTCTGCCCCGCTCGTTCAGCGACCCAAGTTCCGCCCGGCGCGGCGGAGGCTCACGGCGGCGTCTTTCAAGGGCGCAAAGTACGCCCAGGCTCTGGAAAGAAGGTGGTCGCCGGTCTTCGTCTTCTTCGTCGACGGTGTTGCCGCAGGTCTCGGTTCTAGCTCTGGATCTTCATCCTCTTCGTTTTGTGCTTTTTCTGTTCTTGTTCTTTGTACTGGGTACGTGGTTTCGAGATGAATATACGGAGGTTTGGATGTGTCAAAAAAAAAAAGATCTAGGTAGATCTTTCTTTGCAGTTAAACTACCCACTCATTTCTGCAACTTTGCCGAAAAGAAGAGCCCTTGATACGTAGCGGGGCGCACTAGTCCCGGGCGAATATCAAAAGCAATTGTATAAGACTACATGAGAAGATCATAATCATGAGACAAGGTTGATTAGGACTTGTCGATCACTCTATGGCTGCACTGCAAAAGGAGGCGTCTGGATAAGAAAAGCAGATATGTCCCTGATTGCTTAAAAACCTTTAAGCACGAAACTCAGATTATCCTGTGCCAAATAACAACAATTAATGCTACTCGAGTGATTTGACAATCATTCATCGTGAACTTTCCAGGAATCCCAACGACCTAGCTTTCTGAATCGCATTGCCGGCATCTGCGAGATCTCGTTAGCCAAGAAGATCACCTCCGACCACATCACAATTTGAATTAAGAACAGAGAGTGTGTCGTCATAATAATACCGGAGTAGCTCTTGCCGGTGCGTGTTGTCTTGCATCAGTTGGATGGGTTCCTGATGATGCAGACAGAGCTATCGAGTTGGATACATGGAAGGTGTTACGTCCTCGTCGCCGAACCAATTCGCACACCTTGCTGCACTTTCGAGACAAGCGTCGCGCTAGGATGAGCACCCCGTGTTAGCCGTGTTAATGCAGCCGGATTATCATCTGTAACCTCTGATCCATATCCCGTTGTCCATGGACCATGGGACATGTGACCTGACAAGTGTCACTCGACAAACTGATTGGTGGAGATGTGCAAAGTAGGCCGGCAGCCTCATCGTTCTATCGCTGCCGGCACGACTTTGCACTCCTGAAATCGGCATTCGGAGGGTACCCGTTTCTTCTATTTTTGGGGATGGAAAAGAAAAATCTTTTATTTACAACACACGAACCACTACTAGAAAAATGACCTCTAGTCGCGGTTCCAGAGGACCTTTAGTCGCGGTTGGGCAACCGCGACTAGGCTGGCGGGACTAAAGCCCTCACCCTTTAGTCGCGGCGGATTCCGAACCACGACTAGAGGTCCCTCCACGTGGGCTTTAGGGGGACGTGGGGTGTTGGGCACCAACCGGGACCAAAGGGTTTTGGTTTTTTTTTCTTTTTCGATTTAATTGCAGGGTTTAGGGTTTATATATGCCGGGGTTTGGTTATAGCTAGATTCCCGTGTCCCGTGGTAACGGTAACCCTTCCCGTTGCGATGACGGTTACGGTGACGGTAACCGTGACGGTTACCGTAACGGTTACCGTGACGTTTTCGATGTCGTAACCGTTCCCGTGTCGTATGAAGTCGATGCACATATTTATAACACATACAATTAAATTAAGTAATACTTGAAGATCGTAGACAAGAGTTCGTTGATGCGCCAAGAGTTATCGTAGTACAAGAGTTGAAGCAAAACAACAAGTTACTTTAACGATTTCATGCTTTCAGCATCGTAGTACTCTCCTTTCTCCTGTAAGGCCTCTGAAAGGTAAAATCCCGCCAATTCCTCTCCAATTGCTCTGAAGCGGTGGTCGAGTGGTAGCCTCTCGCGCTTTTTTGCCAACTCTGCATCCTTTCTCATATTCCATTTCTCGGTGACTAATACATATATATACTCGCAAACGAAGAATCCACAGTACTCAGTTTCTTTGTTTGCTCCATGCAAGACTATACAACAATAGATTTCAGTCAATAATAATGAAGTATGCATGAGAAATGTTGTGTGGACGAAGAGGTAGCAGTACTTACTTGGTTTAACTTCCAATCCAGCTTTTGGCGCCACCCACCTTCAGGATCTTCCGCTCGAAACTTTCCCAAACTCTGCCCGACAAAGAACATTCACAAATGAGTTACTCGTTAATGACTTGACATCAAGATATGAATGACAGAGGCGGTAAGAAATGAATGTACCTTGCTAGTAAGTCGAAACAACTCCTGTAAGTGTCAGGATGATACCTCAATGAGTCAAGTGAATGAATAAGTCCTTCGTGATGTCTAATGACAAGAAGAATCCAGTGGTAGCTGGGCACAGTCATGCATAACTCATCAGTTAAACTTAACATCGGGTGAGCAAATTAGAATGTGTAGAAGACACTAAAACTTACCCGAAGTTGTAAGGCCAATATATAGTTCTTTTGTCGCGGTATCGCTTGAACACCCTTAGCAAATCATCCGGTGTGTTCTTGTTATACAAGGGATTTATTATGGTTTCTTCGTTATATTTATCCGGGTCAATGAACCCAATGTCATGCTGGTTCAGCTTTTTGAGCTCGAGCATCTTCAATCTGCATAATATAGCACACAAAAGATTAAAGTGAGAATAATTACAAACAATGAACGAGACTAGGTAAAGACTTAAATAAATCACTTACAGGCAATAGGAACTCATGATAGATTTGTCGAGTGCCCGCAGATTGTATAGCTGAAAAAGTTCGCTAAACGTAACAGTGTGATTGTAGTCTTCTAAGAAGTGCTCATCGTCTTCCCTACATTTCAGAACGATAGCAGATGTCTTCTTTGCATTTTTCATGTACCATTGATGCAGAGTACGCATTTTTGTTGGAAGGCCCCTGATTTGCACCAAAGCTTTCCCCGGAACGAAGTTTCTTACTGGAGGAGCTGGTGGTGCAGTCTCAAAATTCAATCTCGAAGCATATTCATCTATAGGCATTTGCGCTTCGGCGGCAAGATGACGGATTACCTCTATGTCAAACACCATCGGCTCTTTAGGGTCAGATTGTACTGGTTGTTTTCCGCGCTGGGGAACTCGACTATCTTTGTTCGTCGGCGGCGGGACAATTAGCGGGGGGACAGAACGTACGGGTTGTTCTCCGAGCTGGGGAACTTGTTTACCTATCTTCGGCGGCGGTGGGACGATGGTGCTGCTTTTGTAGCTTCCTTCGCCGGCGGGACCGATGGTGCTGCTTGTTTTTCGTTTGCCGCCGGCGGCGGGACTGACTCTGCGTCTTGTTCACCTTTCTTCGGCGCCTCCGCCGCCGTCACCTCGTCATATGACTTCTGAATAGAACGGACATAGTCAGATGGCGGCTTCTCTAGAGGGACATATAAGTTGTCAATGACTTTATGACAAGCCGCTGCAGTATAGCCCTCGGTAAATGTTGGCGGCGGCACTTTCGGTGCGAACAATGATTTATTATGCTCCTCGATGGCTGCTTCGTTTTGGTCAAGAGTCTTCTGCCAAGGTTGCCTCAGATCAGGCGTTCTGGCCCTTTTAGCAGGTCGCCTCTTGACCGGGGAAGACGCGCGCCTTCTCCGTTTAAGCGGTACGGACACTTCCGGTGGGGGGTTCCGTACCGGAGATGGATGTGTCTCATCGATACCCCGGCAGGGTGGGCTTTGCTGAGTCGGTGGCTTTGAGAACTTGATGTATTTCTTGTTCCACTGGACGAAACCACCCTTGACATCGCACAATGCCTCCTCACCGTTACCTCCAGGAATCTCAAGAGCCAATGATTCCGATCCCGGCACAATTTCATCCACCCCGACAACAGCATAGCCAGGATGAATGACACCATTATGGTAGCTTGCTGTGTCGACAATCGGTAAAGCATAGCCGACCGCCACCTTCATGGATATGTTGCTCACAGGCGTATGTAGCTCACATGGTGTCGGTTCCGTGATATCATCCACGGGGTAGCGAGCATCGAGTTCTAGTTGCGTGGAACCCACGCTGCTTCTAAGCTGAGATCGAGCATCCACGACTTCAGGATCTTGGGGCTGCTGCACCTGGCGTTCATTAATGAGTTGCTTCATCTGGCGTTCCAAATTCGCTATCCGCTCTTCACCCTGCTTCTTCTTTCTTGCACGGCTTCTATAAGTGTCAGCGTGCTGCGGATACTGTTTTTTCAAGGTGGCACCGCCGGGTAAGCCTCGTAAACGTCCCCAGTGTTCAGGTTTCCCTAGGGCCCGTGCCAGCTCGTCTTCCTCTCTATAGGGTTCCCACGTACCCGCTAGAACTTCCTTTATTGCATCTTCAATTTTTGGGACCATGTCTACTACTGTTGCCTTGTATTTTTCAACCCTCGGGACAATCTTCCCTTCCTCGTTCAACGTTGCGCCATGCGCGAACAACCAGAATTTGGACCTTTCGGGCCAGCTGTATGTCTGTGGAGTGAAACCTGCAGCCACGAGTTTATCTTCCATGGCTAGCCACTTAGGAATGGCTGACCTGTAGCCACCTGGCCCCAAGTTATGGTGGTGTGTCTTACTTGCAGCATTTAGCTTATTTATTTCCGATCGGGCCACAGCCGCAGCCGAGGTCTTATACGCCTTAAAGGCTTCCCAGTGATCTCTTAGCTTCACCAGTTTTTTTTGACTGAAATCTGGATCAACCTTTTCATATTTTGCCCATAATGTTTGCTTATATTTCCGAAAGGCGTCGGACATCTTGGAGAGAGTCCAGTGCTTGAGTTTCAACTTCAAGGCGGGCTCAATACCATCCGGGAGGTTAAAATGCTGCAAGAGTGTGTCAAAGCAGAAATCTTTATAATGCTGGTGGACATAGCAAGGGTCATCCTCGGCAACGCCTGCTGGCTTAAGCCATTCTGCTATGGAGATCGGGACCTCGTCCCTAACAATAACTCCAGCTTGACTAATATATTTTCTGCGGTTCTCTATCGGTTCCACCGGATCGCCATCTACATCAATTTTATAGATTGGTAACTTTGCATCTTCGCTAGTCATTCTTTTCGCTGGGCCTCGAGGAGCTTGATTCTTAGCCTTTTTATGCAAGGTGGACGCCTAAAGTAAGAAATATAATGCGTTAATAAGTGCAATACAAATCAGTTAATGCATTTTGTGTTCAAGCAAATATAGAATTCATATATAAACCTCGAGGTGGAGGGTGTTCGAGGTGGAGGCTGTTATTTCTTCTTCCTCTAAAATACCCTCACCAGACGGGTTTAAAAATTGTGATGCAAATTGCTCAAAATCTTCGTTTCGATCATCGGCGGCGCCTTCTCCACCGGCAGCATTTGCATCGCGATGCTCAAAAATATCCTGCATGAATAAGTTTTCTCCTTCCTCGTCTCGCACAATTAAAGGGTCATCCATAGCTGAATGTTCCTACACTCAATAAATTTAACAAATTATGATAAACAATAATTTGATACAAAGTATCAAAGTGCTTGATACAAATTTAACAAATTATGATACAAAGTATCCACATGTGCTTGATACAAAGTATGACAAAAACAATAACAAATTTAACAAATTGGATACCAAATAGTTCCAAAGGCAAAAGAATACACATATTTAGATATAAACATGATTTTTGCCTCAAAGAATTGAGTTATGCACATAGTATGTTACATCGTCATCCCCTGCAGTATTGAAAATTTTAATCACCTAACAGATAGAAGTGGAGTTGCATGGCTACGCTGACAATTAGTGACCATATCGGTTTGATGTGTTCCGGTTGCAGCGCACAGGCATTTTGCTATAGCTATAAATACCTTATCGAGAAATTGTACGCTCCATTCAACATATAACTTTGTACAAGGATTGACTATGTCTAAAAAATCTTATGATATTTATTTGTCAATGGCTAACAAGGATCTACATTAAAGGAACATTAGAACGAAATAACTTGAAAATTGTCAACAATTCGTGACAATTATGAAACAATGTCTAATTAAATGGAACATTCAAATAACTGAACTTAGTACTATTTTCAGCAAATTCGTCTTTCTCCAATTATTCGTACAAATAACCCTAAATAAAAGCAATACCTAGCTCTTTGTATCGAAAAAAAAATACCTAGCTCTTTGTATCAAAAAAAAATACCTAGCTCCTAAATAAAAGCAATACCTAGCGGCGGCGAGGCAGGGGAGGCCGGGAGACGGCGACCACGGTGCGGCGGCGGTGGGGTGGCTGGCGGCCAGGCCGACGTCGGCGAGCTCGGGAAGGAGGCGAGCCGGTCCCCTTGGTCGCCGGAGGGTGCGCGGGGCGTGGCGGCGGCGGCGGCGAGGCAGGGGAGGGGAGACGGCGACCACGGCGCGGCGGCGGCGGCGGCGAGGCAGGGCAGGGGAGACGGCGCGGCGGAGCAGGGCTTCGCCGGCGTCGTCGGCGTCGTCGTGGGAGCCCGGAGGCGGCGGTTCGTCGTGGGAATTGGGGGGACTTTGCGAAAATTTCGCAAAGTCCCCAACGAAACGGCGCGGAATCGACCTTTAGTCGCGGTTGCTGGCTGCAACCGCGACTAAAGACCCTTTAGTCGCGGTTGCAGCCAGCAACCGCGACTAAAGGTCGACCTGGGCCGCCAAAATTCTGGCGCCAAGCCCAGGGGGACCTCTAGTCGCGGTTGCTGGCTGCAACCGCGACTAAAGGGCTTTTCTATTTTTTTTGTTTTTCTATTTTCTTTTCTTGTATTTGTTTTCATTTATGTACTTAGATTTTAATTCTTTTATATACTTAGATTTGTTTTCCTATTTTTCCTAGAAACTAGTACACTTAAAAGGACTCCATGGCAAAGGGTTTATTTTTTTGAGTATTTTTTCTCTTTTTCTCATTTCTTTTCAAAAATTATTTTTGTAACAATTTTAGAGCAAACTATCACATATTTGTAAGATAAATGTTTGGTGTTGTAAAATACAGAAGAAAGCAGATAAAAATTATTAATTCATTTATCTTAATGCATTACATAAAAGGTTTAATACATTATTACACATCACCAACAACATCCCTATGTATTGTTCACTTGTTCTTCTTGTGTGCCCCTTTCTTTTGAACGCGCCGTAACCATGGACAATCTTCTTGAAGTAACTTGATGGTTGGGTCAATGTTCACTTTGAAGGGCGGAATTTCATGAAACTTATTGTAATCTTCTGACATGTCTGTGTGGTCCTCCACTCCCACGATGTTTCTTTTACCTGAAAGAACTATGTGGCGCTTTGGCTCATCGTTTGATGTATTCGCTTGCTTATCTTTTCTTTTTGTTGGTAGGGTAGACATGTCCTTCACATAGAAAACCTGAGCCACTTCACTGGCTAGAATGAATGGTTCGTTCTCGTAATGAAGATTCTTGAAATCCACTGTAGTCATTCCGTACCGTGTGTCTACGGCTACACCGCCATCTAGGTTGAACCATTTGCACTTGAACAAAGGAATCTTAAATGAAGGTCCATAGGACAGTTCCCATATCTCCTCTATGTAACCATAATATGTTACCTTTTCCCCACTGCAGCCATCTATTGCATCAAAGCGGACACCACTGTTTTGGTTGGTGCTCTTTTTATCTTGGTCGGCCGTGTAAAATGTATTTCCATTTATCTCGTACCCTTTAAAAGTCAATATAGTCGAAGACGGTGTCTTGGCCAATAAGTATAGCTGTAGTTCATTTGTGGTGACATTCATCAGTCTTTTCTGTAACCAACCGCCAAAAGTCCTGATGTGTACTCCATCAATCTCATCTTCTGGGTATTTGGAGCGTAAATCATTCTTGTGTTGCTGGATATACGGAGCCACCAAGATGGAACTATGCAGAACTGTGTAGTGTGCTCGAGTGAAAGAATCCACGTCTTCACATATGATTGCTTTCTTTCCTAGCGTGCCTTTTCCACGCAGTCTCCCCTCATGACGCGATTGAGGAACACCAATCGACTTAAGATCAGGAATAAAGTCAACACAAAACTCAATGACCTCCTCAGTTCCATAGCCCTTGGAGATGCTTCCTTCTGGCCTAGCACGGTTATGAACGTATTTCTTTAAGACTCCCATAAACCTCTCGAAGGGGAACATGTTGTGTAGAAATACAGGACCGAGAACACGTATCTCTTCCACCAGGTGAACTAGAAGGTGCGTCATAATATTGAAGAAGGTTGGTGGGAACACCAACTCGAAGCTGACAAGACATTGGACCACATCATTCTCTAAATCTTTTAGAGTAAGTGGATTGATAACCTTCTGAGAAATTGCATTCAGGAATGCACATAGCTTCACAATGGGTACTCGAACATTTTCTTAGAAGTCCCCTCAATGCAACCGGAAGTAATTGTGTCATAATCACGTGACAGTCATGAGACTTCAGGTTCTGAAATTTTTGCTTGCCATGTTTATTATTCCCTTTATATTCGACGAGAAGCCAGATGGAACCTTCATACTGCGAAGACATTCAAAAAATATTTTCTTCTCTTCTTTCGTAAGAGCATAGCTCGCAGGACCTTGATGATTATCAGAATGATCGTCGTCTCGTGAATGCATACGTCGATGGGCCTGTCTTGCTTCCGGTGTATCTTTTGACTTTCCATACACGCCCAACAAGTTAAGCAGGTTCAAGCAAAGATTTTTTGTCACGTGCATCACGTCGATTGCAGAGTGAACCTCTAGCATTATCCAATAGGGCAGCTCCCAAAATATAGATTTCTTCTTCCACATGGGAACGTGGTTCTGAGCGTCATTCGGAACAGATAGTGCTCCAGCACCCTTCCCAAATATTACTTTTAAATCCTTGACCATATCATGTATAACAGAACTAGAAGGTCGAGTAGGCTTCCGCCGAATATCTTCCTCACCTTTGTAATGTCGGCCTTCCTTTCTTCCTGCATGCCTCGGTACAAGCCATCGACGATGGCCCAGGTACACAATCTTGTTACCTATATGTTTACCTTGAGTCTCACCTAAACAATGCGTACATGCATTGTATCCCTTGTTTGACTGTCCTGAGATGTTACTAAGAGCAGGCCAATCATTGATGGTTACAAACAAGAGCGCTCGTAGATCAAATTCCGTTTGCTCGTGCTCATCCCACACACGCACACCTTCATCACTCCACAGCTGTAAAAGTTCTTCCACCAATGGCCTCAGATACACGTCAATGTCGTTGCCAGGTTGCTTCGGGCCTTGGATGAGCACTGGCATCATAATGAACTTCCGCTTCATGCACAACCAGGGAGGAAGGTTATATATACATAGAGTCACAGGCCAAGTGCTATGACTGGAGCTCTGCTCTCCAAATGGATTAAATCCATCTGTACTTAGACCAAATCTTAAGTTCCTAGCGTCATCCGAAAATTTCGGGAACACTCTGTCGATTTTTCTCCACTGGGACCCATCAGCGGGGTGTCTCATCATCATGTCTTTTTTACGTTCTTCTTTGTGCCAGCGCAACAACTTGGCATGCTCTTTGTTTTGGAACAAACGTTTCAGACGTGGTATTATAGGAGCATACCACATCACCTTGGCAGGAATCCTCTTCCTTGGACAACCTTGCTCGCCCTCAACTTCACCTGGGTCATCTCGCCCAATCTTAAACCGCAATGCACCGCATACAGGACAAGCATTTAAATTTTCGTGCTCGCCGCGGTAGAGGATGCAGTCATTAATGCATGCATGTATCTTCTGCACCTCTAATCCTAGAGGGCAGACAACCTTCTTTGCTTCATACGTACTAGAGGGCAATTCGTTTTCATTTGGAAGCATCTTCTTAACTATTTTCAGCAAACTTTCAAAGTGCTTGTCGGTAGTACCACTCTCTGCCTTCCATTGTAGCATTTCCAGTATCGTACCGAGCTTTTTCTGGCCATCTGTACAAGTTGGGTACAACAATTTGCTGTGATCGGCTAACATGCGCTCCAACTTCAACCTCTCGTTTTCACTTCCACAGTCCATTTGTGCATCATGAATGGCCTGACGAAGATCATCGTCGGGCTCATCAAATATGGCATCCTCTTCAACTTCGTCTTCCCCCATTGTAGTATCAGCGTGTTCATTGAACAGAGGATAGTTGTCATTATCCTCCTCTTCTTCATTCTCTTCCATTATAACCCCTCTTTCTCCATGCTTGGTCCAACAATAATAACCAAGCATGAAACCATTTCGCAACAGGTGTTCGTGAAGCCTGTCTGTGGAAGAGTATGTATACTTATTCATACAGAGACTGCATGGACAACACATAAAACCATCCTTTCGCTTGCTTGTCTCAGCCACATGGAGAAAATTATGCATGCCAGTAATGAATTCGGCACAAACTCGGTCACCGTACATCCATTGACGTCTCATCTGCATTATATAAGTATATCAAAACAATTATACAACTTATACAAAAATAACAAATAATAATTATGGAACAAAATCATACAACATAGATTTTTTTTAAATAAAAAAGAAAGCTCACCTAGGTGGTGTCGGTGACGAGACGGTCTATCGACGACGGTGAGGAGGTGAATGTTGTGACACTGAAATACAAAAACATAATTTAGTTTAAGATCAAATTGACAATACAAAATTGAGCTAAATAAGCAAAATGAGCTAACTTAGGCATTTCATCATACACCTACCTAGCACTACAAATATGAATTGAGCTAAATGAGCTAGACAACCAACGAAACGGGCGCCGAAAGAGAGAGTTTGCAGTTGCTAACCCTGGGATAGATGCACCACCGTCAATCTTAACAAATGGTGCAAAAAATCGTGGATGAAATCGAGCTCGGTGGAGAGAAAATGGAGATTCAACTCGAGCTCCAAATGGCCAAGGCTGGCTCGGGGTGGAAGATGAAGGCGACCGACCTTTGGTCGCGGTTGGTGGCTCCAACCGCGACTAAAGGTCCTCGCTAGGACATGCGGCCTTTTTGTGCGGGACCTTTAGTCGCGGTTAGAGCCACCAACCGCGACTAAAGGTCCTCGCGCGTGCCCCGCGCGGCTCCGGCCGCAGGTGGAGGACCTTTAGTCGCGGTTGGTGGCTCCAACCGCGACCAAAGCTCCAGCACAAACCGCCACCTGTCCAAGCCGTTGGAGCTGTCGGAGCCGCGAGACCTGTAGTCACGGTTCGGAAACGAGCCGCAACTAAAGGTCCGCCTCTAAGGCCACTTTTCTACTAGTGAACCCGACCCCTCGCGTCGCTCCCCCAGGCGACGCCAGGGGAGCAAATCGCCGACGCCAGAGCTCCCTCCCCGACCGGCGCCCCCTGCCGCTGCCGTCGCCGGCTCCGTCCGCGGCGGCGCCCCCCGCTGCCAAAAATGGTTGTCGGTTGGGAGTTCCTTCGCGAGCTTGAGTGGAGGCGGACCGGCCCGTGGGGGCGGCGGCGGTCGGGGTTGGGGACGCCGGGCCGGCGGGTCCGGGCGGAGTTGGGCGCCGGTGGGGCCTCTGGCAGCGAGGCGGCGCGACGGGCGCCATCGTTGGAGAGGGCATCGCCGGTGAGGCCCCGTGCTCGCGATTTGGGCCTCGCCGGGCCCGATCTGGGCTTGGTGGGCCCATGCGGGCGGCGAACGGGGGGCGTTCGGTTGGCTGGCGTGTGGCTGTTACGGCGGTGCGGGTGCTGACGCGCCATCGCCGGATGTGGAGCTGATGAGGCGCGGTTGCAGGAGCTTGGCGGGCCCCATCTGGGCTCGCTGATGTGGGGCGTCGGTGGAGCGGGGCGCAGCGGTGGAGGTTCCGGCGCGGAAGGAGGAGGTGGCTCTCCTACTGCCATTAGGGGTGTAAACGGATAGGATAATTTCTGTACCGAATCCGTCGCCGAATCCATTTTAAAGAATCCATATCCGGTTCCGAACAATCTGCCGGATAAGGATATCCGATTCCGAACTAAACAACCGGATACGGTATAGGATATGGTATGTAAAATAGCATCCGAATATGGATTATCCGAATATTAATTAGGATTATCCGATGGTTATAATCCGAATAATCCGATTTTCTACCGAAATGTCTAAACTAATAGAGCACAGTTTGTAGTTAGTGAGTTGTGAAATTCATTTGTGGAGCACAATTTGTAGTTAGTTCTATTTGTCTAAACTAATAGAGTACAACTTTGTTAGATTATTACGTTGTTGAGATATTGTTTTTGGTTATGTGGGTTGATGATGTACATTGCGCATACCGATCCGAATAATTTTCTTTCCGCCCCGAATCCGCTCCGTTTCCGTTCCGAATCCGTGATTATATCTATCCGCCCCCGAATCCGCAACCGTTCATTATCCGATCCGATCCGAATCCGAGTAAAAAATATGGTAAAGGATATGGTAGAGGCAAAATCCGATCCGATCCAATCCGTTTACACCCCTGACTGCCATGCTCCGGCGCCCGGGCGACGTGGAAGCCGGGGCGGCGGCCCCGGATTGATAGCTGCGGCAGGAGGTGCGGCTAGCATGGTGGCGTCGGCAGTGTGAGGTACTGCGGTGGCTACGGCATGCGGAGGAGCTCGTTGATCGGCCACAGATGCGAACTCTTTCCTTGCGACTCTCGAAGCTTCATGGGCGGTTCGATCAAACTCCGGCGAAAGCCTTGCACCAATTTCGGTCGGTGCCGACGTTGACGGCGCCCTCAGGTATCGTTCTCCTTTTTGTTGGCATCGTCGTGGAGTTTGGACAACCGGCCCAACGAGAGTGGTCCGATGGTCTCCGGGTGAAAGCCTAAGTTCTGTCGGGAGCGGGCGACGGTGACGGACGCGTCATTACCTTGTTGGATGCGTCGTCTTGGAGTCACCGGCTCTCTCGGTGCGACGGGTTCACGGCGGATGGGTAGGTTGGCTTTGTGGTCAGGGAGGTGGATGCCGGGGCGGCGGCCCCGGACGGTGGTGGACGTCGAGGCAACGGCCTCGAACTCCCACACTGCGACAGTTCTATGAGGCAGGGCCATTGCTTGCCCTGCGTGGGTTTGGGTGGCGATTTGGATGAAGACTGCGCGGGCAGAGGGTTCGTCGGCCTGACTGGATCGCTTTCGGACAATGCGAAGGTCGATCTGGTTGATACTCCGGGGCGGCGGCCCCGGTACAGGGTGGTTTTGGTGCAAACCTGGATGAATACTGCGTGGGCGGAGGGTTCGTCACCATGACTGGATCACTTTCGGGCGATGCGAAGGTCGATCTGGTTGTTACGCCGGGGCGGCGGCCCTGGAGCGGGTGGTGTGTGTTGTGGCGTTTGTCGACTTGGGTCGTGTGAGCGGCTGGTCGCTTCGTTTGTGTCATTCTTTTATACAGATTGTATGGTTTTTGGACCCAGTTTCCCTTATAAACTGGGTCAACTCTTTCTATCTATTCGGGTGGTGGATACGACCACTTTACAGCTCAAAATTTTTTTTTGGGGATGGATGGAAGTGGAACGGCACCTGGTAGCTTGAGCAGGTACTATGTCCCAGGTGGCGATAGTTCAGGTATATGCAGAGATAATGAAATAAACCACCCGATGATCACGTTTTTGTTTCAGATGAGATGAAACTCAGGGTATGTTGGGTAACTGGCTTAACAATGTACCACTAGATTTGAGGAAGAGTTGTCTTGTTTTTTAGATATAAAAGGGTTCCCCAGGCAGCTTCATTTTACAGAACTTGTGTGATGACATATGTACATTGTACGCTGACACTGACACTGCCCAAGCAGACTGATTCAGAAAAGTTAAATTACAGAACCATGCTGGCAACTCGGGGAACAGGTACGCGGAGAATAGGGCACACCATGAGTTGGCCCCTCCGGCGCGAGGACTCACGGGGCGCGAGTGCGCGCACAAACATACTCCCTTCATTCCGAAATACAAGGTGTGTAGTTTTCTGAACGGAAATTAAGATATGGGTATTTCACATGTGGTGACTCATTTTCTTCTGGAAAAAATCGGAAGATATGATTTTTAATAGACACATATTGAAAACAATACACCATATAAATTAGGATTCATTTTTGGATGGGTAAATTGTCCATAAATCACATTCTACCATCTATTTTGGAATTTTTCTGAAAAAATTATACACTTTACATCAAGAAACAGAGGGAGTATTATCTAGGACGATTATGACATCGTCGGTTCGATCTTGTTCCTTCCTATTATTATTATTACTCAAATTCTGGCTCGATCTTGTTCCATCCTTTCGGAGTTGGTCCTGTGATCTTGTCCAAAACAAAATAGGAAACGGAAAACACCCCTGTCAACATGGCGGAATCACTGACCATTTTCCCTATTCGGTGTGAGCGCCTACAGGTATAAAAATTAGAATTATAATCTGACATAGATAGGGAGAAAAAAGAGTAGAATCTGCAGATGTTAGAGCCTATACCAGCGGAAGTCATTGGGTCTAGCTCGACTTGCACAGAGAGATGCTCCAACAGCCGACCGTTCTGTCGTGCTAAGCTTCCATGGAATATGTTCTTCTTCTGGCACTCTGCAAGAACAGTGTACATCTCCTCTTTCATCTTCTGGACTTGCCGGGGAAACCCCAGATCCCGCGTGGGATCGGGCGAGGTCAGCGTTTTGGCGTTGTTTGGCTCTTGAGGCCTCGCCTTGGATGTTCCACCAGCCAGAGGGATCTGTGGAGCGCTGGTGGTTGGTGACGACATTTCTTCGTCTTCGGCTAGGTGGTGCGCGGCCCTGGGACCGGCGTGGACGTCGGAGCGGCGGCTCCGGGTTTCGCTTGCGTTGAGGTCGCCTTCGCTGTATTTAGTGTCGACTATGGTTGCTAGGGCGACATGGTCGTCGACTCGTCTTGGGACGTGGCCTTGGGGCCGGTGTGGATGTCGGAGCGGCGGCTCCAGATTTCTCCTTGCGTTGAGGTCGCCTCCGCCGTGTTGGTGTCGGCTATGGTTGCTAGGGCAACATGGTCGTCGACTCGTTTTTTGGGCGTGGCCTTGGGGCCGGCGTGGTGCGTTGTGTTGTATGGTTTTTGGCCGGTTTCCCTTATAAACTGTCCAACTCTTTTCGACTTTATCAATCAAAGACATTGCCGAGGTTCGAAAAATCTTCTGGACTTGCCGTGCCAAATTCTTTTCCCCGTCAACGGCGAGGCCCTGCAGTAGCTCCCGCATTAGCACAAAATGAGTTTGTGTTGCTTAAAATTCAGATAACCGACAGTAAGAGAAGATTCATGGATACTGAGATTCTAAGGGTCTGGTCGAAGACAGTGACACAATATAAGATTGTACAACACCTTAAAAACATTGGATAATAAACCTACAATTCTGGCTTGGTCCAACAACTCGGGATGGTTTTTAATCCGTATATGTGTGCCCTAAGCTAACCATTATCAATGCAAATTCAAAACCCTGGCCTCGATTGCCGCACACTGTCCGTCAGATCATGTGTCCCTTCTTCGATTTGCCGCTAGTTTTCTGAAAACATCGGTAGAGGAAAATCGTACCTTGGCGTCGCTGCGTCGTCCGGTGCTGAAGAGCCGCCGCCGCACCTCGTCGAGAGCACCCTCCGGCCGTGTGTGGCCGCCTAGCCTCCTCGCCGCGTGTCGAATCGCCGCGGCCATGGCTGGTCTAGTTTGATTCTCGGGATCCTGGCGTAGGTGCTTGGAGCAGGAAGAAGGGGTTTAGTCTATACTATATATGTGCGCGCGCGAGGCTGTCTTCATCTCCGGCACCAAATCGATAGGGATCTGTTGCCTTGTGCGAGGGTTAGGGTTCGTCGTCCGACTCCGGCTCCGAACGGGTGCGCCGCCCACGCCGAGCTCTACTGGACAGGCCCATCAGGTATTTCCTTTCTCTTTTTTTTAGTTTTTTATCATATTTTAATTTTTTCCTTTAGAAAATATGAATATTTTTAATCTGAACATTTTAAAAAACATTTTCAAATTTCGATATTTTACGATTATGGACATTTTTGAAATCTAAACATTTATTGAGTTTGAACATTTTTCCAATCTAAATATTTTTTAAATCTGAACATTTTTTAAATTCAAACGTTTTTGGAACAGAGGGGCCCAGCCAGGGCTAATGCTGCGGAGGATCCGGCAGTGGCCTTGGCCACGCCGGTGACGTTCTACAACAGTGCAGTGGGCAGAACTCTCCTTTTGTCGCTCCCGCTGGAAGTTGACTAGCGGCGTGGGGGCCTGCGAGTCTTGGGTATAAAGGCGGCGGTCCTAGTGTTCTTCTCGCAGCAAGACTTCGTTCTATGTATTTGAGCCTCTGGTCATTGACGTGTTCCGGATCTTCTGCTAGAGACCTTCATGGATTGGCGTTTAGCCCCTGGTTATCTGGATAGGATGGAATTCGGTCGTGCGTGCCCATATAAGCCTACTTGGTCTCATGAGGGTGCGACACGAAGATACACTAGCTGGTTTGCTGTTGAAACCATGGGACATGTCGGCGTCTCGATTTCCATAGTGTACACATCGGCGAAGAAGGTCATGCTGGATGAGATTTGATAATAAGAGTTGGCGGAAGGGTTCTTCGAGACGATGAAGACTTTGCTTTGTAGGAGGCGGTGTTTGGATCCTATTCGGACATGACACTTGTGTGCCTGGTGTTTGATGACTTGCAGGAGCAGACTTGACAAGTGGGGGTGGCAGCACCAGAAGAATTTAAGTTTGGTAGCGCTCCTCGAGTGTCGTGTCTTGACTTTTAGGGTGAAAACCTAAGGTCTGACCTTCATTAGTTGTGCCTGGAAATTGCCTAGCTGAAGACATTATTTTGAATACATTGTTTTGAGAACTCACACTTTGTTCAGGGGGAAAACCTAAGATCTTGGATTAGGCGACGATGGCGCACTGTTTTCCTTCTTAGAGGCGTCGCTTTTGGATAACCTTTTTGTATTCCGGGCGTTGTCTTTGGTAGTGTTTTGTGGGGCTGCTGCTGAGGGCCATTTTTCTTTTTCTTTTCTTTTTTGCTTTTAAGCTGTGAGCATCCTAGATCTCATTTGTAATATTTTGTTGGTGCAGAGGCTGGGTGTAATTGGTATGTAGCAAATATTTATATATTTCCTTTATCAAAAAGAAACCTGTAGGGTCAATAAAAAGTGACGTACGAGTTTCTTCCAAGCCAGCCGAAGATCACATACATGTTTTCTCGATCTTGACTTCTCGGCATATCCAGATTCAAATGTTGAAAATTGTTTAAAATTTAAAAATATATTTGAACATTCTGATTTATTTCTATCTATGAATATATAAATTCGTATATTCTGAAAATCTAAACATTTTCAAAATATGAAAATTTTAAAATTCTAAACTTTTTTATTTCTAAACATTTTTTAATATGCAAATTTAATATAAATATTTCTAAAATTATGATCAATTTTCATATTTAAACAATTTTAAAATCTATTTTTATGAACACTTTTCGCACCAAACAATTTTCAAAATCATAAAAATTTAAAACAAATTAAACATTTTTCAAAACAGAACATTTTTCAAAAAAAAGGTAAAACATAAAAACAAAAGAAAAAGAAAACAAAATAGAAAAGAAGAACCTGCAAAACCGAGAGGAAAACCCAACAAGGAAATAAAAAATAAAAATAAAACCGTCGGAAGTACTAGGAGGTTTCCGATAATGGGAGAAACCGGTGATAGAAAGCGTACCTGCACCTCGACCCCGTGGCCTAGGAAGCACCTTTTTTTTTGTTCTTCTTCCTACATTGCGAAAAGCGTGTACTGTATCCGGTTTAATTTGCCCATGAAATTGCGTCCAGTCTGGCAAGACCAACGGGCCGCGGCGGTGTGGTGTCACGCATACTAATGTGGACACGCGCTAAAATTTCACTGGGCATACAATCAAACACACGACACAACAGTCTCACAAAAATAAAAGGAAACATCTACATAGTAGAGATTTCTGGCTCCCGGGATCTAATGTTCACTCTGTTAAAGAAAAATTAAAATTCATATTTAATAAGTTTCAAAAAAAATGAAAAACACGCTGCATGTTGTCAATGATGTATCACAAATATGCAAAATATCGTTTTCAAATACCTTATATTCTAAGTTACACAAAATGACAAAATCTTGTATCTTTTGGAGATTTGAAAGTGGCTCACAACATAAAGTATTTCAAATCGAGATTTTGCACGTCTGTGATACATCATTTTGAACATCCAAGATTTTTTTCTAGATTATAAGTTTTTTAATAGAGGGAGCAATGGTCCACTTAGAGCCAAAATGACTTTTCTACATCTACACAAATATAAAACGCGGCAACAACAAATGTGTGCAGCGACCTAGGGCGTGTTTGGTTGGTCACCCTGACCTCAACCAGGCCCAGTGCATGCAAAAAAAATAAGCGTTTGGTAAGAAATATGGGACTCGCATTTTTACATCGCACGACTCCGATGAATGCAAAAACATTGTTCCACTTAGCCCGGGGAACACTCAAATTGGCTTTTTCCAGGGCCAAGCCGAGGGCATGCAAGCGAGCTAAGCTACTTGTCATATATGGCAGGGAGGTTGCGCTTGCTTCCACTCACCTTACCTAAACTCCTCCATTTAATCCTCTCTAATCTAGACAACTATATTTGTTTTGAAAAAAATTGTACATGAAATATGTACGGGTCGAGTATGTTCCATTCCCGTGCTCGGTTTCACATTTAATCGACTGTATCTTCCAAATTTTGGACTAAAGTTTGCATCTTTTTTCATAAATTTTGTCAAATTTATCGCACTGGGTCGAGCATTTGAAATTTCCTTTGGCAAGTAGATTGATTTCGCCGAATCCTACAACTTTCATCTTGTAACCTTTTCATTTTGGATGACATATACGCATAAATAATATACCGTACATTTATACGCGTTTATAGTATGTTTGTTGAACGAGTTCATGGTGCGCTTGTGTGTTAGCTGTTTCGCCCATGCCGTGCAGCTCTTGCCGATATCTCCTCCGCCGCACCGCCGGCATGCCGTGCCATTATCCCGCTCCCGCTTCTCATGTGGCACTCACGTGTTCATGGTGTCCTACTTCACTGACGCCGGCGTAAATTTGGCTGGTGCTAGCACCGCTACTGCCGCTACCTCCGCCTCCATATCTTGCTCGTCGGTGCCGCTGTTATCTTTCTCACCGCTTCTCGTGTGGTCATCACATAGACGAATTTGTTTAAGTGTGGGGGTGTGAGGTAAGCTCACCACGTAGCCAAGTGGTGAGAGTACACGAAACTCGTATGCAACCAAACACAAAAATAAGGAAAAAAAGAAAAAGATATAGCAACCAAACGAACTGCGTAACATGGCTCAGGCTACATTTTTCCCCATCCAGGCCCTAGTGAGCCACGGATGCGAGAATGCATAAAATCGATGCGGGTAACCAAGAATCTTGCTCCACCAGCGATTTTGTCTCTGATGTGAGAAACGAAGTAGTATCGGTGGTGAAGTTTCAATCCGACGCCGTTTTCATCTTGAGGAAGGAGATTATAAAGGTTTATGCCTTGTGGTCTTTTGTTGTTACTCCTGAGACGTGGTTAGGGCTGCAGCTGATCGCATCTATAATTTCGGGGCGGTGGACCTGACTGTGACCTCCAACGAGAGTGCAAGCAGCGGGCCTATAGCAAGGGAGATGAAGAACCTGGAACTACACGTGATGGCATATCTATCTTTGGTGAGGGTCTTCAGTTGCCACATCATCACGGTCAAACCGTTCCAGTCATCTTTGGCGGAGCCAGGGATGATTTTGAGCGGAAAAGCTCAGAGATTTGGCAGCGGAGCGGAGCTTAGATTTTCCCGGGACAATATATAGGCGAAGGGGTGACACGATACAATAACAGGCTGAAAAGAACATCTGGCATTTGTCGCTGGGTTAATAGGTTACTACAATGAACAACAATGATATAAAATATCATGAATTAATCAAAATTATGACACATTTGAAATGTATCATTCCTTGTTGTGCACGACAACGTAATTACCGTATACTTTCATTTCTACGAGCTTGATGATATGATGTTGCCTAAATTAGAAGTGTTTGTTTCACTTAGTAATGGTGGACCCAACATGAATGAGAGGGACAAAGCATTGGAGCATGATCATGCATGGAGATGGAAGCCATCATGCAAAGATTGGAGATGATGCTACGCGTGGCGATTTCAAGTCTCTCAAGACACCATAAAGTTGCATGAAGACTTTGGACGAAATATCCAAGTTCACACTTAAAATTTCGTCTGTAATCGTATACTAGGCAACCTGGCGCGGCGCAGGTTGCGGCGACACGCCGCACCCTTCAGATTAATTCATATGCTAAAGTTTATTATTGGTGCACCGATGAAAATTACCATATGAGAATTTGCGGAATAATTATTCTGAAACAATCACATTGGAGAAATTATTGTCGAGACCAAAGAGCTGTGCCGAACAACATAAAACGTCAGGAGGAATGTATCAGAGAACTGAACTTATAAATCAAATTGAGCAAGCCGTGGGCGTTCATCCAAGTCATATCATATAAACAAATCAGTACCTAGGCATGACCACTCACCTAAAAAGCACCACAAAGAAGGAATGGTTAGATTTCAAAAACACATCATAAATAAGCAGCACACAAATAACATCATAACAGCTTCTAAAAGAGTTATTAAAGAAGCATGACTCCACAAAACCTGGGACAGTCGTACTAAATACACAAGTTCACCATTTGGTTAAACAGCACTGTCGACATATTTACCACAACCATGATCCAAAGGCCATGAGTTGACACAGATCAATACTATGTAACTCGCCATTATGTAAGAATGATTAAAATCTAACTTGCAGATTGAAGCTTAATTAGCAGACTAACATCACTACACATATTACATGATTGTAATTGCCTTGCGATTTAAAACTGAAGCATAAAGTGACCCAAGTAATGTTGTGAATTAAGTGAAACACCTTGTCAACACAGCTATGCAAATTTGATATACCTAATAAGCTCCAGATCTGAAGTATTTCTCAGTTATAAATCATCAAAAATGACAAACATAACTCGAAGCATGGATATATAAATCGAGATGAACAAAAAAGTATAACAACCAAACATATCGATGTGTTAACCATGAGAGATATCCAATCAAGCATCTAAAGAGGAAATGTGGGCTGAGATCCCCATGAAGTGTCACTATGAAACAAATGTTCAACAGATTACGTACTGTCAGATGACTCATGTGCCAACACAAGCAACAACTTTCACTTGGATTTCTGTAAAAAAATGCCAGGGAAGAGCTGCACAAACCTAGACAACCAAAGTCAGAGAAGCTTCTTAAGACTTATTTGTTCTTTTGTAAATCATGTATGTCTGTTTGCTAAACCCCATGTATGTTTTTTCGTAAAAATACGTCAGTGAGATATATATACATTGCTGGGATATAATTGTGTATCCATCTTTATAATGTGAACCTACATTGCTTTTGTAAAACCAGCTTGTCATCTTGATCAAGAGAGAGCAGTAAAGTAAATAAAATATAGTTTGAAACACAGTGTACAAACATTTCTTATTCACAACTAACCAGCATAGTAATAAAATAACAGCTGCCAAAATCTGAACGGCCCCCAAATGCGAAATTGCTAAGAAGCCTTGGACTGGTATACACAGATGTGTCGGTTTTTATGGCTCAGATTTCATTATCCTGCAAAAAAAACTTCAAATCATGCTAAATCCATCAAGTACATCTCTATTTCAAAACCATAAGTGCATCAGAAAAGCGGCTCGAAGACGCTGAACATGAAAAAACAGGGTTCATTTCTAATAAATTGGCATCAAGTGCCTAATTAGCACAGAAATTGTATTCACATGCACCCATATTTACATCTATTAGAACAAAGAATGACTTAGTTAAATCTCCCCGTAAAAAACTGGTGGGATCCTAAGCTCGAAAATCACATCTAGAAAACTGGGTAGACAAATATGATTATTAAGAAAAGCATGTAGCTTATGCATAGGGAAGTAAAAAAGAAGAAATAAATTTTATTTTTGTAAGCCGATAAAGTAAAATATATCTTGTAAACCAAGGAGTAAATTGATTTGTTTGAACCAATGAAGCAAATTTAATACTAAAGTACCTCCCAGATTTGCTCGTCACTATATTCATCCAGAGGGTTGATATTGCTTCATAAAGTCCCCTAAAACATAACAGGATCTTGTGGAATGATGGTCAATCTTGTTTGTGGGTCATGCAGTCCGATGGTGGAGATGTCGATGTCATCTATCAATATTTGCCCGATACACAGATCAGCAATGTGGAATAGTGCTTGAATCAAGGTTGACTTTCCTCCACCTGTTTTTCCAACAATACAGGCTTCATACCTCCTGATAAGGTGCAGGTCACACCTTTCAAAACTAAAGGCAGGTGTAGCGTACATTGTACCTGCATGACATTCAAGCATTTAGGGGAAAAGGCAACTGATGGCAGCACTCCATTTGTTTTGACTGCATGAAAACAGATCAAATTTTCTAGTAATGTTCTCACCATAGTAATAAACATAACTGCAACATTATGTTAGAAGCAGGCAGAACATCAGAACTGCCATTACTAATCGCTGAAAAATTCTATAGGAATATCTTGATCCTGAAGGTAAAAATATATCAAGCAATAGGAATATTTACCTAAACTATCTCATATTACCTCTGATCTGAATTGGTTGTCACGAGTCTTCACAAACTTTTGCCTACACGTTCCTAAAACTGCGACAATCAAATACGATCGGAGGGGCAGAAGTTCAGAAGGTCAGAAAATATGTAACTGCATAAAATTTCAAACTAAAAAAACGAAGTGCAAGAAACGAACATGAAGATTGTGAAGCTCAGTTTCACCTTTCGATGGCCAACAGCAGTCCGGTCTACTTTTTGGTATCGCTGAAGATGGTCTGCACTCAAATTATTAAGCAGCCGATCATTCAAATTACTAACCACATCTACCATTGTCTTTATCAAGTGACAGTAAAAGACCATTATTACCTAAACACCAGGGATGATCTGATAATTATGTAGCAGCTACGGAAAGGTTCACATAGCAGAGCACATAGGTGGAGATTCATCCTCAAGATCCGCAACATATAATCCAGTGTCCACATCACACACTCAATGAACATTAAAATCATGCTAGACCACAAGCATCACACACAAACACACGCCTCACTCTCAGATAAACAAATCAGAAGGTGGCATCATAAGTACCAATAGCAAGCATTTTTTCATTCCTAAAATGAGCAAAAAAAAATTACAAATCACTAACACGTTGCAATGAAGTATGCACCAGATGCAGGCACTACCGGTCGCCATGGAGCCAAATAAAGCTTTTGTATACATGGTAACAAATGATTTTTGGTGATCTCATCTCTAAATAAGAAAAGCCCCCATGAGAATGATTAATTCATTTTGTTGCAAGGACTTATACTGCATACAAAATTCTATGCTAATCAGCAGTCCTAGTGAGTAGTGACACATATATATGAATACGAATAGGAATATGAATAGGGAGGTGCCATGTAAATCAATCGTTAGCAGTTTTAGTTTTGGTGCTTGGACCTACATGAAAGACATCTCCTGACACGGAAATTTATTGGCCAGAGAAAAGCAAATTCATTTCAATAGCCATAACCGGTGCTGAACACATTAGCAGAACTTCGTGGCCAGAAGAGGTCTGTGAGACAACACATTATGTGAAACCAAATTTGTCCTGTATACAATTTCTTTGACATAGAATCCCAACTTTTGGAATAACGTTAATAGATAACATTTTTTCCACCAGTCCAAAAGTTTTCACCAAGATGTATGCATTACGATCTTAACCCTGTTTAGGTGCCTTGGAACAACACCTATTTATTAAAAAAATGGATATACATTAATTGAAAATACCAGGAGACTTCATCAGCTGCAATCCAATGTCCACATCAATAACTACAAAATAAAGGAAGGTGCACACATGTAACAGAGATTCAAATCCAAACTACTAATGCAGCTGGAAAGAGAAAATCTTAAAAGATGAAGAAGTTTGAAAATTTACCTGCTTTATAGTGGATTCCATGATAGCAAGAAAACCACCCTAAATCTCAATACTCAGATATAAAAAATATTTGCGCACTAACTCCACGTTAGGCGTCACAACACAACGCTAGTGATCAGGGTTGGGGAAATTTCCCTAACGTCTAAAATATATAAGAGCTCAATTTGTAGAATAGAGAGGGAGGAACCGTGATGTGTTTTTTCTGTATATAAAGAAGGGTTAGGGACCCAAATGCGACTACTGTGAGTGCAACCTGGGTGTGCAACCCACACATCAGAGAAGCATTTCAGCAAGGTACATTCGTGATTGTATTTTAAAAGAAACGACATTAAAATTAGGTGTTTTTTACTGATGCTATGAATACTTTTAGATTGATGAAAATTCAATCTTGTGTACATAATATCAATCTAGCTACGTTTACCACATGTTGCTCACCTATCCACATAAGTAAATATACTTAAGCAGCAAATTTTGTTGCATCTTACATCTCTACTCCTATAAAAACCACAGTTGGTGATGATGGTGTGTCTGCCATCTTTCATTCAGGATCGTTCGATTTATATCTAACGGACAGTAACACCCACATTACACATTTGCAGATAACCCCTTGTGTTCCATCCTTTTGACTTTTCCACACGCCCTTTTGACTTTTCCGCGTGCACTCTAGAATGTTCCAAAATATGCCTTTCGAATGTTTCAAAATATTCTAGAACCTCGTGGAAGGGGCTCTAGAATGTTCCAAAATATATTCTAGAACCTCGTGGAAGGTGTCTCTAGAATGTTCCAAAGAATGACTAAATCGTTCTAGAACCTCGTGGAAGGTGACTCTAGAATGTTCCAAAAAATGACTTTAGAATGTTCCAAATTATTCTAGAACCTTGTGGAAGGTGGCTCTAGAATGTTCCAAAATATGACTCTAGAATGTTCCAAAATATTATAGAACCTCGTGGAAGGTGGCTCTAGAATGTTCGAAAAAATGACTCTAGAATGTTCAAAAATATTCTAGAACCTCGTGGAGGGTGCCTCTAGAAATGTTCCAAAATATGAATCTAGAATGTTCCAAAATATTCTAGAACCTCATGGAGGGTGGCTCTAGAATGTTCTAAAATATATTCTAGAACCTCGTGGAAGGTGCCTCTAGAATGTTCCAAAATATGACTCTAGAATGTTCCAAAATATTCTAGAAGCTCGTGGAAGGTGGCTCTAGAATGTTCGAAAAAATGAAGAATGTTCCAAAATACGTCCTTTTGGATTTGCCCCTCGCGCTCGCAGAAATTACCCACCCTTGCCACCCATAAGTCGTACCCGTTCGCTTTTTGTTATTTCCGGACGAATTGCCACCCATAAGTCGTACGTATTTGTTTTTGCCCCTCGCGCTCGCAGAAATTACCCACCCTTGCCACCCATAAGTCGTACCCGTTCGCTTTTTGTTATTTACGAACGAATTGCCACCCATAAGTCGTACTTATTTGTTTTTTCCTCATGTTACTCTAGAATGTTCCGGAATAGTCTAGAACCATGTGGAAGGTTCCGGTATATAGGCCATGCCTACTCGGTTTTCGTCCTGTAACTCTAGAATGTTCCGGAATATGACTCCCACGGGATTGAGCAAAAGGAGAGGAGGAGTTAGCAAGATGAGAGGAGACTCACACTTTGGTGGTCACGAGAGTCAGTAACAGGAACCCCCCCCCCCGCCCCACTTTGGTGGTCACGAGAGTCAGCAAATGGAAGACTCCCACTTCGGTGATCAGCAAAGTCAGGAAAAGGGAGACTCCCATGTGAGTCAGCAATAAGGAGACTCCCACTTCGGCGGTTACAGAGAATCAACAGAAAGGAGAGTCCCACGAGAGTCGGCAACAGGAAGAATCTAAATTCAGAGGTCATGAGAGTTGGTAGAAGGGAGACTCCCGCGGGAGTCCGCAGAAGGGAGACTCCCACTTTGGTGCTCACAAAGTCAGCAACAGGGAGCCTCCCAATTGGTGGTCATGACAGTCAGCAAAAGGAAAACTAGCTCCCATGTGAGTCACCAACAGGAAACTAGCACACTACAGATGTACATCAGTACTTAAAACAAACATGACTCTCACAAGAGTGAGCAAAAGGGGAGGAGATTCATACTTTGGTGGTCACGAGAGTCAGTAAATGGAAAACCCCCACTTTGGTGGTCACGAGAGTCAGTAAAAGAAAGACTCCCACTTCAGTGGTAACGAGAGTCTGGAAGAGAAAGACTCCCACTTCGGTGGTAACGAGAGTCAGGAAAAGGAAGACTTCCATGGGATTCGGCAACAAGAGACTCCCACTTCGACGGTCACACCAAATCAGCAGAAAGGAGAGTCTCACAAGAGTCGACAACAGGGAGAATCTAAATCGGCGGTCACGAGAGTCAGTAAAAGGAAGACTCCCACGGGAGTCCGCAACAGGGAAACTCCCACTTTGGTGCTCACGAAGTGAGCAACCGGGAGCCTCCCAATTTGGTGGTGATGAGAGTCAGCGAAAGGGAGACTAGCTCCCATGTGAGTCACCAAGAGGGATACTCCCACTTCGGTTGTCATAAAAGTCAGCAATAGGGAGACTCCCACTTCGATGGGCATGAGAATCAAAGTTATTCTAGAGCAACTAAAATAAAAAGAAGGGAGAAAACTACTAATGATGCCATCAGCTCAACAATAATCATCTATAGTTTTCATATTTTTTCGTTGAGTGTAAAGCACTGTAGATTGCCGACATAAATTTAACAAGACACTTCCATTTAATATAACAATTTTATGCGACTAAGATATAAGAACTTAAGCAATTGTGCTCCTTGTCCTTTTATTATCCTTTCAATTTAGCAAAAGCATAACACAACTATATCTGCATCTTAACTAAATATAAGAAGATCTAATACATAAATATTTATTCTTAGCTGAATACCCATGTGTTGCCACGGACTCTAAATAGAAAAAAATTAGTCTCACAAATCTGCATTGCCACGACACCTTTGTTTTCTCCGCGTGTTTAAGTTATGACTCTGTGGCAACCCTGTGCAACTTTCGTTTCAACTAAATGCAAGAAATAATATAACAACGTTTATGTTTAGCTGAACCATTTAAGCTTTCACCTTAATTTTTATTTTTACAAGAATGGTGAGACTATTTTTTCGTTCAATTCAGACCCCGTGGCAAGGCACGGGCATTCAACTAGTACAGTTAAAATCTTCAGTGCAATAACATGAATGGTCGTTGCATCCTCATACAGCTTAAATCTCCAGCACAACAAAATGCATGCACACGTAATTTTTTTTGCTTGAATAAATGAAATCTTCTGTAGGCATATTCCATATAAGAATTTTTGGCTTGTAACCCGATGTATCCTATGAACATATGTAGAGAGCACTGCATTTACCTTTGAACACTAAATTCAAGACTTCTAGAACCGATAGAGAAGTATGAAATCTTCAAGCACCAACTCGGAGAATAAGACCGACTGAAACTGAAACCTTTGGTCATGTGAATGAAGTAACTTGTTATATTAGGTTCCTTCCCTATTCTAATCAGAACAGCACATATCTACAAATTGTATTAGTGCCTAGAACTCAACTTCTAATCTACAAAACAATATGATATCAACCCAAGTAGAAAACATTACTGGCCTCGTCAGAGATGTGCTTGCCGTGACCAATTTCCAGGAAAGAATGGCTGGAACTCATGCTTACCATGATTGGCAGCAGTTCGGGCAGTGATGATGTGATGCTTCTTAGCCAATATGTAGCATGATCCAACCAAAAGTCCACATAAATTTTCTTCATCCTCATACACAGCGCCATAGTCCTCCATGGCTGGCAATATGCCTCCAGGCCCGGACATTTTTTAATGATGCATGTAAGAAAGAAGCAGACTCCATCATGTCAATAGCATCAAATTTCCACCCATTCTTTTGGGAATACTTCTCGTACCTATAACATAGAAGAATCAAGTTAGTTAATAAGATAGATCAGGGGTCACGGACATTTGCTGGAGCTAAACATGAACATCGACCCTTCATTTTGAATATATCCATAGCAAAGAAAGAAGACTCTTCTCCTCTAGTTCCTGAAACAGTATATCATCATCAACCACCACTGCCCCGGAGAAACTTAACAAACACAAGCAGCCACCTAAAGGGGCAAACTATGTTGACAGATGAAAACAGGGCAGGGTTTGCCTTACCTGCTCGCACCTCCAAAATACAGCCCCTCTCATCAGCTTCATCTCTCGGAAGCAACGTCCTGAACAACGAATGTTGTAGCCGTTTCTCCTGGTCAACAACCTCAAGGAGTTCCTTGGCTGCCATTTCAAGCATGTCTTTCTCTTCATTAGAGTTTGTCACCAACGATTTCAAACCCTCTATTTCCTACAAATAGTGAGCAGCTTACTCACAACCTTTACCATAGGGCAAACATTTTACAGTGTAATGGGATTATTATCACCTTCTGCTTTGACTACAGCTCCTTAATCAATTCGAAGGTGCTCTCCAGCTTGTGGAACTCCTTGTTAGCCCTCGAGTACTCCTCGGGCGAGGCAGCCGACTGACTTGATTAACAACACATGCCCAAATGAAATCAAGATGATCAACAAACAGAAGTGTGCTCAATCAAGCAGCATAAAGAGGAGCTTTTCCATCCAAAATTACATGGTTGATTTGCTCCTGGAGGAATGCACTCTGCTGCTCGATCAATTTCATCCTCTGCTCCATGATATGCACCTAAGATTTCCTTAAATTGGAGAAGCAGGGCGCACTGCCACGAGTGATGCCGTCGAGGGTTCCAGCCAAGCTATGTATCCTCGACCGGGTCGGGGCCTCCGTAGGCTTTCCTTAAATTGGAGAAGCAGGGCGCACCGCCGCGAGTGATACCGTCGGGATTCCAGCCAAGCTATGAATCCTCGACCGGGTCGGGGCCTCCGCCGCCTACGAACGCGGATAAGCGGAGCACGCGGCTAGATGCCGAAGAGACACAGAGGCGGCCGTTGCTGGAACCGGAGAAGCGGGAGGGCGGGGCAGCGACAGAAGGGGAGGAAAGGTTGGCGGCGGTGGTGGCAACCGCTTCGCGGAAGCACGTGGCGGTCGTGGCGGCGGCCTCGGCGTCAGTGGCCGCGGAGGCAGCACCGATGAGGGAGGAAAGGGCCGGCTTTGCCGTGAACGCAGCGCTGCGGAGGAGCTTGAGAAGGTGCGGGCGGGCTGAGACGGCGCCGCGGCGGCGACCTGGTACGGCGTGCGGTTCGGCACGGCCCAGAGAAAGAGATGGAGACCGAGACTGATTTGTCGGGAGAGTTCTAGCCTTCTAGGGACACGTGGAGAGCGTCGAGATGGGAAGGCCATCCGCATGGACCTACGAACGGCAAAGCATATCCAGGCCCTTCGGGGCCGACGCGATGACCGGCTGCCGACGCGATGACCGGCCAGGAGCCGGTCAGACGTAGCCAGCCTGAAGCATGCCCCGGTAACAGTTACCGGAAAGATTAAGGGTGTGTTTGGTCTAGGGGATATGGATAGGAGATGAGGGCACCCCAACCACCTGATTAGGGATAGCCAATTTTTTTGTTTGGTTGAGGGTGGGGGATGAACCACTTTTTTGTTTGCTAAATGAGAGGATGAGAGTGGTTGGGGACATTGCTCTGCCTCGTCAACGCCTGGTCCATTCCAATCGCCACCACCACCGCCGCCCCTCGCCGCCACATACACAACAGACCAATCACCATCCCATTCCAATCGCCACTTCAAGGTCGTCACAACCAGCGCGCCAGACCACGATGGGAGCGGAAGCAGAGCGCGACCGGACCAGGGGCCCGTGGAGCCCGGAGGAGGACGAGGCGCTGCGGGCGCTGGTGGAGCGGCACGGGGCGCGCAACTGGACCGCTATAGGGCACGGCGTCCCCGGGCGGTCGGCAAGTCGTGCCGCCTCCGGTTGTGCAACCAGCTGTCGCCGCGGGTGGAGCGCCGGCCCTTCACGGCCGACGAGGACGCCGCCATCGCGCGCGCGCACGCCAGGCTCGGAAACCGATGGGCCGCCATCGCGCGCCTCCTACATGGCCGCACCGACAAGGCCGTCAAGAACCACTGGAGCTGCTCCCTCAAGTGCAAGCTCGCCGCTGTCGAGGGCGAGCTTGAGCGGCCGCGCAGGCGCCTGAGCGTCTCGCTAGAGAGCGGCCCGTCCGGGTCAGGATCTGGTTCGGACCGCAGCGACCTCAGCCACGGTGGCGCGGCGTCTTCGAGGGGCAGGTGTACCGGCCGGTGGCGCGGGCCGTTCCGCACCGCGCGCCCCATCTGGTTCGCGAGAGGGGAAGTGAGGAGAGACGAGGGGCGGTGGGAGGAGCTCAGCCAGCGGTGGTTAGCGATATCCCACCGATTTGGAGGGACGAGCTCAGCCACCATTTAGCAGGAATATTCCTGGAATCTGGATACCCCTGCCACCCCCACCCTCCCAACCAAACATATGGCAACCACTAAAAAGTGGCTACCGCTACCACTTAGGGGATACCCCTCAACCAAACACACCCTAAGGAGTTGGCACCGGCCAGGAGCCGGTCAGACGGAGCTAACCGAAGAGAAAGAACAGAGGAAAAAAGAAAATGTGACGGAGGGACGACGTGCAGGGAGTACGTGTCAGAACGTAATTGGGAGAAAATGTACGTGAACAGTAACTTGGTGAGCTAACTGATCGCGAATCTTGCGAGCCTTTATATATAGTTATTATTATTATATTACATTAATTATATATGGTGCTTGTTTCACCTCTTTTTTTGTTCATGTCTATGTAATTTTCAAACCACATTATTCAATGACCTTTTAGAGTCCGTATCTAGTGAGGAAAGCCTACCTAGCTAGGGTAGATTCGGCCACCGCCCTACCAAAATTTCCTTCCTTTTCTCCTTATATACCCTCCTTAGTAGTGAGTTTAGACTTGACTTTGTTTAGATTAAGAACGCTATTTGCTACTCTTTGCCACAGTAGTATAAGAAGGCATGCGCCTTGGGAATTTATACAGTGCCGGGCGTCAGCTGTCTTGGCCACTCCATTTCCACGAGATTTAACTACCGCGCGAGACTCCCACGGCTCCGAAATCGAAGTACCTGAAGAGGCAGAGTGATCCCTGGGTGTCGTGATGGTTTTCGTTATTTCCCGAGGTCAGTCAGGCGAGTGGATCCTGCAGTTGCAAATAAGCATGTGGCGTGGTCGCGATATGTACATGTTGGCAGCCTGGGTTCCGTTTTTCTGTCTATTATTTATCTAATTTAGGTCTCAAACTTACATATGGGTATAATTATTTTACCCATTTATTATTAGTATTGTGTATGTCGTGTCGTCAAAACATGACTCGGAGGTCGTGCGCCAAGGCGCACCCCTAAATCTAGTAATCATTCATCAGGAACTTTCCCTGAATCACAACGACTAGCTTTCTGAATTGCGTTGCAGGCATATGCGAGTTCTCGCTAGCCAAGAATATCACCTCCGACCTCACGATCCGAATTAAGAACAGACAGTGTGTACATAGTGATGCAGAGAGAGCTATCGAGTTGGATACATGGAAGGTGTCCCGCAGTGGCGGAGCCAGCACCCGGCGACCCTGGGCAGCTGCCCGGGCTAGTCCAGCGAATCTCCATTAAAAGTTAGTGTAATCATAGTGCTTAGAGCTGATGATTGCTGGGGCAAACGCCGGCTGCCATCGCTATGCATACACTCTGCCCAGGCTCTATATGTGCTCTGGCTCCGCCACTGGTGTCCCGTCTGCGTCGCCAAACCAATTCGTACACCTTGTTGCACTTTCGTGACGCGTCGCGCTGAGATGAGCACCCCGTGTTAACCGTTTTAATGCAGCCGGATTATCTCTGATCCATATTGTGGGACAACTGACATGACAAGTCAGCACTCGATATGATTGGAGATGCGCTAAGTACGCCACAAGCCTCATCGTTCTATCGCTGCCGGCAGGACTTTGCACTCCTGTAATCGGGATTCGGAGGACACCAGGTAGGTGGCGATCGTTCTTGGCATACGCACAGACAAACCACCCGATGAATCTCTTTTTTTCTGTCAGATGAAACTCAGGGTATGTTGGGTAACTGGTTTAACCATTTACTTCTAGATTTCGGGAAGAGTTCTCATGTTTTTTGGTACATATAAAAGGGCTCCCCAGCTTCATTTTACACAACATGTGTGACATATATACACTGCCGAAGCAGAGAGTGATGCAAGTTAAATTACAGAACCACGCGGGCAACTCTCTCCCCCCTCCTTTTTGACATAGCCATTGACCCTCTCCAACGCATCATCCAAGTGGCCGCGGATCTTGGTTTTTTCCATCAACTTCCCGGGAAGGGGGCTCACTTCCGTACCTCGTTTTATGCGGACGACGCGGTGATCTTCATGGCGCCTTACCATGAGGATGTCTCCAACCTCGCCCACATCCTTGCTAATTTTGGTGCGGCCACGGGCTTGACTACCAACCTTCAAAAGAGTATTGTGGCTCCAATTCGGTGTGATGGTTTGGACGTCAACAACATTCTCCTTACCCTACCGACATCTTTGACCACCTTCCCTATGCAATATCTCGGCCTCCCCCTTGGCGTGAAGAGACTAGGCAAAGTTCACTTCCAATATATCCATGATAAGGCGATTAAAAGGCTTGTGCCTTGGAATGGAGTCAACATAGCGGGAAGAAAGGAAATTGTTACCTCCATCCTCACGTCGCAAACTATCTACCCGCTCACGGCCTTGGATGTACCGGTTGAGCCTCTTGAAGCGGTCCATAAAGTTATTCGCGGTTTCCTTTGGGCGGGTAAGGAGAAGGCGACGGGGCAAAGTGCAAAGTGAATTGGAAGGCGGTTTGTAAACCCAAGATTTATGGTGGTCTAGGCATCCTTGACTTGAAAAAATTCGGTAGAGCTCTTCGTCTTCGGTGGCCGTGGCTTGAGTGGACGGCGCCGGAGAGACCTTGGGTCGGTTTGGGTAACCCATGCAAGAAAGGCGACATGGACTTCTTCTATTCAATGACCAAGGTGACGCTTGGCGACGAAAAGAAAGCGAATTTTTGGGATGCTCCTTGGGCCGATGGTTTAAGTCCAAGAGTGATTGCGCCCTCCATCTTTACCCTCTCGAAACGCAAGAATTGGTGTGTCCGGGACGCCCTCTCCGACAACGCGTGGGTCCTCCAAATTGACACCTCCGAGGGCCTATCGTTGCATCACCTCCAAGAATTCACAACCCTTTGGCATTTCACGTCTCAAGTTGCACTCGCCGATGATATTGGGCATGACACCATCACTTGGAAGCTTACTCCCTCCGGTTCCTACTCTTGCAACTCGGCCTACTTGGCTCAATTTGTGGGATCCACTTACTCATCAATGGGCTCTCTTGTTTGGAAGAATTGGGCCCCCCGAAGTGCAAATTTTTGCGTGGCTAATCATTCAAAACCGTGTGTAGACTAACGATCGTCTTGAGCGGAGGGGTTGGCCTAATGACAAGCTTTGTCCCCTTTGCCGTGTGTCGACGAGACGGCGTGTCACCTCCTTCTTCATTGTCGCTTCTCCATTCGCATTTGGAACTTGATCAAAGATTGGCTTGGTCTTGTGGACTTCGACCCCCCCTCGTGGTCCGCCATCAACAAGGTTGAAGATTGGTGGGAGCTCCTCCTTCTTCGGCACCCCTCGAGGAGGAAAGCCATGGCTTCGCTCCTCATGCTTACTTCTTGGGAGCTTTGGAATGAGCATAATGCGAGGACCTTCAAGAAGACAAGCGCCTTGCCTGCCGCCCTTTTCTCTAAAATCAAACTTGAAGCTAAATCTTGGGTGCTTGCCAGGGCAAAGAACTTGGGTCACCTTTTGCCGGGAGATTAATTCGTGTACTCTTTATTCCGTTGCCCTTTTGGGCTGTTGTGTTCAAACTTTGTGACTCTCCTTCTTTATTAATACATAAAGGGCAAATCTTTTGCCTTTCGCTTCAAAAAAAAAAAACTCCGGGAACAGGTACTCAGAGAACAGGGCGCAACAGGAGTTGGCCCCTCCCGCGCGCGGTGAGCCCGAAAGCCTCGGTCATGTCGAACTTCGATGAGCCTGAACCTGAAGGACTGAGCTTCAGTGACTTGTCCACTACAAGTCACGGAGAGACTTGTGGCGATCTCAGCCCTCCGTTTTAGATCCAATGGACAAGCTTTGTCCAAATTTGTTACTCAAAATAAAAAATGTTCGAAAAAATTGAAAAAAATCCAGTAAATGACAAATGCGTCGCTTTATACTCTTGGAAAGTTTCATTTCATTTGGACCATTATTTTGTGAATAAGTAAATTTTATAGCTTAAAATGGTAAAATGCTATTTATTTACTATTAATCAAAATAGGATGCCACTTTCCCAGAATATAAAGCGATGCATTTGTGACAAATTTGGACAAAGTTTATCCATTGGATCTAAAACGGAGGGCTGAGATCGTCACAAGTCTCTCCGTGTCTTGTAGTGGACAAGTCACTGAAGCTCAGTCCGAACCTGAACCAGTCGAAGTGGAAAAGCAGGCTGGCGAGCGCGAGCTCGACGTTGGCGAGGCCGAACGCCATCCCGGGGCACATCCTACGCCGGCGCCGAACGGCAGGAACGCCAAGTCGGTGCCCCCGAAGTCCGCCGCCGCACCTTCCTCCTCGAACCGCTCCGGCCGGAACTCTTCCGGCGCGCCGGGCCAGTAGCGCTCGTCGCGGGCCAGAGCCCAGGCGTTGATCAGCACCTGCGTGCCCCGTGGTACGTCGTAGCCCAGCACCTGGCAGGGTTCTTGGCACTCTCGCGGGAGCAGCAGCGGCAGGGGCGTGTGCAGCCGCAGCGTCTCCCGGACGACGAGGTGTAGGTATGGGAGCTCGCCCAGAGCATGCTCGGCTACGGTGCCGCGGGCCTGGAAGGCTTGCCGCACCTCGGCCGTCGCCTTCTGCATGGCCTCCGGGTTCTTGATCAGCTCTGCAATGGCCCACTCCAGCGTCGTCGCTGCCGTCTCGCTGCCGTTGCCGAATATGTCCTGTGTGCGAAACATTGTAGAGTAGTTGACATCAGACCTGTTCCGTTGTTCAGCAAATAGGCGTAATTTTTGTTCCATACGTTGGATTCAGAATTTTCAGATAGACATAGATCAATTTTCCCGACAGCTAAAAAATCGGAGAAATCGATTAATTGGCTAATTATATACTACACGTTAGGATGTTCATACTTCTAGTGATATAAAACATATGTTTTTTCTTAGAACTAGTGAAACACCGATACACATTTGTGAACAAATCGATAGCAACTCTGGGCCTGCTAAATCAGTGTTTCAGCCTCTATTGTAACACTGGCCCGTTACATCAGTGTGCCGGCCAATCCAAACCCAACCATGAAACAACATAAGCTAGTAATAAGATATGTTGGACCCTCACTGCACATAACTTCTACCACCGTTCTTAAAATTAAGACTTATATTTTCTTTTACTTTTAGTCAAACTACGTATTGTTTTACCGGATTTAAAAAAACATATTGTTTGACTTTTGAAAACATTTATAGACCTTCTTTTTAGCAAGGGAGAGAGTAGTTAATAGTAGGACCACCCTCGCTTTTTCATGCCCTGCATCGTTCCATGCCTGTGTAGAAGTAAAATCCAACAAAACTCCTCCGGTTTCCCAAACAAATAAATACAAAACTCCTCCTTAGGTCCCCGCTAAGACTAGCCACAATGGGTGTATCATAGGTGGTATCATGCATACCATGTTGGCAAAAAACTGACGTGTCACTGCAATTAATGATGAGAGAGATGATAGTGGTATCATAGGTAGATACCGTAACATAACAGATTTCAATGCAATATGAGTTTACAACCTAATAAATGCACTATTATATGATACCACAAATATGTTACTAACCATTATGGAGGTAGTAACATAAACTAGTATCATATACATGATACTAGTATATGATACTCCAATTGTGACTAGTCCAACATCTTCTATCCTACCAACCCAAGTTCACAAAGATTTGTATCCCGATACCAACCACTAAATATCACATGTTTATAAGAGGCTTTGGTCTCTCCCGCCTTTCCAAAATTGAGTTCAATATTAGTGAACGAGATTCTTGACTTAGTCTAGTCTGACTTTGGATCATTGACTAGCGGGTCCTGCATATCCTAGCCCTGATAAGTCGCCCCATAACAGATACCCTCCCATAATTGGCGTAGGATTAAATCCAACAACACTCAACTATCGTCGTCTCAATCTCATGTTGTCTATAACCTATGGAATCAAAATCACACTAACATTTTGCTAATATTGTACACTTTCACTTACCAGAGTTCAATTTTAGCTTTATGAGACCTTTTATTATATTTCAGGCATATACATAAGAATTGGGTGAATTTCTCGATATAATATATGCAAGTGCCACGGTTAAGTTTAGACCTAAAAGGCTAACATTGCACACGGTTATTTTATACGACCGAGAATGTAGGTTCAGTATTTTTGCAGACCACCCTCGACTGAAAAATCACCGGTTTTCTATAATAATGTGGCATAGATATTTGGTCAACAAACCATGAGAACGTACAAAAAAATGTTGCAGAAATAGTTCATCAAGAAAAACACGCCAACATACGGAAACACATCACATGATCGTGATAGCACTGCTGATCATGCAAAGATTGTTACGGAAGTCAAACTAAAGCAGTAAGCGAGAAGACTTACGAAGATGACTGATTTGATAGCGTCCATGCCATCTTGACATGTCATTTCATTTGGAATTTCTGCAAATCTATTGTATGTTATACCAATTCCTATCTCTAAGCCTATCATTTCACTTTTCAAATGATTCATTACTGTCAAATGAAATGAAATAATGGTGCCAAACGAGCTCATATAGGAATTGGGTGAATTTCTCGATATAAAATATGCAAGTGCCACAATTGAATTTAGACCTAAAAGGCTATACTTACACACGGTTATTTTATACGACCGAGACTGTAGGTTCAGTAATTTGCAGATCAGTCTCGACTGAAAAATCACCGCCTTTCAATAATAATGTGGCATGGATATTTGGTCAACAAACCATGCGAACGAAATAGTTCGTCAAGAAAAACACGCTAGCACACGGAAAACATAACACGATCGTGATAGCACTGATGATCATGCAAAGATTGTTACGGAAGTCAAGCTAAAGCAGTAAGCGAGAAGACTTATGAAGATGACTAATTTGATAGCGTCCATGTCATCTTGACATGTCATTTCATTTGGAATTTTAGCAAATGCTTATTTGTATGTTATGCCAATTTCTATCTCTAAACCTATCATTTCACTTTCCAAATGATTCATTTCTGTCAAATGAAATGATGGGTGCAAAAGTGAGCTCTTATAGGAATTGGGTTAATTTCTCGATATAAAATTTGCAAGTGCCACAGTTGAGTTTAGACCTAAAAGGCTAAAACTGCACACGGTTATTTTATACGACCGAGACTGTAGGTTCAGTAATTTGCAGATCAGTCTCGACTGAAAATTCACCGCTTTTCAATAATTTTGCATAGATATTTGGTCAACAAACCATGCCAACGTAGGAAAAAATGTTGCAAAGATAGTTCGTCAAGAAAAAACACGCCAGCATACGGAAAAACATCACATGATCGTGATAGCACTGCTGATCATGCAAAGATTGTTACGGAAGTCAAGCTAAAGCAGTAAGCGAGAAGACTTACGAAGATGACTGATTTGATAGCGTCCATGTCGCGCGGAAACTGGAGCCCACCGTCCTTCTGTATCCTTAGCAGAACGTCAAGCAGGTCGTCGCAAATGCATCTTTTGCTGGACGTGTATTTTCTGGAGGTATCCGGCAGGTGGACAAGATCAATTAACGAGTTGAGCAGACATGCCATCTCTCGTGCGCCGTGTAACATCCCCAAATTCGGTTTGGGTCTGGCGTCGCACCACACGAGGCAAGCAGCCGTGCACATCGCAAGGATTGACAATTGTGAGCATAAACTAAATTTAAAGTCTACAAAAGTAGTATACCCCGATTTAATTTATGTTTGCCATTGATAACTATCTGCAACGTTGCTTCAATAACCAGTATAGATGTTCAGAAACAACTTCAGCAGCGACCAATTCTCTCGGATACACTCCCCTCTAGGGTCGCACGCGCGGGCGACCCCGGAGGGCCGAAACCCTAGCTAGCGTCCACCTCCTCTCGAGCCTCCGTGGCCGCTGCCGCCGCCGCCGTCGGCGGTGGTGGCGGCCCCCCGGCCTCCAAAGGTGGCAGGGGAGGAAGGGCGCGCCTCGACGGGCCAGTCTCGCGCGGGAGAGGACGTCTGCGGGCGGCGCAGGGTGGTGGGCTCGTGACGGCGCAAGGCGAGCAGTCGGCGGCGGTGCAGGGTGGTGGTGCGGCGGAGATCCGGAGGCGGCGCTGGGCCTCGGCGGCAGCGCGAGGTGCCGGGCCCGTCCGGGCTCGATCTGGGCCGGGAGGCCCGGGGCTGCGGGATCCACGTCGCGCGGGCAGGAGGTTGGTGCTGTCTGCTCGTCCGAGCGGGTCAGGTGGTGGACGCCGGGGCGGCGGCTCCGGAGAGACTTGATAGCGCCAGCTCGGGCGGCAAGTGGCGGCCGTGGGTGTGGTTCCGCGACCCCGGCCGTGCGGGCGGCGGGGTGGTGGCGAGCGTGTGGTGCGGCGTACTGGGCGCCCGTCAGCCCTACGCGTCAGACCGGGGTGGTCGTCGTCCTGGTCCAGCGAGTGTGTGCTTCCCTCGGCCGGTTCTGGTGTGTTGCGCGAGATGGCTGGGCGGATGGTGGCAGGGTGGTAGGGACTGGGGGAATCCCCTGGCCAGCGGTGGCCACGACGTCGCCGACGCTTCAGCGCTGGATCCCTCCTTGGAGGCTTCGTCGAGGTTCCCTCTCCCCCTACCCAACCCCCCTACTTTGGATGAAAATCCAATCCCCTGTGTGGACGGCGGCGACGTTGCGACGCCGCTCCCCTTCCTGGAGGCGTCGTCCGGGGTGTGTGGGGGTGGTTGGCAAGCTCTCTTTGGTCGGTGGCGGCGTGTGGCGGTGCTAATCTTGAACAGCGACGCTCTGCAACATAGCTGGTGGATCCTAGCTTTGTGTCTCTCCCTTCAGGACGGCTCCTGCTTGCCGGTGGGTCACGCCCTCGATCCTGGGCTAGAGGGGAATGGGTCCCCTCTACGGCTGCAGCATTTGCCGGTGATGGTGTGAGCCCGGTTCTTCAGCGACCCAATCTCTGTTGTAGGTGGCGTTGCTATCTTGTTGACGACCTCCCTAGTGTTGTACCTTCGTTCTTCAGCTTGCGTCTTGTGAAGCGGCATTGCAATGGCTGACGGCGACAGTCGTGTGGAGCTCCGGCGCGGCTGCAGGTGGCTCTCGGGTGAGCCGCTTTGCGTGCCGACGGTGCGGCGTCCTTCGAGCCTGGATGAGAGTGAAAGGGTCCCTCTTCGACGACAAAGATGGCAAGCTGGGGGCTTGGTCTCCTGCTATTGGTTTCCTCTACGTCGACCCTTGCCTCGCCTTTGCTCTCCGCCATGGATGAAGACGATGATCTCTACTTTTCAAGCGGAGCCTTCTTTTCTTATTTTTTGTTTGCTTGTTGTGTTGAGTTCTGTAAGCTGTATCTGCACCTTGTAATTGTCATTGTTGGCTTTATTAATTTAAAGCTAGGCTCTTTGAGCCTTGTATCTAAAAAAAAGTACAGATGTTCAACATATTATTATCTTATAGTGTATCCATTGCAACATACTTCCTCCGATTCAAAATGGATGACTTCCATTTCCATTTGTCTAGATACAGATGTATCTAGACTAAACATCTAGATACCTCCGTATTTAGACAAATGAAAGTCATCTAATTTGGTACGGAGGGGCTCCGTATTTAGACAAATGAAAGTCATCTAATTTGGAACGGAGGGAGTATAATACACATTTCAACTTATACTCTAGATTTTTCTATATACTTTATATAACAATACACTACACCGTTCACTGAGATGTTTGTTAGGCTGTATAATTTGAAGTCTCTACAAATATATTTAATTATATTAAAACTAGAGAAGAATATTTTATAGAATAATATACATATATATATATATTATGTAATTCATCAATTGTAAGAAATATCAAGGAGAGTGTGTATTTCCTTTTTTCACAATTATGATGGTTTTGTATCTTGTCAAACTCGCGACGAAAACAAAAAAAAACTTCTTGCGCAACTCAGATATTTTAAATGATATACAATAAAACTTCGTACCGAAAACAATTTAGAAAAATACGCATGATTAACAATGTTAACTAAATACTTTACAAAATATCTTTGTTAAAACAAAAAATATGGTTAAGAATTAAGAAAGTATAAAGTTTAGTATAACTATATTTCGTTTAACTCCCCCCGGTGAACGGTCCTAGATGTCTAAACGCCGGAAATGTCAAGGAGATGTCGCCCACAACGGAGTTACCAAGCTCTCGACTAAGGGGTTGGCGCCATGCAGCGATGGCCTGGGTACGATTGTACCCTAACGAGCCACCAAAGACGGCGAAGGGCCGATCGTGCCCTCTCGGACCACCTACGGCAGCGAAGTGCTGAGCCTCTACAACGGCATATCGGGAAACCCCGTGTACCTGCGACGTGCATGCCACACTCTAGCTGGCCACCCTTAGCGTCGAAGGAGGGCTGGCCGTACGGGGATGGAGGAGGGTTGTTCCCCTACAGCGGCAGCGGCATGATCGTACCCTCGAGGGCCACCCTCAGCAACAAAGGATGGCCCTCCGTACACTCGCGATCCACCCTCAGTGGCGAAGAAAGGCTGGTTGTACCCGCGGCCACCGCCGGTTGTCGATGACGATGAGGCGTCTAGTAATAATGATGTGTGGGTCTTATTATCTTATATGACATGCAATGTTATAAGCTGTTATGACCGTGTTACGATTTTGGGTTTTGAGTACTTTTGCAGGGTCAATGCACAAAAGAGGTACTCCCTCCGTTTTTTAATATAATATGTTTTAGGTGTTGTACATGTTGTCTAAATACATATTAAAGTGAGTGAACATACACACTTAAACATGTCTACATACATTTATGTACACATGCATGTGGACAAATATTAAAACATCTTATATTAAAAAATGGAGGGAATAGTTCGATATCAAAATGTTGCTGATCCCGTTCGAGCGGAGATTTTTGGCTCCCGAGCACTGGTGCTCCCTTTATTTATTTATTTTTTCAAAAATCATGTTTACAAGTTTATAAAAATCGGGAAATAATCCCACATATTGGTAATGATGTATCTCATAAACATGCAAAATATCAGTTTGAAAATTTTTATATTCCGATCTTGTGTAGCCCATAAAAAAAAATTGTATGTTAATTTTTTTCTTTTTGAAAATGTAGACAGATTTTTTGATTTTTTTAAATAAAGGATCACTGTTCCCCGGGAGTAAACACAACTGTTCGTTGTTGTTCCCACAAGAAAATAGAGCAAACATTTAGGCCTAGTGTGGCGGCACAGTTTTTCTAAAACTAAAGTATTCTTTTTTTTAGATTAAAACTGGAGTATTCTAATTTCTCATAGCACATTATTCACGAGCCCTGCATAGTAATACTTCAGTTTCAAAAAACAGACCCATGGTTATTTTCCCAATACTTCAAAAATAGCACATTATTCATAGCCAAACACATCAAACATCAAAGCATTTGAAACTGCGGTATTTTAAGAAACTGAAATACTCCAAAAACATTTTGATACCAAACTGGGCCCATTGGCTTTCAAGTATACCATTGTGACGGTATTATTTTCCCGGTAACGATATCTAAGCGGACATCTCAACGCGTCTGAGGAACCCCTCCAAGCTCGCCGCCGACGACCCGCGCCGCCCCTCCCACGCCGCCGCCATCGCGCGCTCGATCGCCACCGCATTCCTCCTCATCTCGCCGCCCTTCTCTGTGTCCCCCATCACCGTCCCCACGGCCTTGGCCACCGCCCCCCTGTCCACCGCCGAGCTCTCCATGTTCCCCCTCGCTAGCTCCACGCAGACGCCCCACTCCACCACCAGCATCGCGTTGAAGAACTGCTCTGCCCCCAGCGGCCACCCGATCAGCGGCACGCCGTGGCGCAGGCTCTCGAGGATGGAGTTCCACCCGCAGTGGCTCACGAATGCGCCGGTGGACGGGTGCGCCAGGATCCGCACCTGCGGCGCCCAGCCGCGCACCAGCATTCCCCTGCCTGCCTTCGCCGTTCGCTCCTCGAAGCCGGCCGGGAGCCACTCGGGCTTGAACCCGTCCGTCGCGTCGAGTCCCACCGGAGGCCGGAGGACCCAGATGAATGGCCGCCCGCTGGCCTCGAGGCCCAGCGCCAGGTCCGCCATCTGAACGGCGTTGATGCTGTTCTGCGACCCGAAGGATACGTACAGGACAGAGCGCGGCGGGCGCTCGTCCAGCCACCGGATGATGCCCGCATCGTCCTGCGATTCCGACGGAGTGGACGCCGCGAGGATTGGCCCGATCGGCCATGTCTGGACGCCGAAGATTCTCCTGAGCATGTCTAGCCCGGAGGACTCGAGCTCCTGGACCGTGTTGACCAGGAGCGCGTCCGTCTTTCGGCAGGAGGAGATGACCCGCCGGAAGAAGGCCGTCCAGGGATCGGCCCCGGTCGCCGCGAGCATGTACCGCGGGATCTGCGTGCGGTGGAGGACCACGCTCGGGAAATCAATCAGGGGAAACTCGTCGCCGGCGGCGTCGAGGGTGTGCGGGAGGTGCTCCCACACGGAGAAGAAGACGGCGTGGCCAAAGGCTCCGCCGGGGATGAAGACGGCGTGGAACGCGCCGCGCGCGTGCGCGACGTCAGCCGTCCACGCGAAGAAGGCGTCGGCGATGATGCAGACCGGGGACCGGATGCCGGAGATGAACCCTTCGAAGGCGGGGCGGAGGGACTCAAGACGCCTGGAAGAAGGATATGAACTGGTGGACGTGGAGGTCGGCAAGGGACTCGGCGCCGGGGGGCAGGCCGTGGTCGGCGGGCTCGAACGGGAGCTCGTGGATGCGAATAGGAGGGGTTGTGGCCGGGAGGGAGAGACAGGCGAGGAGGCGCCGGGTGGAGACGAGAGTAACGGCGATGCCCGGGCGCAGCTCGTGGAGGAGTGCTGCAAGGCGGAGGAAGGCGGGGATGTGGCCGCGCGCGAGGAAGGGGAAGAGGACGACGTGCAGGCTCTCAGCTCCCTCTGTCGCCATGGTGAATTGGTGATGGCGTTGTTTGTGGTGTGGGCTGACACTGATAAGTGATGTTGCCGCTGCACTACACTGAAATCCAATGCACCTGAAGATTTAGGGACAAAATGATGATTGTGCCTAAACACATACTCCCATGGATCTGGAATACAGAATCAAGTGAGTGTACATATATAATGTGCAGAAGCAGCAGGGTAATGATGGAACATGGAGGAGGTGAGAATCATTTGTCGATCAACGAAAAAGCATTTCTGGCGGAGCCGGTGTCTACCGGTGCTTCCTAGACGAATAACAAACCGCCACCTGAAAAGGATATTTGTCAGGTATGAATTCAATAACATCTCGGTATCAAACAATTATGACATATATTACATAAATTTACTAAATATGTGCCATACCAAAAATGATCGAGTTACATCTAGAAATCAACTATTTTGAATATGGATACTAGTTTTTTATATCAACAAACTATGACATGTCACTTTTGTTTCAAAATAGTTTCAGTTTGTTTCAGAAAAGTTTCAACAGTATTTAAAAAAAGTTGTGAACTACCTAAAATGATCAAGATATTTGTCAAGTATGGGTTCCGTAACATCTTGGTATCAAACAAATATGACATACGTTACATACAGTACCTAAATTTGTGTCAAACAAAAAATGAACCAATTTCGTACTCATTTCACAAACTACAACTCCGTACTATAATGCTATAATGCTACTCATTTCACAAACTACAACTCCGCATTATAGCATTATAGTAAAATGAACCAATTTCGTACTCATTTCACAAACTACAACTCCATCAGTACGTGACAAATTTGGTCCCATTGTGAAATGAAGCAAACATTAGGCATAATCCGTTAAACATTACAATTTCACTCTGCACAGGGTTAAATATCGGGATATCATTTCATGGAATCGATGCCCATAGTAAAAGTTCAATAGTTTGTGCAAGATCATATCATCGTACACGTTGTGGATGTCAAATAATGAAATGGGATTGTAGTTTGCATGCCTTTCCATTTAGTAAAGGATGATCTAGAAGAACTTAACTCGTTTGTTCATTGGAAGCGTGAAACAACGCTTCACTTTACAGGAAGAAGCTAACTCTAGTGCAGCTCTGCATATATTATTGTCACTTCTCTTTTAGGTCTGTTCCTTGGGCTTCGAGGTTATGAATTATGATCGACCCTGCTCAAGTGTCCAACCAGCCTACTGTGATCTCACGTGAAGTTAGCATTTTCAAGGCTGTTGGCAAGACGAATGTCCAAATCTGTGAACCTGAAGAACAAATTCGGAAAGGCATCTTTGCTTCCAGGATCGCTAAACCTCAAAACATAGGATTGATAGATTTACCAAGAATGTTACTCCTAGAAAGTGATGAACTGATGATCTATGAATACAATAAATGACAAGATATCCAAGCACACCAGTTAAGATAATCAAAGTAGGCACTCCAATAAAAAGTTTTCCAACAGAATATGTTTATATATTTCTCTGCAATGACAAGCATAGCAAACCGGTAACTGAGTAATATACCAAGTCCACAATGTGCAGAAATCAAAGAAATGATGAATCTTTATTGAGAAATGACCACGCCTACCATGCAGGGAATAAAGCTGTCAGATCACAACCTACCATTGCCACTTCATTTCCAGGATAAAGCAACCTATGTGCTCCATGAGAGCTGCTACACGTGCGATAGTTTATGTCCGATCCGTGTATGACGCTGCACATCCAACCATTCATGGTAGCGCAAAATTAAATCATGCGGCTGGCACTGGCTTACTCAGTCGTACAGGCATCGGATAGGCAAACGTCGTATGCAGAGAGGTTCCGGTGCTCCATTCTCCTCCATTGCCTTTCCGCAGTTTGCTCATTAATTAACTTTACCTCTCTCTGGAGTATTGCGAACTGCATTCAGATATTATTCAAATCATTTCCTACAAATACAAAAGAAAGAAAAATGTGTATGTAGTAAATACATGCCTAACATTGAGAACGAACAATTATGCATTGCTAGATAATATAATCAGCTATAAATCTTGGACTTATCGAGGGTATCTTACCAATAGTTCTTTTAGCTTCAGATAAAGATTGAAGAGTATCACAAATATGAGCTTGTTGCTCAAAATCGACAACGGAACCAGCTGCAAGAACCACAAATATGTTGAATGCAAAATCACCAAAAACAGTTGCAAGTGACTGGAAATTACAAAGTAACAACACCTTCAAAAGTCGATTTGTTTCCATCACGCCTGAGTAGAATTTCAAGTTCATAGCCAAGAACATGCTCCTCCTCTCATGGGCAGTCCTTACCATCTTCTTCTGGCCCATTTCATTGCAATTCTTGATAACTGTCAAATCTTGACCAAACTCAATTTAATAGTCCTGACAGAATAATTAGATTCGCGGGGAATTAGGAAGCACAAATGATGTGCATGCCATAGTGAGCTTCAATTTCTTGACCACTTGATGTTGTAAGCCCACAACACTAAATTATGGCCTCCTTGCAAATTATCCACTTTTTGCAAACTCTCCATCGTCATCCACTTATACAAACAAAACAAATGCATACATGATATTTAACCTGCTGGGCCTGCAGTCTTCATTTAACTTTTGTCGTTTCTAAGTAACATGGTATTGTATATGATTTCCTTCTTCCAGTTACCAAAGGGATTCTTGCATCGATTGGATTATTTTCGATCAAGATTCTTTTGGCAAGGGGACGGTGAGAAAAAGAAATATCGACTGGCAAAATGGGATGTAGTGTGCCGCCCCAAAGATCACGGTGGTCTGGGGATTCATGACCTTGAGGTCAAGAATAGAGCCCTTCTTGGTAAATGGTTGTTTAAGCTTCTTACCGAAGATGGGGTTTGGCAAACTCTCCTAAGTAGAAAATATATTGGCTCAAGTGCGGTATCACAGGTTTCTTGGAAACTAGTTGAATCATATTTTTGGGCTGGCCTAATGGCTACTAAGAAATTCTTCTTCCCATATGGTTCTTTCTCCATTAAGGATGGTTCAGAGATAAGGTTTTGGGAGGATATGTAGCTAGGCACTACCTCACTCCGAGACCAATATCCAGCCTTATACAATATTGTCCTTGGACGACACAAAAGCGATACGCTCGCTCAAGTTTTGGAGGATACTCCTCCAAATGTGACGTTCAGAAGAGATCTTGTTGGCCCCAGACTAGCAGCTTGGCATGAGTTGCTACAACGCCTAGCTTCCGTCAATTTGACGCAAGGGAATTTACACAAGAGTGACAAATTCTCTGTGGACTCTATGTATAATGTTTTAGTCCAACCGGACGTGCCAGTAGATAATAATAAGAAAATCTGGAAGATGAAGATTCCACTCAAAAACAAGGTCTTTGCGTGGTATCTTTGTCGAGGAGTAATTCTTACTAAAGACAACCTTGCAAAACGCAATTGGCATGGAAGTAAAAAGTATGTCTTCTGCAATAAGGACGAGACTATCAAACACTTATTTTTCGAGTGCAAATTAGCTAGTTCTATATGGTCAATCATCCAGATAGGTTCTACCTTATACCCACCAAAAAGCGTTGCTAATATCTTTGGCAGTTGGCTGAATGGGGTGGATTATAGGTTTAAACAACTTATTAGGGTGGCAGCGTTTGTCGTAATATGGTCGCTTTGGCTGTGTAGAAATGACAAGGTTTTTAATGATAAAAATTCTTCTCTCATGCCGGTTATCTACAGGAGTACAGCTACGCTCCGTTTGTGGTCTCAGTTGCAACGTGTGGAGCATCGAGACCTGTTTACGGAGGTGTGTACAAGACTGGAGGATACGGCGAGAGACTTGTTATCCCAACATGGATGACAGCATAATTTGTGGATTGGCCCTCCACATTCATAGGCGTTTTTACAATTTCTCATTATGATATGTAATTCACCTTTTTTATGTTTCGTACTTTTAAACTCGTGTCGGTTGTGTGCATCTTAGTTATGCACAGGCTGGGTGTAATACTTAAAACTATTTAATTAATAAAGATCCCTTTATCGGAAAAATTTTGATGGGAATGAAAGATACAATCTAAAGATTACATTCTTACTCTAGCCAGGGCGCTTCTCAGAGATTAGAGCATATTGACTGTCGATAAGGCTCTCCGTGCGATCTCAGTCGTTGATTTGTTACCGCGCGCAGTATATAAAGACGGTAGAAACCCTAGCCGCCACACCCAGACCCTCCCTCTCTGCGACCCCGCATTTTCGCGCCTCCCGCTCCGTCCCTCCGCCTCCTCTTCTGCGTCGCCACCACATGCTCTGCTCCTCGATGAGCTCCACGACATCCATCCCCGCCAACACTCCAGCTTCTTCTCCTCCCTGTCGGCTGAGCTCGCGCCACCGCTACGCTCAACCTCTCCCTTCTCCTCCTGGCCGCTCAATAGGAGTCCGTTTGCAAGAGATACGCCGCCGCCGTCGCCGTCGACAGCTACTCCGCGCAATGGTTGGGAGAGGAAGCGGTGGCGCAGGAAGAGCGGCACCGTCGCCATCGTCGTCCACGCAGGTGGAGCGCCTGCTCCCGCCCCTTCTCCCATTCGTCGAAGGGGCTCAACTGGAAGAGTGCGGGCTGGACGAGGACATCAAACCGAGGTGAGCCGGCACTTTGCTTCGTTTTCTCCTCCAGGCTCCAGCTGCATCGATTTTATCCCCACCACTTAACTGACCTAGATGCAGCCATTGTCAAGAAGCCTCACCGTGGTTGTTGAGGAAGTAAGATATCTAGAAACTGCTATATGCTGAAGGCATCTCATGCTTGAATTTGGGCTTCTTTTGCCCTCCAAATGATATAGAAGCCAGTCCAGGTTCAAGCCATAATTATGTTCAAGTTTGTGCATTTCATGTAAACCCATATGCATCTTCTTATAGTAGGGAAATATGGATTTGATCTGTAATTTGTGTGGTAGCTTATGTTGAATACTTGATATGATATTCTCTCTCTCAATCATATGTTTCCCTCTTGATATATTCTTCCTAGATTTAGCGGTGTAGGTATTTTGTATTGAATTTTGACTACATTGCTCTTCTACTGACAGGTTGGAGCTAGAGGGTGGTCAGCCATGTCGAATTTATATCTGCCACTGCCATTGGTGATGATGACTAGCTGCCCTGAGTTATATGTAGGTATTCTACAAACCTAATACATGATCTGTCATTGGGATTGCTCACCCCACCCCCTCTGAATAATCTGGTACTTTATTAAACTGTATTACCCTCATCATCTTCTTCATTTTAGCACATGACTATAGGGTCACGTCTCCAGTGGTCAGCGGTGGCACATATAGCTACATCTTGATCAACAAACTCCAGCCATGTGAGCTCATTCCCACTCTTAATTGTCATGTGCTTCCTGTAACTTTCCTGTTTTGATGATGTACAAATATCAGTTGTATGTAGCTATCCTCTTGTAGCTTACTGTGCTGTTTTTGGTTCTTCAGCTCAACCTATCTGTGAGCTGCCCTTTGTAGCTCACTTTCTTGATAAAGTTTGGTCTGAGGTCCTTGGGTACTAGCATAATGCTATGGGTTATCTATCACCTTGCAGGGTCATCTGCTATTAATCAGAGGTGAAATGGAAGTAGGATGCAACAATGAGGTACACTATAGAAGGCAACAAGGGGAATCTTGGTCAATCTACTTTCTTTACGATTAATTGCAACAATGATCTATGTAGTCTTCAGTTGTTCTCATTGGGTTCAGATGAAAAGGAATTCACCATGTTAATTTGAAAATAGGAAAAATTATTGCAGGCATGCACTTATCAAAATCCCCATCCATCAGCAAGAGCAAATTCTTATTTGAGTCTTACTTTCATCTCATCATCTTCCTCTTTCTTTTCTCACTTTATTCGGTTTACATCCAACTCATTCTTCATATGTTGAAATTGGTGGTTAGCTTAGTGGATCATTTGCTTGAGTATTTTGTTAGTTCGCCATATCCATGTTTGCGAAATTAGAGAGGAAGTACCAGGGAAGGTCATATTTTTTTCTTGCTTGCTAAAATATTAGAGAGTACTTATTCTTAGTTATGATGTCCTGATTTTGGGTGTTCAAATAGATTAAATGATGTGTACAACTTTATCTTCATACAATCCAGCATATCCCTTCCACATGCCTCCGGCCTGGGTACATTGGTGTGATTTAAAATGTGTGCTGCCTAATGATTAAATGGGAGAAGCATGATTAGTATTTGTTAGTTACAGTAGCATGGTATGTTGCATGGTTCATTTTGCTTCCCGTATGCTAGATCTCCTTCTTGCGTGGATAGAAAACTGATCAAGAGTTGATGAATGACTCACATAGTCGCGTGAGTCATCTTTTTGTCATATTGATTCAGTCATGTTGAGTACTACTTTGGTTTGTGATTTTATCCTGCTGAGCCGTAACAAATCTTAAATATCACATGTCACTGGGCAGAGGACTAAATCTTCATGGACAGCGAGCGGTGATGCTAGCTGTTCGTGCTCCAACATTTCCATTCATGGACCATCTTTGTCACTTGCGGTGGTCGGCTTGATCCCATCAACGCAATGAGTACTATGCCAGAGCATGGCATCAACTCCAGCAAGCAACCTTGACAAGTACCAGACCACCACTTATTTGAATATTGTGTTATATTAGTTTGAATCACTTTAGTGTGGTCATTGTCGACAAAACTATTTTTATCCAATTCCCATAAAAAATGTGATTGATCTACACAGGATTTAAACACAATAAATGAACACAGCCTGTACCGATAGTCTTGAGTAACACAGCTGATGAGTAAACTTTCAGGATCTGAAGTTTCCTGGAAGCTTCATTTAATCCAATCATGACAGTCATATATCTTCTAGCTTTGTAATTTTATTTTGTACCATGAGATTCTCTTGGCTGCTCCTAGCTGAATTTTAATCGCTAAGATACTATCTCAACCTAATACTTGGTACCTCATGCTAATGCTATTATTACATTCTAATTGTTATCCAATTCACTAGGGGTATACGTTTCTAGAATATGTGAGTTGTTTTCATTAGATTGGAACTTCTGTACATAAACTGCAGGCTTTGAACTGAACTGACATAGAAAGGACTCGAAAGAGCCAGACCAGTGACTCTTGCATGCCTAACATATCAGTACTCTTGCATGCCTAATTGATTCGTAATAACATGGATCACTGCTATCAGATATGTTATGGCTGCAACTTTAATTTCTGCATCTAAATTGGAAATTAATTGGTACTCTTGCATGTCTAACTGATCAATCTATTTTGCAAGTTTATGATAAACAAAAAGTACTATAGGTGCAGGTTGTGTTTATTAATTGTAAGTCATTGTTGTGACCTATGACCACCCATTAAGTGTACATTTTCTGATGCGACCCTCTAAATAAAGCTTATAAAAAATTATAGCTTACCTTTTACAAAGAAAATTTCCTGGTAGCTACCCTCTATGTTTCATTATTCCTACGCATTGCAGATTCACATTCAGGTAAAAATAAACCTTTGCTAATTGTTATCTTATGCATAACATGATTTATCTACCTTTTACACTACACATTTTGTGATCCAGAGTCGTCTGATTTTGCCTTTCTTGCATCGCTACATTCTAGACTGTACTTTTGTTGGCCAGCCACGGAACCAACAAATGTTGGTGCATCAAGTAGCCATCTTTTTTCAGTGTGGGCACCCTTTTAATTTCTACCATTTAGTGACATGAAGGCTTTTAGGGGATGATGCATGTTCTTTAATTTCACTTGGTCAAAAAAGTTACGCTGACCTTTTTATTTAACTGTAAATATGTTATCTCTTCCTTTATGTGGTTGATAAATGGTTTAATATTCAAGATTTGAGAAGGAATTGTTTACTTATCTAGCATTTTTTATCTACTTAGCAGTGAAGGGGATTTTTTTCATATGTGGCTGCATCCAAGTGCCAGGTAAGTTATCTTCCATATTATGTTTCCCCCTTCATTCTGAATGATATTTTGTCATGAAATGGCACCCGTAAGACACATGATTTTTGGCCATGAAACATAAGGTGATGCCCTGTTGTTAGCCAAAAAAATAGACCTCCTGTGTTGTTCATAAGGTCAACATCATTTAGATAAATCACTCTTGAGTTGTTTCTCTTTATATGACATAATACAACAATCATAGATTTTGGTCTTTGCATTACTTCTCAGTTGCTTGCAATGTTTTTAGGTTTCATATAAATGGAAATACATGCCACCCCTTTTTGTTAATCCGTATTGTACCTACATGGTACAACAGTCACGTGTTCTCTACCACCATTACTCTTTTTTGTATACTCCTTTCATAGATAGTATAACACTTTTTTTAGCATATATTCCATTCTAAGATATTGAGTTTGTTGAATTTATATTGCCGGTGAAAAAACAATAGGAGGCGCATGGCTTTCCCCTGATCTTATGATAAGTTACTTACGTCTATATGCAGATGATAAGTTAGTGAAACCTATTCTTATGAATTCAGTTTCTATAATCTTTTTTGTCTTTGATAAACGATGTTGCATCGTTTTGCCTTCTCGGTATACAAAATATTCCAAATTGTTACCTACATTTTTAACACAAGGAAGATATCATAGAAGGTTTCACTTTTCTTAATAATATCCCATTAATTTCAAATGTCATGTATTTTTTAAAGTTTTTCTAGAATATAGTTCTCTGTTTCTGTTTACTGATAATCTGGTTCTTTCTTCCCTATGATATTTTTGGATCGGTGCACCTGACTGGATACATCTTTTGCAGGGTTTTTATTTTTTTCCTGTGAATATAATCCATCAATGTTACTACCCTGGTTATCGTGATGGATCTACTTTTGGAGCTGATACTACTTGATACAGATGGTGTTTTCCTATCTTTGTATCAGCGATGATGAGCCTAGCTGTCATATCCTTAGATGCGGTTTCTTTATCTTTGAAGGTGTGCCGATGGCTCATATACTAAGTTGCTCTACATTGTGTGTGGGATTCCCGTTAAGTATGCCCTAGAAGAGTCTTATGAAAATATTACTGCTAGCCAAACCAGTAGATGCTTTTATCTGTCGGTTAATTCTGAACTTTGTTCTGCACCACAGACTTATTTTGCAATCTATGTCCATGACTGCCCCTTGGAAGCCGTGGTCGTTAATATTTTGGTTCTGCCATCATCCAGGTCTTCGTTGTCGATGTCTCATTTTTAATGTTGTCGAGATCAGCTGCTGAGCTTTCAAGTCGTTATCGATTACATCTAACTCATTAGGTCAAGACTTATGTATTTAGTACTACTTCTATGTGTGCAATATATTATGTACAGCTAGCGACTCTCATAAAGTCATCTTATGTTATGTCAGTGTGGTGAATTTCTATATTACTTTCCATGTGTGCTTTAGCATTGCTCTTATCTTTCCGTTTCTTAAGATTTTGATTGTATGATGTGGTGATTGTTGATTTAATACGATACTAAAAATATGTTTTCAAATCTATAGATCTGTGATCAACTTTTGATCTATGTGCACAAACCAAATATGGTACAACTCCAAGTAACAACTTCTCAGCATGACTGATATCATCATCATGTTTTGTTTATACATAGATATAAACCATCTTTATAATAATTTGTATAAAATGTGACAACCACGGATAAAAAATTAAAAGAAACAAAAATGCCGCGCGGCGAGCCGCGCCGTTCGAATCTAGTGTAGAACAAAAGTGCTTCAGAGTAAGACACGTGTGCGCTGTAGCAGAGGTGGTACAATCTAGCAAACATTTTTTCAAATTAGTAGCACCAACTAATGAAAATACAAACATGAATTTGTTATTTATCCATCTTCTCTCATCTCTGGAAAAAATCAAATGGCGCTCATGCAGTACAAATTGACAGACGGAGGTAAAACAATTTGGTGGGACGGTGAGCACAAAAGGGACCAGGTGACCTGCGATGTGTGGTTGATCCTCCAGCAATACGACGGCTTGTCGGTGCGTTCGCTAGTTCCCCTGAAGGCCTGAACTGTATGTGGCCGACGGTGAACAGAGACGGTCGCATGGTGGTGCGGACGCCGGTGCCGGATCCGTGCGCGGCCGAAGGAGACGATGGCCTCGCGTATTGCGGGCGACCTGCTCTGCGCGAGGCAGCATCCAGGCAGTCAAGTCTGCAGCTTTCGGATCAGGGGAAAACAGGAAATTTTAAGCAGCAGCGAGGCTGACGAATCGTACCAGATCGTAAGCGGCGTAGGCCTTCTCCTGTATCTCCCTCCAGACCTGCTCCACGCACTCCTCTATCTCCTCTGCCTGCTGCTGCTAGTTGTACATGCCGCGACGGGGTCGATCGTCCCGGTGGGATGCGTCTCGATGCGTGGGGAGTATGGTTTGCGTCCGTGATTACTGCGAGGCAAACTGCACTTAGGAATTTGGTGATTTTAGGAATCGGATCGTGGCCTTGGGGTCTCGCGGATTGTGCCGTCTATTTTTTTTTCCTGTAGCGTGCGGACGCGAATGGCAGAGTTTTCGTCCGCCTCCTCAAATTGCTAAACGCACACATGGTTCGGGTTAGTTGTTATATTGATGGTTATATCCTAATTACTGGGCCTGATCGTGGGGCTTTAATTCGTCATTTTGTTGTGTGTACGCTAGACGGGTGTATTTAGGGATGAATATGTTTGCACTTTTAATAATACTCCCTCCGTTCGAAAAAAGATGTCACAAAATGAACTATAGATAGACCATTTTTGTGACATCCTTTTCCGAACGGAGGGAGTAATAGAGATAAACTTGTCCATCATGTGCAGATTCATAAAAAACTCTCAAAGTGTGGTGTGGTGGTACAAAACCTTTAATGTTATGTGCAAATTCATACAAAATGGTTGTGGGGGCCGACACCTGTCCCAGTCCACGTGGAAACTGCCTGGTTTCAGCGCCGACATTTTCAGATAACCCCCTCCCATCTTTCTCTATTTGTCTTAACTCCTCCCATCGGACTGGCCTCTGCAAATTGATACGCATCAATTTTAGGGATTCAGTTTGGGTAGTTGTCTCTTTTCGCAACGACGGAGAGGCCGAAGTGGGAGGACGACGGAGGTGAGGAGGACGGAGCTTGAGCTCGACCTATGCGATGACAACCGGTGATCCGCACCGCATGAACCGGGACGACGATCCTCCGCACCATGGTGAGTTCCCTCTCCCCTCTCGCAGGTGTTGTTTAGGTGTTCTCTGTCCGCACATGGTGTGGGCTCGGGAAGAGGTTTTAGCTAGGGTTCCCCATGTATATTCGGCTGCAGATTATGTACGTGGTGTTAGTGTGTAGCCGTGTAGGAATAGTTTCCCTGTAATTATTGTGCAGAAAATCGGTAGTTTGATTGTGTCATGTTTCCGTGTTGTGCATGGCTGAAAGGGGTCAACTTTCATGCATCGGCGACAAGGTATGAAACGTTTGATTGGACCGCCCCAATTTTCATGTCTTGTTTCTCCCAATTTTCCGGCCCAACCTCTCCCCCGCTGTAGGCTGTTGTTTATGCCGGAAACGTTTGATTGTGCCGTTTGCTGGCCGCCGGAAGCCTGATACTGTAGGTTATTGTTGGTTGGACTTTGATGACACCCTCTCTGTATCTATCTGGTCATGTTTCCAACTGTCACCTCATGAGAAACTAGCTGAAATCAGGAAATATCTTATGATTTGTTCACAGTTATCTTTCGTGCTTCCCACTTTCATCATTTTATTCACAACTGCTCTCTCTGTATCAAAATATAAAACTTCTAGCCTTTTTTGCACACATGTATCTAGACATATTTTTTTACAAGATTCACATGAACATTGCATTAAAACATGTCTATAATTCTAGATACATGTATGTAGAAAAAGGGTAGAAAGTTTTATATTTTATACGGAGGGAGTAGCTGAGAAGAAGATGCTCTTTAGCATGTTGGTTCATATCATATCTGGCTAAATTTCTGAATTTTGCTGTACATGTTAGCATGTTGGTCATATCTGGTACTGAAGCTAATTAAGCGTATTGAAATTTCTGAATTTTTTGCTGCACATGTTAGAAGATGCCCTGTTTCCAAGAAGCTAATTTAGTGTACTGAATCACTTGTTTTTGTTACCGCACATTTATTCCTATCTGGTTTCTGCAAAATATTTACTATGGTAGCATGTTTGGTAACCCGGTTCAGTGTCCAAGTGGTAACCCGGTTGTAGTGCTTCACCCATCTTTAGTGCTTTCTCCCGCAGAAGTCCTTCTTGTGTACCAGTTGGAATAGTGTAATTGTCTGACTCCTGTCTTTCCAGCACCTCATCCTGCTATTTCTTTTACAGAGAGCATGTGTGTAGGCAGAGCGCAGTTCTAGAAATTATTTATTGTATATTCTTCAGTCTTGTCCATTTCTGTATTTTTACTGATTCAGCCAGTTTTACATTTTTTCAGTGATTAGACATTATTTTGTCCTATGTCCTTTCTGGGTTCACCAACCCTTGTTTGTATGCCTAGGTTCATTTCTCACATTATTTTATCTTATGTCGTTTTGGGTTCACCAAGTCCCTAAAACATACAGGTTAGAATAAAAGATTAAGCCATATTACTAATTGAAAAACACATGAACATGTGAGTCTGGTTAGGAATGGTATTGCAATTTTGTATTATAACTGTTTTGTCATGTGTTGCCACTAACATTGGGTACCTTGCGGCGTTTCTTCACGATTTTCAAGAGCCTCCACCTCTAGCTCCTCTTTGGATAGCCTCTTCGAGATTCTTCGAGGCGTTTGAGTTGGACGAGGAGCGCGAATAGCACGTGAAGAAATAGGCATTCGCCCCGCTATATTAATATAGCAACCACACGGTACAACAAGAAGACCACTGCTGGGGCAAACAGCACAAGCACGCCCAAAAGAAAAGAAAGAGAAAACAAAGCCGACACCGGCGGATCAACGAAAACGAAAATGACTCGCAACCGCTGCGTCCTCTCCGGAGAAGTCCCACCACAAACCTAGCACTCTGAATCACCGCGTACCAAGCAGCACCTCCAAAAAGGAAAGTGACGATGACGACACTACTGCCCGGACATGTCCTAGGGTTTCCCCCGTACGCTCCGAGGAGTGGGGAAGGGTACACCGACGCCCTTCAGGAAGGAAGGGTGGCACTCCCAAGTGTCACCACGTCGTTGCCAAACGGCAAGGATTTCTCCTGACCCCCAAAAAACCACCTCAGGGACAATCCGTAGCGCTCCACCCATCAAGCCATCCACTAACAGACGCCACCACGGTCTTGCAGTCACCAACGTCGTCTCACCATGGCCAACGTAGCAAGGCCGGCCAGCCCAAGACGAAACAGCTGTAGACCGTGTCCGACAAGATCACAACCACGCAGGAGGGAACAACCTCCACCATCATAGACGGTAGCCGACCGGACGCCACGACAAGAGCACACCGAGCCATTGGAGCCGAGGGCGGCAGCGGCGCAGCCACCTGAGGACATCCTCCACCGCCATCGGCGGGTGCCGACCGAACACGGCAGCAGAGACACACCAGGCCGAGCAGGCCCGGCCGAGCCCGGGGCTCGTAAAGTCCCCGCCGCTATGCTGCTGCACGTAGGCCGCCACCACCGCTACCCTCAAAATCAGCCCATAGGTTCAGCCGGACCCAAACAGGCCCGTGAAGCTCCCGTCACCACGTTGCAGCAAGGTGGCGTCATCGCTGTCATCTCCGTCACGAGCCGCTTGATACGTCTCCAACGTATCCATAATTTCTGCTGTTCCATGCTTATATTATACCATTTGCTACATGTTTTATATACACTTCGTATCACTTTTATGCATTTTCTGGGACTAACCTATTAACAAGATGCCACAGTGCCAGTTCCCTGTTTTCTGCTGTTTTTGGTTTCAGAAAGTTACTTCTGGAAATATTCTCGGAATTGCACGAAACAAAAGGCCAGTCCCTATTTTTCCAGCACGTACACGGAGTCCGAAGGAGAGACGAAGGAGAGCCACGAGGTGGCCAAACCACACCGGCGCGGGTGGGCCCAGCCGCGCCTGGTGGTTTGGGCCCCTCGGGGGTCCGCCGACATCGCCCCTTCGCCTATTTATTCCCCGAGACGCGAAAACCCTAAAACACCGAGCCTTTCATCCAGAACATATTCGCTGCCGCCGCCGTCGTCAACCCTAACTCGGGGGGTTCTGAAGCTCTTCCCGGCACCCTGCCGGAGAGGGGAATCATCACCGGAGGGCTCTACATCGCCATGCCCGCCTCCGGAGTGATGCGTGAGTAGTTCATCCTTGGACTATGGGTCCATAGCAGTAGCTAGATGGTTGTCTTCTCCACTTGTGCCATCATGTTTAGATCTTGTGAGCTGCCTATCATGATCAAGATCATCTTATTGTAATGCTACATGTTGTGTTTGCTGGGATCTGACTTATATTGATACCTATGTGGAGCTGAATATTATATTATCATGTCTATGTCATTTGTGATCTTGCATGCTCTCCGTTACTTGTTGAAGCCTTGGCCAAGTGAATACTTGTAACTCCAAGAGGGGGTATTTATGCATGATAGTTGGGTTCAACCTCTATTTAACCTGGGATAGTGACAGCAAGTTCTAAGGTTGTAGATGTGTTGTTGCCACTAGGGGTAAAACAGCAATGCTTTATTCAAGGATGAATGTATTGTTTACATTACGCACATTACTTAATGCAATTGTCTGTTGCTTGCAACTTAATACTGGAAGGGGTACGGATGTTAACCGGAAAGTGGACTATTTAGGCATAGATGCATGCTGGATAGCGGTCTATGTACTTTGTCGTAATGCCCAAATGAATCTCATAGTAGACACCACAGCTCACACATGCATGTTATATGCACTTATCAATTGTCAATTGCCCAGCTGTAATTTGTTTACCCAGCATGTTAGTTATCTTATTGGAGAGACACCACTAGTGAACTGTGGACCCCGGTCCATTCTTTTACATCTGAAATACAATCTACTGCAATCATTGTTCTCTACTGTTTTATGCAAACAAACATCATTTCCATTCGATACGTTTAACCCTTTGTTTTCAGCAAGCCGGTGAGATTGACAACCTCACTGTTAAGTTGGGGCAAAGTAATTTGATTGTGTTGTGCAGGTTCCACGTTGGCACCGGAATCCCTGGTGTTGCGCCGCACTACACTCCTTCACCAACACCTTCGAAGCAAACCTCGTTTTCCTACTGGTCGATTAAACCTTGGTTTCATACTGAGGGAAAACTTACTGCTGCACTCATCATACCTTCCTCTTGGGGTTCCCAACTGACGTGTGACGTACAAGCATTGTTTCTGGCACTATTAACCTAGAGCCACCAACACGTTTTCTGGCGCCGTTGCCGGGGAAAACCGAATTGCTTCTGCAAGGGGAGTCTCTCACACCCAATCTCTTTACTTTGTTATTTGTCTTGCTTAGTTTATTTTTATTTAGTTTGTTTGCTTCTTTATCAAAAACACAAAAAAATTAGTTACTTGTTTAATTTTTTATTTTTTTTTCAAAATGAGTACTCCTGAGAACACTAAGTTGTGTGACTTCACTAGCACAAACAACAATGATTTCATATGCACTCCTATTGCTCCACCTGCTTCTACAGCAGAATTTTATGAAATTAAACCTGCTCTATTAAATCTTGTTATGAAAGAGCAATTTTCTGGTGTTAGTACTGATGATGCTGCTGCCCATCTTAATAACTTTGTTGAACTTTGTGAAATGCAAAAGTATAAGGATATGGATGGGGATATTATAAAACTGAAACTTTTTCCTTTCTCCTTGAGAGGAAGAGCTAAAGAATGGTTGCTTTCTTTGCCTAGAAATAGTATTAATTCTTGGACAAAATGCAAAGATGCTTTCATAGGGAAATATTATCCTCCTGCTAAGATTATATCCTTGAGAAGTAGCATTATGAATTTTAAACAACTTGATAATGAACATGTTGCTCAAGCTTGGGAAAGAATGAAATCTTTGGTGAAGAATTGTCCCACTCATGGACTGACTACTTGGATGATCATCCAAACCTTTTATGCAGGATTAAATTTTTCCTCAAGGAACTTATTGGATTCAGCCTCTGGAGGAACCTTTATGTCCATCACTTTAGGTGCAGCAACAAAGCTACTTGATGATATGATGATCAACTATTCCGAATGGCACACCGAAAGAGCTCCTCAAGGTAAGAAGGTAAATTCTGTTGAAGAAACCTCCTCTTTGAGTGATAAGATTGATGCTATTATGTCTATGCTTGTGAATGGTAGATCTCATGTTGATCCTAATAATATTCCTTTAGCTTCATTGGTTGCTCAAGAAGAGCATGTTGATGTAAACTTCATTAAAAACAACAACTTCAACAACAATGCTTATAGGAATAATTTTGGTAGCAACAATTATAAGCCTTATCCTTCAAATGGTTATGGCAATTCTTATGGTAATTCCTACAGCAACAATAGAAGTGTGTCCTCTGATCTTGAAGCTATGCTTAAAGAATTTATTAGCACACAAAAAGCTTTCAATAAAACTGTTGAGGAAAAGTTTGAAAAAATTGATGATCTTGTCTCTAAAGTTGATAGTCTTGCTCATGATGTTGAAATTCTAAAACTGAAAGTTATGCCTAATGAAGTTAAAGATATAAGTCATTTGCTACAGCAAATGCCATCCAAGTTCGAATTGATAATAATATTAGGATGTTGGCTGAATTGCATGCTAGGTGGGAAAAAGAGGAAGAACTTGAAAAAGAGAATAGTATAGTTAGAGTTTGTACTATCACCACCACTAGTAATGCTAATGTTTCACATGCTAGTAAACCTCCTACTATTGATGGTAATGTTATTGGTGTTGTAATGTCTCTACTACTTCTGCAAGCGTTTGAAATTGCCTAAAACTGCTGAAACTTTTTCTGATAAAAGTGCTGAAATTTTTCAAACTATTGGAGACAATGGTTCCACCACCATTGACAATAATGATTTTGATTTTGATGATTGTAACATCTCTGAAGTTATTATGTTCTTGCAAAAATTAGCTAGAAGTCCCAATGCTAGCACTATTAATTTGGCTTTTACAAAGCATATTACAAATGCTCTTTTGCAAGCTAGGGAGGAGAAGTTGAAACTTAAAGCTTCTATTCCTAGGAAATTAGAAGATGGTTGGGAACCCATCATTAAGGTAAAGGTGAATGATTTTTATTGCAATGCCTTGTGTGATCTTGGTGCAAGTGTTTCAGTTTTGCCCAAGAAGCTTTATGATATTCTTGATTTGCCACCTTTGGAACATTGTTATTTGGATGTTTTTCTCGCTGATAATGCTATGAAGAAACCTTTGGGGCGAGTTAATGATGTTTTTATTACGTAAAAATAACCTTGTCCCCGTTGATTTTATTGTTATGGATATTGAATGCAATGCATCTTGTCCTATTGTTTTGGGAAGACCTTTTCTTCGAACTGTTGGTGCCATCATTGATATGAAAGAAGGTAATATAAGGTACCAATTTCCTCTCAAGAAAGGTATGGAACACTTCCCTAGGAAGAGAATGAAGTTACCTTTTGACTCTATTGTTAGAGCAAGTTATGATGTTGATGCTTCTTCTCTTGACAACACTTGATTTTCACTTTCTGCGCCTAGCTGAAAGGCGTTAAAGAAAAGCGCTTATGGGAGACAACCCATCGTTTTTATTTGCTGTTATTTTTGTTTTCTTTGAGTCAAGGAGTTTTGTTACTTCTGTAGCAACTCCTTTGTATCTTTATTTTATCGCAATGTTGTGCCAAGTAAAGTTCTATATTGAAAGTTGATGCAAGATTTGGATTTCTGCGCAGTGACAGATTTTTAGCTGTCACGGATTTGAGCTTATCTCCCTGTAGAAAATTCAAAAAATTCTGAGAAAAATCACGCATATTCCTGAGATATGTACGCAACTTTCATTATTTTAGGCCAGATCCATCTGAGCAACTTAAGTGCCTCGAAAAAATTCGTCATTCCAGACTGTTCTGTTTTTGACAGATTCTGCCTTTTGTTTTGCATTCGCTCTTTTACTGTGTTTGTGTGGATTTCTTTGCTCCACAAAGCATTGGTGGCTGTAGCTAATGTCCAGAAGCTTTGGGATTGATTGTATCATTACAGAATATGAGAATTTTTGATTATGCACTAACCCTCTAATGAGAACTGTCTTGAGTTTGGTGTGAAGGAAGTTTTCAAGGATCAAGCGAGAAGGGTGATATTATGTGATCAAGAAGAGTGAAAAGCCTAAGCTTGGGGATGCCCCCGTGGTTCATCCCAACCATATTCAGAGAGACTCAAGCGTCTAAGCTTGGGGATGCCCAAGGCATCCCCTTCTTCATCAACAAACTTATCAGGTCATCTCTAGTGAAACTATATTTTAATTCTTTCACATCTTATGCGCTTTACTTGGAGCGTCTGTGTGTTTTTTTTTTTTTTTGTTTGAATAAATTCGGATCCTAGCAATCCTTGTGTGGGAGAGAGACACGCTCCGCTTTTTCATGTGAATACTCATGTTCTTCACTTATATTTGTTGAGTATTCTTAACTAGCTACTGCAGTGCTTTTAGCTCCTGTTTTTCATGCATCTCTTCGAGCTGTTAGCACTTGTTTATAAATACTCTCTTGCTGCATTATATTATCATTTGGAGAGTTTATGTTTAAATTTATTGGTGTTTGTTTGGAAGAAAGAAAATGCTACATGTAGTAGTTGGTATTGGAAAAGACATATGCATTCTTGTAGATCATTGTCTTGTTTTGATTTGATGCTTTGCAATTGTTTTGAGCTCTCAAGTAGATCATGTTTAAGCTCTTGCATCATGTAGTTAAAGCCTAGTAGTGGAGAACTACCGTAGAGCTTGTTGAGACTTGGGATGCATATTTGTTCTCTCTAAGGTCTAGATATTTTCTGGTAAAATGTTTGAGCAACAAGGAAGACAGTGTAGAGTCTTATAATACTTGCAATATGTTTTTATGTGATTCTTGCTGTACCGGTTTATACTTGTGTTTGCTTCAAACAACCTTGCTAGCCTAAACTCTGTACTGAGAGGGAATGCTTCTCGTGCATCCAAAACTTGAGCCAAAACCCATGCCATTTGTGTCCACCATACCTACCTACTATGTGGTATTTCCTGCCATTCCAAGTAAATATTTCATGTGCTACCTTTAAACTATTCAAAACTTTATTACTCCTTATTTGTGTCAATGTTTTATAGCTCATGAGGAAGTATGTGGTGTTTTATCTTTCAATCTTGTCATTTACTTCTGACAGACTTTCACCTGGACTAGTGGCATATACATCCGCTTATCCAATAATTTGCAAAAAGAGCTGGCAACGGGGTGCCCAGCCCCAATTAATTACAACTTTCATTAATAATTCTCTTCACATGTTTTGCCCTGATTTATCAGTAAGCAACTTAATTTTGCAATAGACACTCCTCCATGGTATGTGAATGTTGGAAGGCACCCGAGGATTCGGTTAGCCATGGCTTGTGTAAGCAAAAGGTTGGGAGGAGTGTCATCTATAAAGAAACTAAAATACATGTGTAAACAAAAGAGAAGAGGGATGATCTACCTTGCTGGTAGAATAACGTCCTTCATGGGAGCCGCTCTTTGAAAGTCTGGTTGACAAGGGGGTTAGAGTGCCCACTACCATTCGTTGACAACAACAAACACCTCTCAAATACTTATTTTGTGCTCTCTATATGCTTTCGAAAACTTAAAAAGCTCTAGCACATGATTTAATCCCTGCTTCCCTCTGCGAAGGGCCTATCTTTTACTTTATGTTGAGTCAGTTTACCTACTCCTTTCTATCTTAGAAGCAAACACTTGTGTCAACTTTGTGTGCATTGATTCTTACATATTTACTTATTGCACTTGTTATATTGCTTTATGTTGACAACTATCCATGAGATATACATGTTACAAGTTGAAAGCAAATGCTGAAACTTAATCATCCTTTGTGTTGCTTCAATGCCTTTTACTTTGAATCTATTGCTTTATGAGTTACCTCTTATGCAAAACTTTTTGATGCTTGTCTTGAAAGTACTATTCATGAAAAGTTTTTGCTTATATGATTCATTGTTTACTCTTTATCTATTTGTTAGCAAACTATAGATCATTGCTTTGAGTCACTTCATTCATGACATGAGCCTTGCAATATATTGATCAAGATTGTGTGAAAGCATGTCTCCTCAGAAATTATTTGTTGTTATCGTTTTACCTACTCGAGGACGAGTAGAACTAAGCTTGGGGATGCTTGATACGTCTCCAACGTATCCATAATTTCTGCTGTTCCATGCTTATATTATACCATTTGCTACATGTTTTATATACACTTCGTATCACTTTTATGCATTTTCTGGGACTAACCTATTAACAAGATGCCACAGTGCCAGTTCCCTGTTTTCTGCTGTTTTTGGTTTCAGAAAGTTACTTCTGGAAATATTCTCGGAATTGCACGAAACAAAAGGCCAGTCCCTATTTTTCCAGCACGTACACGGAGTCCGAAGGAGAGCCACGAGGTGGCCAAACCACACCAGGCGCGGGTGGGCCCCCGCGCCCTGGTGGTTTGGGCCCCTCGGGGGTCCGCCGACATCGCCCCTTCGCCTATTTATTCCCCGAGACGCGAAAACCCTAAAACACCGAGCCTTTCATCCAGAACATATTCGCTGCCGCCGCCGTCGTCAACCCTAACTCGGGGGGTTCTGAAGCTCTTCCCGGCACCCTGCCGGAGAGGGGAATCATCACCGGAGGGCTCTACATCGCCATGCCCGCCTCCGGAGTGATGCGTGAGTAGTTCATCCTTGGACTATGGGTCCATAGCAGTAGCTAGATGGTTGTCTTCTCCACTTGTGCCATCATGTTTAGATCTTGTGAGCTGCCTATCATGATCAAGATCATCTTATTGTAATGCTACATGTTGTGTTTGCTGGGATCTGACTTATATTGATACCTATGTGGAGCTGAATATTATATTATCATGTCTATGTCATTTGTGATCTTGCATGCTCTCCGTTACTTGTTGAAGCCTTGGCCAAGTGAATACTTGTAACTCCAAGAGGGGGTATTTATGCATGATAGTTGGGTTCAACCTCTATTTAACCTGGGATAGTGACAGCAAGTTCTAAGGTTGTAGATGTGTTGTTGCCACTAGGGGTAAAACAGCAATGCTTTATTCAAGGATGAATGTATTGTTTACATTACGCACATTACTTAATGCAATTGTCTGTTGCTTGCAACTTAATACTGGAAGGGGTACGGATGTTAACCGGAAAGTGGACTATTTAGGCATAGATGCATGCTGGATAGCGGTCTATGTACTTTGTCGTAATGCCCAAATGAATCTCATAGTAGACACCACAGCTCACACATGCATGTTATATGCACTTATCAATTGTCAATTGCCCAGCTGTAATTTGTTTACCCAGCATGTTAGTTATCTTATTGGAGAGACACCACTAGTGAACTGTGGACCCCGGTCCATTCTTTTACATCTGAAATACAATCTACTGCAATCATTGTTCTCTACTGTTTTATGCAAACAAACATCATTTCCATTCGATACGTTTAACCCTTTGTTTTCAGCAAGCCGGTGAGATTGACAACCTCACTGTTAAGTTGGGGCAAAGTAATTTGATTGTGTTGTGCAGGTTCCACGTTGGCACCGGAATCCCTGGTGTTGCGCCGCACTACACTCCTCACCAACACCTTCGAAGCAAACCTCGTTTTCCTACTGGTCCGATTAAACCTTGGTTTCATACTGAGGGAAAACTTACTGCTGCACTCATCATACCTTCCTCTTGGGTTCCCAACTGACGTGTGACGTACAAACATTGTTTCTGGCACTATCAACCTAGAACCACCACCGCTCAGCAGACCAACCGGAGGCAAAACGAGGCAGACCCACCCTATACCAGATCGGGCCCGAAGGGCCCAAATCTGGGCCTGCAGGGCCGGAGCACCGCCGCCGCTGCCCTAGCCACCAACGGCAGCACCACCACCACCTTAGTCATCCGTGCTGCGCCGGAAGAGCTCCGCCGCCGCGCCGGGCCATCGCCGCCGAGACGCACCACCTGGTTCAGGGCAGCCCCGCGCCGCCCCTGCGCCAGGGGGGAAAGCAGAGCTCCGCCGCCACTGGCGCCGCCCGGCAAAGTGCCGGCGGCGGCGGGAGTGAGGATGGAAGGGGGGCTAGGGGCGGAGCAGGAGGGCGTGGCCCGGCCGCCGCGCGGGGGCGGCGCGGGTCGCGGAGGATGAGGTCTTGTTTCGTTGACTTAGGTAAGAGGGATTGGACTAGGAGTCTCTGAAGACTTAAATGACATCCACGTTGGGACTGTCTTCTCATTCCTTCTCAGATAAACTGCCCTCAGATTCAGCTACGGCTACAGACCCAACTTAATCAGTCTCTTCCTTGTCGCAGTCTCTTCCTCGTCGACTTCAGTGATGACCTTCTGCTTAGAGGAGCAAGTGCCAACATCATCGTCTTGTTACTCATCTGAGTCGAGAGGAATGGTCCAGAAATTGGCATCGGACACGGCGATTTGGGTAGTGGGTGCATCTGCACCCACTACCCAAAAAACATTTTTCCAATTGTCAAAAAATTCGAAATAATTTTTTTGCATGTAGTCAAACACATTTCAAGTCAGCACAAAAATTGGCATGGTGAAAAAACTTTTTTTGCAACCTGTGCAAAAAAGACAAATTCGGACATAATGAAATGTACATATACGTGTCGGAATTTTGTCTTTTTTGTACAGGTTGCTAAAAAAGTTTTTTCACCATGCCAATTTTTGTGCTAACACATCACGCTGTAACGTACATTCGGATTTTTTTCTGAATTTTTTTGACATTCTGAAAAAAAACCAAAAATAAAATAGGTAATGGGTGCATCTAGACATACAACCCGTTATGAATATCCGACATCGGTCTGCAATACCAGGAAAGTAAGTTAGGCAGATGAAAGGTAGAGAGTACATAAGCAGATAACCCGTCAAGATATTACCTCGAAGGGTTTATTGCCGGCATAGAAAGGTGCCAAGCCCACCAAGTCGTAGTTGTCCACGCTCTCATCAGTGACTCGACAAATAAAGACGACCCACTCCTTTTTATCCCAGTCAAGAGGGGATATCCTATCAACATCATCTGAACGACCAGAATATTCAATCATAAGCTGCTGCTGGCGACTCACAGGTTGGATGCGCCACTTCGACCAGCAGGAGATAAGGTCAAGAACGATGTGGCAGCATGCCACGTGTCAATTGCCAGAGTTGGTCCACGAGGGTGAATTTGTAGACCAGGTCTCATAAAATTATTTCCTGGACCAAAGAGGAAGGCGAGTTTCATTTGGTGGCGAAGTATCAAGAAAGATTTTTGCCAATCTCTGGCTCTGGCATTGAATGTACGACCTTTTTCTAGTCTCGCACTGGCGATTACAACTAAAAGAAGCAAGCCAGAGATCGATGTTGGCGTCTAAGCCTAGATAATCCTCACACAAGACATGGAAGTTGCTCACCTGTAGCATGGATTTGTGTGGTGGGGGGGGGGGGGGGGGGGGGGGGGCTATATCATGGATACGGAGATTCAGCCGTTGCAGAAGGTTGCGGAAGAAGAGGGAGCTGGGCGGCATGAATCCGCGCTCCACGTGCTCCATGAACATTACCAGTTCGCCGGTCTGTGGCTCGGCATCACGAGCGCCCGTAGATCGGCCGCCGCGGGCTCAGGATCTGGGGAGGCAGTAGAAGGTTCGGAATCTGGACGAGGCCGGGCGGAGTGGGAAGCTTCTAGAATAATCGAGATTTGTCGCGGAATAGACGGTGGCACGGAAGAGAGTCGCCTGTCCGCCGCTTTGCCTGGCTCCCCATTTCCTCCGGCCACCCATGAAATGGGAGATGACGACGGCAGCAGCGACGCGGCGTGCCTCGCGATTTGTACAGATGCTTGATTAACGGTCGGGATTGAGGTGACTACTACTGAATGAAGCTTCCTCCGCATCTGGTGGTGACTGGTAAGGAGTGTTTGCTTCAGACTTCAGAGTGATCAGTGATCAACATCAGAATATTTCGGGCCTGTTTGATTCAAAGGAATTGTATAGGATTTTTGTAGGATTCAATACTATAGAAATTTTTCCTTCCTTGCTTGTTTGATTTGTAGAATTGGATCCTATAGGAATTTTTCCTAAGTAATCATTTGAACTACTTCCCATAGGAATTCTAACATCCACTCTAACCTGTTTTTACAATTCCTTTGGTGGAATCAAACAAACATTGGGACAAACCAAATCCTATAGTATTGGAGTGTGCATAACATAGCAATCCTATGCTTTCCCTATTCCTACATTTTTCCTATCCTACGAATCAAACAGGCTCTTCTACGGCCAAAATAAACTCCAAATATTGCTTGCGAACAAAAATCGCTTCATTACTTAGCAGTTAGCACTTAAAAATTAATCACTGTTAGACAAAATTTTGGTCAAGGTCTTGGCTGCCAACATTGAACAAAACTAGAGTTGGCAAAGTGACAATGGCGTGCCAAAATAATGACCGCCCTCCAAGCAAGGGTCCGAAACTTTTGGCCATGACCAAACTTTGGTCCATCAGGGACAATGTTCGGTTTTTGTTTTCATGTAGGATAAGTTTTACTTCCAGCCCAACGAAAATGATGAAGCTTTAATACGCGGAAAAATTAATACTGTCACGCTAGGATGAGTGTGAATCAATGTTGTTTCGTCAGACTGGCCAAATAACATCTGTAATTAGGAAAATGCAACAAAAAAGCTAAAAGAACTCGTAAAACGTGGCCAGCGTCTTAATTTCGACAACAGGGCATGTAGTGTTTACAATTTCCATCATACCTCAGTCCACAGCTCAGCAAGAACAACAAGAAAGAAACCAATGAAAAGACCAAGAAACTCATCTTTCCAGTTGTCCTCTTTCGCAACTCATTCAGAAACATGAGCGACAGCGCTATGTCAGACAGCCTGCGAGATCTCTCAAGGCTCCCGCTGCTCGTCTTTCTTTTCGGTGCTTTCGTCCTGCGGCAGCGAGACGAACTGCAGGATTCCTCGCACCACGGAAGCTTCAACTCTGAACCTCGAGGCGATCTCGTCCACGCTCATTGAGCCATGGTAGCTACCGGACTTTCCTTGGTACAGCTGAATGATTTCCTGGATGTGCCCGACGTGCAGGGTTCCCGGAGGTAGCTGTCTGTGCCCACCTTGCCCAGGTTCGGGTTCGGATGTTCTGACCTTTGGAAGAGGCCTCTTGTATTGCTCTACAATGGAAGCCTGCACACAGAAGCCTCTTATTTTTTTACACCAAACAAAAGAAAGCTCAAACTTAATACAGTGATTGTGTAAATTCAGCTGTTTACAGATTTATGCAATAAAACAAAAGCATCAAAGGAACTATGGTATTTTAGCCCGGGAGAATAATGTAAAGTCGGAGGACTTACTTCCCCCATTTCTGGCTTTCCCCCAGGCTTGGTAGTGATTCTCCCGACCATGTGCTTAAGCATGTCATCATAACTTGGATCACGCTCCACAAGTACACCATGGGTATCTTTTGTTGATGTTGTAACATCTGTAGTGCATTTTTAGTAATTAAATCATAAAGTGGTAAACAGAAACATTGACGACAGCACCTGAAACGTACTGCAAGGTTAACAATGCTTTGGTAAATGTCAATAGAGCTTGCACTGAGACTTCAAGAAAATCAAGACCGTGATGTATCCCATTAACTTATTCATAAATATCTTAGCTATGGTTCATTTGGACCTAAGCAAAGAAGACATAATAGTTTATATGGGGCATCAGGTCTTGACAAGCTAATTTATCATATAAAGTACGGAAGGGGTATAACAGGTTGTCAACTTTTACACGTTTTGATTATGCTGGTAACATTTTACAACAGTTCCCGTGGCCAGAAAAAATACGATAGGATAAGAGCGTATCACCATAGTTTATACCAGCTCAAATACTAAGGAGTCATACAGGAGGCTGTTCCTGTCTGAATTCAATAGTTCTCAACTTCCTATTCTTAACCCATATTGACACCATATATCGCAATCAATTTAGCATGTTTGAAACGCTGACTTCAAATAAAGGGTGTCGACATAACAAATTAAATAACCAAAGGGATGGTGATACTTTTTGGCTCAATATATATTTTCACTGCAACTCTGTAAGGTATAAATCACACACAAGGGATTGGTGTTGAAAATTGGAGAAGTAACCTTTAATGTAATTATAACCCCAATTCATAGTAATCACACAATACAAATCAAATCAAATATTTGTTCTACAGAATTCAACACGCATTGTGGGGGCTCTAAATACCAGATTTTTAAATTAGTAAACCCTACTTAAAACCCATCTCGATCGCAGTTCACACTTAACGCATAGTGAGATGCATTGCCCATTATGAAGGAATGTGTTGCGTTGGAGAAGTCACCTTTCCGACAATTAGAACTTTTACATATGATATTCGCAAGGTAGCAAATCAACTGTCTAATTCTAGAAAGGACTTGTGCATTTGTAGCCAGTGAAATCTAGTTCAGCTCACAAAGAGTTGCAATGCCCTCCACAGAGCAATGTGTTTATTAGGGGGAAGCTGTCCATAAATTGACTGCAAATTAACTGGGTTATTAAGAGTATCGATAATGCGATGAACAAACTGTGAGGACAATTAGCATTGAATGCTGCACTCGTTTGGGAACCAAGAGCATACTTACTGACAACTGTGCTGCTTTCAGTAATCAATAGTGTGACCGTGCAGCAAGTTTCTGTTCAGGACCAGGTCTGAAACTAGCTGAATAGGTACGAATTGGCTAAATTTAGTTAGACACATCCAATAGGGATCACACACGTGATTTGCCGAAATTCACCTGACCACACTTCGTTAGATGAAAAAGTACCCACTACCAATTAAACATATGTCACAATTCAATTAAACAGTATGCAGGAGATCTTGGTGTTCAGGATGCCTAATAAGCATCAAGAATCAAGAACTAGCTTCTGCATCGTCTATAACAGCCGTAGCTCAATATGAACAGAAAAGGGAGCATTTGTGCCAAGTCAAGAGCCTAAGGATACCCGGGCATCGATTACACGGCAGCGACAGCTATGGTGGTGGTGGCATCTAACTATCTAAGGACCAGCAGCCAGGTCAAATGGGAGAATAAGCGTACGCTGAGCGAGATCCAGAACAAAATCAGGAGCAGCCTTACCATCCTGTGACACGTCGAGCCGGTCCTGGGGAAGGCTGCCGCCGCCAGCGGCCGCCGGCGAGGCCTGCGGTGGAGGTGGAGGCGGCGGCGGCCTCGCTGGGGGCGGAGGCGGGGGAGGGGGCCTAAGGCGCCCCGAGGCGCGGCGCAGGGCCTGGCCCATGTGTCAGGCGCCGGTGAGAGCTAGCGGTGGCTCCGCTGGGTTGTGGCCACGCGTGAGGAGCTTTCTTCGAGGCGTGGAGGCTTTTCTACATGGCGATCGAAAGATTGTTTATTTACTTGTACTAGTGCAGTACAACTGAAATAGTTCCAAACCAAATATGCTCTAGTTGTTCAACAACCGAAATATGCAGGACAAACTCGTATTAATGCATACTGGACAAGCTGGATCAGCTCCATATGGATCTTAAAATCGAAGCACACATCGGTCATCTACCAGCACACCAGGGCAACAACATCAGGCTTCCAATTCAAGGGAGAAGAAGAGATTTTTTACCTGCGGGTGGAGAGCGGGGAGCCGGAGAGGAACAGGATGGCGTCCGGGACGGCTAGCCGGAGAGGAGCAGGATGGCGTCCGGGCCGGCGAGCTGGACTAGCCGGAGAGGAGCAGGACGGCGACCGGGACGACGAGCTGAACGAGCCAACTCGCCGAGATGGACGCGACTAGGATCGGGACAGCGCGCCAGGAGAGGGACGCCGCGCGAGGAGTGGTACGGCGAGCGGGAGGCGGCGCCGGCGGCGAGAGGTGGCCGCGACTGACCTGTTCGACGAGATGAAGTCGAAAGCTGGGTCGACCGGCAAATCCTATTTGCCGACCAGGTCGGGGGCTATTCGCTCCCGCACACCCCTGGGCGCCGTGGGCCGGCCCAATAGCTCCGACCTGGCTTTTCTTGTTTCCGTTTTTTTCCTGTTCGAGTTTCTTTTTCCTTTTTCTGTTTCTTTGTGTGTCTATTGAAAACAATGTTTTCGGAATTGAAAATTGTTCAGTTCTTGAAAAAAAAGTTCAAAACTAAAAAAATTCAGTTTCGAAAAGTTCAAATTTGAAAAATGTTCAGTTTTTGAAAAATGTTCAATTTAAAAAAAAAAAACAGAATTAAAACTTATTCCAATTTTAAAAATGTCTTGTTTTAAAAAATGTTAAAAATTGAAAATGTTCAGTTTTTTAAAATGTTTCAATTTGGAAAATGTTCAGTTTTTGAAAAATGTTCGAATTTTGAAAATGTTCAGAACTAAAAATTGTTCAAATTTTAAAAATGTTCGAAATTTGAAAATGTTCATAATTAAAAATTATTCAGTTTTCAAAAAACGTTCAAATTTGAAAATGTTCATATTGTGGAAAAGGTGCGTTTTTATAAAAAAAGGAAAAAAGAGAGAAACAGTACCTATTATTGGGCCGCGGTTGAAGCGACCCATGAACGAGCATAGGAGGGGTGTGCGGAGTGTGCTTTCGTCCGCATAGGTCGGAGCATAGGAGCTCCGGGTCGACCCGTCTAACCCATCGGATTATTGAGTGCCGGCTCCGCTGGCCCAAAAGGTTTTCAAGGCCGACCCATGCGCCCCAATGGCCTCAAAGTTTTGGGCCGGGTCAGTGACGCAGTGGGCCAAACCGGCCCATTCCCATATTGAGGGGCAGAGAAAGAGGATCGAGGATGAGCGAGAAGAGGATGTGTCGGTGCTGGAGGGCCTTCGAGGCGTTGGATGGCCTGGATGGGTAATGCACGGTGGAGATGGGTGATCCCACTGCCTGGTTGCAACCGAAAGGCTTCGTATGCCAGATTTCACTACCTCATTAACTCCATGCCAACCTACAAATAGAGATATACCTACGCTTGTGTCATAATTCGATCTAGCATAGCCTCTATCTACTGATAATTTGTATACCACTTGTTTTAACCAATAACCAGCGGTCCCGTCGCCATCGTCATATGCACATACAACCCCTCCTCGATCGCGAGCAAGAGCTAGGAGCTGGAGCAAATTTACGTCGACATATGTTCATCCATGTGGTTCATCGTCAATCCACTCATGTTATTTACCGTAGAGCCGTGGGAGTGGGCCACGTGGCGTCACTACTAGACTTCACCGGCACAACGATGTTGGGACCATTGAAGCTAGAGCTCGTGATCGACGCGCGGTCCAAAACCCGAGAACAAGTCCATGGCCTGGACGGGTCGAGGTAGGGAGGCATGATGCATGTGTGTGTGTTTTAGGAGATAATGACGATGAGACGAATCCATGATCGAGCCATGAGGCACTTTTTTTTAGCCTCTCCTGAGGATACAAGCTGTAGTATATGTTTGGACTCACAGGTACGCACACCACACACACACTCACACCACACGCACACCCCACCTATGCGTCTAAACAAGACCTACAACCTACACCCTTAATACGTCTTAAGAGTCTTCCGAAGTCCAGCGCTCCGGGTACGACGGGCGTCTAAACAAGACCTACAACCTACACCCTTAATACGTCTTGAGAGTCTTCCGAAGTCCAGCGCTCCGGGTATGACGGGCACGTCGATCTCGTCTGTGGCACGTTGACGATGAGAGGCAGCTGCGATTTAAACACTGTTCACAGAACAGTGTCTGCTATAGTGTCTCGGTGAACAGTGTAGCAGTGGTGAGACACCCAGAAATTCGTCCCTCAGGGATCGAACCCGGGCAGATAGGCTGCTCACCAGCAAGCACTGCCACTGCGCTAGCATGCGCGTCTCAGCCATGAGGCACTTATGTATGAGCTCAAGCGACAACTCATGCCTCCTCCTCCCATGGCATTCATGTATGAGCTCATGCCACCCATTCACATAGAATTTGTCATCAACACTTGGTCACAATAAAGCTCAACATAAGCCTTTTGCTTTGCATCCATGTCACTAGTGTCCATGAACATCAACTTGTGTTCATCTTCCATTGCTTTTGCTTGTACTAGTAGAAACTTGTTTTTAAAAGACGAAATCTAGAGCCGGTTGGAGTGATAATAAAATACACCGTCCGTGAAAACCCTTCTCAGACGGCTGAAATTTTTGGCTCATCTCTAATAGTATAAGAGTCGGTTAGTATTTCTGGCGGTCTCCCATAATGTGCACATAGAGACGGACATAAATATTTTCCGCCTACACAACTGTCGCAAACGGTTCGTTTGTAGCCGTCGCCGTTTACTTATATTTGAGACGGCCCATAAATTTAACCGACACTAATCTTGTACAAACATATACTTAGCATATATTTAGCCAAATAATGCGAACAGATCCATGGAGGACGGCAAACCTAACACAAACTGTACATATATACACACAACATAGAGCAATGTTGCGTGTTTCTCTCTCCTAGGTCTAGGGCGACTCCCATGGCGATCGTCCAAATCTAGGGTTTGAATCAATCTTTGAGTTGCTCCCGTGCGGGCGATCTCTCTCTTGTGTCCTCCTGCTCTGCCGGATCGCCTTAGGAGTCTCTTCCGCTTTTCTCTGCGCTGGTTCGGGGCGAATATGGGGCTCTCATAGATTGCTACCCGCCCTTGACCTAGCTGCGGGATCGGAGGGTGACGACGATGACGGGCCTCTCGGAAGTGAATGGCAAGGACAAGTCAGTGATGATGGCTCCCACGATGGGAGCTAGTGGTTCAGGGGGGAGCGGTAATCTGGGCTCCTCTCCAGCGATGGCGGCGCCGGCCGGAACTGATGTCTTGGAGATGATGGGGCGGCTCCGTCTGACGGCGGCAGAATCTGAGGCGGTGGTGCTTGATGATGGTGCAGATAATTTCATGGTCCACTCGAGGTGGGTGCTCGTGGGCAAGGTGCTGTCACCCAACCCGCTGCACATCAGCACGATCTCGGCGGCTTTGAGGCCGGCGTGGGGTAATCCGCGCGGCCTAGTCTTGAATCCAGCTGGTGAGAATATTTTTGTGGCTGAGTTTGGCACGAAGATGGACATGAGCCGTGTTGTTGATGGACCTCCTTGGGTCGTGGGTAGGCATGCTGTGCTTCTCAGAGATTTCGATATTGATCAAAGACCTAGTGATTTGAAATTCAACAGCCTGAAGATCTGGGCTAGGATCATTAATTTGCCCTTCGGTTACATGCACAAAAAATGGGGTACGGTGATTGCTAAATCGTTGGGCATTGAGGGCAGCACCCGATCGTGGACTGTGATGCTACAGGACGGTGTTGGGGGGCTACATGCGTGTTCGAGTTGAGGTGGATGTTGATAAACCGTTGATGCGGGGAGTCACTGTCTTCTCTCAACGCCGGAACCACACGGATTGGTTTGATGTGCAGTATGAACATCTGCCGCTCTACTGCTTCTCCTATGGTTTTTTCGGCCACTCGTCCACCGAATGTAAGAATCCAGGAGAGAGAGATGCAGAGGGGAAGCTGAAAGGACAATGATGTCGCCTCGAGGGGGGTGAATAGGCGATTAAAACTTTTCCGGTTTAGGCTTGCTAATTGCGGAATAAAACTAGGTGTTTAAATTAACAAGCCAACAACCTAAATAAACTAGGCTCACCTATGTGCACCAACAACTTATGCTAAGCAAGACAAGCAACAAGGTGATAGCAATATAGAATACTTCAAGCACGAAGGCTATCACAATGTAAAGTGCATAAGTAAAAAGCTCGGGTATAGAAATAACCGAAGCACGCGGAGACGAGGAAGTATTCCCGAGTTCCTCCTTGAAAGGGAGTACGTCTCGTTGGAGAGGTGTGAACCGACACAACGGTTCAACAACCACAAACGTTTCACCCTCTTCTCCGATGAACCGCACCACAAAGGTTTGGTTCACCTTCCACTATCGGTATTCCTTCGAGGCGGAATCCGGAGCCTTTCAACAACAATCCGAGGCACAACCCACAAAGGGATTGGGGGCTCCCGAACGGCTTTCAACAACAATCCGAGGCACAACCCACAATGGGATTGGGGGCTCCCGAACGGCTTCAAGTGACCACACAAGGGTCCAACCACCACAAAGGCGTCTAGGGTCCAAGGACCCAAGAGTAACAAGTTCACAAGCTTTCAACTTCCACGAATCCTCGTGGAGAGCACACCGATGCACCAAATGCAAAAGGCAAGAGCACAAGTGCTCAAGTCCTCCACTCTCAAATTCCAACAAAGCAACAAATGCTTATGGGGGAATAAGAGAGGAAGAACAAAGAGGAGAACCACTCAAGAACTCCAAGAACTAGATCCACAATGTTCCCCTCACTTAGAGGAGATATTGATTGGTGGAAATGTAGATCTAGGTCTTCTCCTTCAATCCTCCAAAGATCAAAGAGTTTGGGTGGAGGGATTGGGAGATATCAAGGAAATGAGCTTGCAACAATGGAGGAGAGAGAAAGCAAAGGTTGCTGGGCTCAGCTAACTGGCTGGAGGAAGGTGGAGGGGTATTTATACCCCTCCCAGAAAAAGAGCCGTTGCAGCCAGATATCACACCGGAGTTTTCGGCCCTAGTGACCGGAAACTCCGGTCCGGGGCGAAAACTCCGGCCCCCACCAGGGGGTGAACCATTTCCAGACGAGAGAAGCACAGGCAGAAACTCCGGCCTGGGGCGGATACTCCGGTCCCTTGGGCCGGAAACTCCGGCCCCCACCAGGGGCTGAACAAGAAAAACACTCTCGAGGAAAACCAAGGACCGGAGACTCCGGTCCAGAAGACCGGAGACTCCGGCCTGAAAGCAGTGAAACTGTAAAACCTGAAATGCAATAACTTTCTCGTATGAACTCCAAAACAGGTGAATCCAATTGCGTTGGAAAGGTAACGACGAGTGTTATCACACATATAGAGGGGATACCACACATATAGAGGGGATACCACACATGGGAAGGTGTGGACCCTAACTCGAAGGTGGACCGGTAATATTTCCAACACGAAAGCGCAACAAGTTTTCAATAAGAAATCCGTTTTCGAAAAACTTGGGCTTGTCATGAAGATCACGACAAGCACCAAAACCCAACAAGGAGAAAAGCCAAATAAGAACCAAGAAAGATGATATGCCAAGTATGCAAAGGTATGAGCTCTCCACAAAAGATGCGATCAAGTTACTCACTTGAGAACCCCTCTTGATAGTACGCCGTCTATCCTAAAACCCGGTCTCCCACTAACAACATGAGACCGGTAAAATAGAAAACCTATCAAGATCCTACCTTTGCCTTGCGCATTCCACTTGAACTCGATGATGACGATCTTGACTCTCTCAAGTTGGAACACCTTTCTTGATTGTGCTTGCTAGCACATGCTTGATGAAGACTTCTCCAAATGCTCCCCCATACTCCATTATGGGAAAGCCTCGCTAAGCTCCGTCTTCATGTCTCCTTTGCACTTCATCATCTACACATGACTATTCTTCATATAAACCCTTAAATAGAGTATTGGTCATCATGCCATCTTCAAGAGTCCAACACATGAACTCCAATGGACAAGATCTATAAGAATATCTCAATGTAAACATTAGTCCATAAGGAGTGTCATTAATTACCAAAACCACACATGGGGGCAACCATGCACTTTCAGAAGCTCCGTACTCGGCGGATTGCTTGGGTGTTCCAGATGAGAGGAAGAAGAAAGCCAATATAGCGAAATCGTCGAGTGGATCTGTGTCGGCTGGCCAGGGTCAGTCATCGCCGCATTCTACTGGTTGGAAACCCGGGCAGTCGACAAATGGTGGTGGGGTCTCGAGACAGACGGAAAAGCAGGATGCTTCGTCTCCGGTCAAGCAGAAGACCACTGATACGTCTCCAACGTATCCATAATTTCTGCTGTTCCATGCTTATATTATACTATTTGCTACATGTTTTATATACACTTCATATCACTTTTATGCATTTTCTGGGACTAACCTATTAACAAGATGCCACAGTGCCAGTTCCCTGTTTTCTGCTGTTTTTTGTTTCAGAAAAGTACTTCTGCGAATATTCTCGGAATTGCACGAAACAAAAGGCCACGTCCCTATTTTTCCAACACGTACACGAAGTCCGAAGGAGAGACGAAGAGGAGCCAGGAGCCAGCCAAACCACATGGTGGCGCGGTGGGCCCCCCTGCCACGCCAGCCTATGGGTTGGGCCCCTCGGGGCTCCACCGACATCGCCCCTTCGCCTATATATTGCCTCAGACGCGAAAACCCTAAAACACCAAGCCAATTTCCACGAAGAGTTCCGCAGCGCCGCCGCCATCGACGACAAGTTTCGGGGGACAAAATCCCTGTTCCGGCATGCCGCCGGGACGGGGAATTGCCCCCGAAGTTATCTCCATCGACACCACCGCCATCTTCATCGCCGCTGCTGACTCCCATGATGAGGAGGGAGTAGTTCTCCCCCGAGGCTGAGGGCTCTACCGATAGCTATGTGGTTCATCTCTCTCTCACATGGTGTGATCTTTATGTGATCGTGTGTATTGCTAGTATCGCTGAATACATTAATAATGTTTATGCTACTCAAGTGATTTTGTCTAGTTTCTGGAGTCGTTGTGACAACACGGTATCAAGGTGACAGTGTGGGTACTTGTGTGACTCTATGAATAATTTAGATATTTATCATGGCTTGTTCTTGGGAACTGTGGTGTTTGTTTACTCAGACTTTGAGGAGTGCTTTTGCAGCCCTACACGTAGTACTCTTGTGTTATCAAGAAGGAGAATAATCCCGAGTAGTATTTACTTGTGTTCAGTTGTGCTAATCTAGTTGAATATGTAGATGTTACTCTTTATCTATTATGCACTATATAGGTTACTTTAATATGAACTCCGGTACTCTCCACGGTGTAAAGGTGACAGTGTGTGCACCGTGTGTGATTCCTTTATGACGTTGTGGCGCTTGTTTACTCCGGCTTGAGGTGTGCTTTTGTAGCCCTACACAATGAATGGTGTTTGTTATCCAACAAGAGAGTGTTTAAGAGTAGTTTTTACTTATTCAGTTATGAGGTCATTGTTGAGAGTGTCCACTAGTGAAAGTATGATCCCTAGGCCTTGTTTCTAAGCATTGAAACACCGTTTACATCAAGTTCTGCTGCATGTTTGCTTGCTGCCATCTTTATTTTAGATTGCAGTTACTACTTATAATCATCCATATTACTTGTATTTCACTATCTCTTCGCCGAACTAGTGCACCTATACATCTGACAAGTGTATTGGGTGTGTTGGGGACACAAGAGACTTCTTGTATATTAATTGTAGGGTTGCTTGAGAGGGATATCTTTGACCTCTACCTCCCTGAGTTCGATAAACCTTGGGTGATTCACTTAAGGGAAACTTGCTGCTGTTCTACAAACCTCTGCTCTTGGAGGCCCAACAATGTCTACAAGAATAGAAGCACACGTAGACATCAACCACTCGAACTCGTAGGATACCAAGGGTCAAGGCAAGGAAAAGGCCCCGTTCAGAACGAAGGGGAAAAGCTGGTTGGAAGGAAAAGGAAACAAGAGTACCGTGCTAAATTGGCTCCTCCTTTGTTGCTGGAGGGTGCTCCTACAGGACAACTAGCTTTGGTCGTTCATCAGAAAAAGCTTGTAGAGGAGGAGGTGGTGCCTACTGACGATGCAAGCTCAGATTCAAATAAGAAAACAAAGACAAGTGTGGAAAATGGATCGGCGGATCAGGCAGGAGCTGCAGAGCAGCCCTGCCACATGCAATGATCATCTTATGCTGGAACTGTCGTGGGCTCGGGACGGACGCGACAGTTGGCGAGCTTCGCTGGTTAGTGAAAGCTCATCGTCCCGCCCTCCTCTTCCTCTCCGAAACGAAGATGAGGGATTCCAGGGTACGTAATTTCATGTGGTCACTTGGTTACTCTGGTTGTTTTGCTGTTAGCAGCGTGGGCCAAAGCGGTGGCTTAGGCCTTTTTTGGTTGTCCTCGATGACGGTTTCGATCCAAGGGTTTAATGAAAGGTGTATTGATGCTTGTATTACACCGGAGGGAGGTGAAACTTGGCGGACAACCTTTGTGTATGGAGAACCCAAGCGTGAGCTTTGTCAGGAGTTTTGGGATCTTCTTCGTTCTATCCGGCAAAATTGCAAAGGTCCGTGGCTTTGTTGTGGCGATTTCAACGAGGTTCTGAGTCAAGATGAGCACTTGGGACCCCGTGATCGGACCGAGACGTAGATTGAGGCGTTTCGAGACTGTATGCAAGATTGCGGGTTGGCAGATTTGGGCTATGTTGGACCGAAGTATACATGGTCCAATCGGCAGGATGCCGATACCCATGTCAAAGTGCGTCTCGACAGAGCAGTGGCTAATGCAGAATTCTCCTAGCTTTTTGACGATTGCACAGTTGACAATGTGATTACAACGTCTTCGGATCACTATGCAGTGTTGATCACGCTGGTGAAGGATCCGAGACGAGGCAGACCATTGCCGGTGGCGAGTAGCTTCCGCTACGAGGCCATGTGGCGTCGAGCCCCGGACTATAAGGAGGTTCTTGAGACTGCCTGGGCTACTGGGAGTGTGGGCACCCCCTTCCTCAGCACGACGTGGTCGACACTGAATAAAATGGCCCCAATGCTGAAAGATTGGAGTCAGGCGACCTTTGGTTCAGTACGAAGGAAGATTCGCCGACTCGAGCAACAACTCTTTTACATACGTGGTCAGCCTTTAACCGAGGGTACTGTAAAGGAAGAACGGGACGTTGAGCGCCAACTCTGTGAGCTGTTTGAATGTGAAGAAATCATGGCCAAGCAGCGTTCGAGAGTGGAGTGGCTTCGCGAAGGGGACCGTAACACTTCTTTCTTCCATGCGAGAGCTTCTGCTCGGAAACGCACGAACAAAATTGAATCATTAGTGCATGACGATGGATTAAGGTGTGAAGTGCAGGGGGAGATTAAAAGTATGGCTCACCAATTCTATGAGCAGCTTTTTACTTCTGAGACTTGTACTTCTGTGGATGCAGTGCTCGATGCTATTCCGTCTAAAGTGATGGCAGAGATGAACGCAGATTTATGCAAACCGTACACTGATGAGGAAATCGAGGCTGCACTTTTTCAGATGGGACCTACCAAGGCGCCGGGACCTGATGGTTTTCCGGCCTTGTTTTACCAAACTCATTGGGAATTCTTAAAAACTGAAATTTGCAATGCTGCGAGGAGCTTTTTATGTGGAGGAGACATCCCGGAGGGTCTTTGTGATTCAATTATTGTTTTGGTTCCCAAGGTTGACAAGCCGAAGCACTTGAAGAATTTTTGCCCCATTAGCTTGTGCAATGTCCTCTACAAGATTGCCTCTAAGGTATTGGCAAACAGGCTCAAAGTGATCCTTCCATTAATTATTTCAGAACATCAAAGTGCTTTTGTGCCAGGAAGATTGATTACTGATAATGCGCTGATTGCCTATGAATGCTTACATACTATTCACAACCAGAACTCCAAGAGACCTTTCTTTGCTCTAAAAATTGATATGATGAAGGCATATGACAGGGTTGAGTGGAACTATCTGCATGGTTGTTTATGTAAGCTGGGTTTTGATCCCACGTGGATTCAGTCGGTGATGCGTTGTGTTACTTGTGTGCGCTATGCCGTTCGGGTTAATGGTGAGCACACTGAACCGGTTGTTCCATCAAGAGGAATTCGTCAGGGAGATCCAATAAGTCCATATTTATTTCTTTTGTGCACTGAGGGTTTGTCGAGTATGCTGCAACAACAGGAGGATCGAGGTGAGCTCTATGGAATTCGTAATGGTAGACTCGGTCCCCCTATATCCCATTTACTGTTTGCAGACGACAGTATCTTCTTTGCAAGAAGCGATAATAGGAGTGTTGATGCTCTCAAAAATACTCTCAAGTTGTATTGTGATGGCTCGGGTCAAAAAATCAACTTAGAGAAATCTTCTGTCTTCTTTGGTCGGCATTGTTCGGTTCAAGGAAAAGCTGGATGTTCAGAGTGAAGTTCTTAATGATTTCTATCTTGGAATGCCTACTCATGTAGGCCGCTCTCCTGCTGCAACCTTCAAGTTTATCTTTGACAAAATTTGGAGATACATTAATAGCCTGTCAGAAAGACCGCTTTCGAGGGCGGGTAATGAGGCATTACTCAAGGCTGTAATCCAGGCTATACCAACCTTTGTCATGAGCTGTTTTGAACTCCAGATTGGTACTTGTGATCAGATTAAATCGGTGATTGCCAACAGATGGTGGGGAGTCGAAAATGGCAAGAAGAAGATGCATTGGCGGTCGTGGTCATGGTTGTTAACACCAAAGGCATTAGGGGGCATGGGCTTCCGAGATCTAATTCTTTTTAATCAAGCTATGTTGGCGAAACAAGGGTGGCGACTTCTCACTGTTCCGGACTCGCTATGTGCTCGTGTTCTTAAGGGAAGGTACTTCCCTGACACTGATTTTTGGCATGCTGCAAAACCGAGATCAGCTTCATACACGTGGAGGAGTCTTCTTCATGGCAGGGAGCTACTCTATCAAGGAATTCGTTGGGGTATCGGTGATGGCAAAACCGTCAAGATCATGACAGATAATTGGGTACCTCAGTTTCCACCAGAGGTGATCCGGTCTGTGACTCCTATTCCGGCCTCAGCTACCGTGCATTGCCTGATGAATGAAGAGGAAGGGACATGGAATCAAGAGAACGTGTGCACCTTCTTTAATCCAGAGACGGCGGAACAAATACTCTCGTCGTATCGGTGAGGATTACGTATGCTGGCCTTTTACACGGCATGGTACGTTCACTGTGCGGTCTGCTTATTTTCTAGCTAGATCAGCAAAGTTCATTCAATCAAGGAGCAAAACTGGTATGGGCATCAGCTCTAATTGGATGGAGGGTGAAAAGGAGTGGAAGTCTATTTGGAAGATCAAGGCACCGGGCAAATGTTGATTCACCTCTGGCGCTTCGCGCACGATTGTCTTCCGAGTGGTTTCCAGCTTTGCAAACGGCGAGTTAAGTCGATTACATGCATTTTTTTGTGACAGAGTGGAAGGGATTGAGCATTGTCTACTCACTTGCCAGTTTGCACGGACGGTGTGGAGGGAAGTTAAGCTGCATGTTCCAGTCAAGTTGGACAGGAAAGTTTTCGCAACACATAGGCAGTGGCTATTTGACTTTCTTTCTCGGTCAAGCGATCTTCAGGCGACAGTCTTGGCTGTTGGTTTTTGGCATATTTGGGAGGTGTCGGGGGGTTACCCCCGGGTAGGGTAAAGATGAGGTAAAGACATGTAAGTTAAGGCAGTAAGTTGTCCGAGGTAACGATTGAGCAAGGACGCAGGAGGCGTCATCCGACGTAAGGCGTACGTCTGAGGTATATTCTCCGAGGTATATCCTCCGAGTATCAACCTCGGGGTAGTCAGCTAGCTACCACAGGAATAAGGTATTCTCTACCGAGGTATAGGATCAGGAGTGTTATCCGAGGTTGGCAGCAAGGATCGAGGCATGTCAGAGAGGTCACGGGCGCCGCAGAGCTCGTAGCCCGAGCTTCAGAGGACGGCGAGGTCCGTCCACGGGTTTCCCGGAAGCTCGGGGGCCTAGGAGCTGACTTGGCTATTTCGGGAAAGGTCTACAGGCTAGACCTCGGCAGGCTACTGAAGTATGACCGGAAGAGGAAAGCTAGGCCTGTCTGGCCTGACAGTCCGGCCGTTGAGCTGGCAGGAGGCAGAGGCTTGTCTTCTACCTTTTGGCCATGCCATTGTTAGTTGTAGGCAGGGGTAAAAATGTACTTCGGCCATGTATATATGCGGCATCTCTACCTCCAGGGAGGAGGACGGCAAAAACCCTAGCTCATTTCCCCCTTCATAGTTTCATCTTCTATCTAGAGCTCTCACTTGGCAGCATCATACAGCTCGAGGAGCACCTTGTACCTGAGAACGACACTGATATATTGAGAGAGGAAAGGCAGGAGTAGGGGTTTTACTTCCTCACGAAGGCCCCGAACCTGGGTACATCGTGGTGTCTTTTGTGTTCTTGGCTTTCTTGGTTTCTTGTTCATGTTCTTGTGGTTTCTTGCATGTTCTTGCTTGTGCACGTCTTGAGTGCATAAACCCTCCCCGGATTCCCCCAACGACCATTCGGCCCCAACTAAGCCATACCCATGGCATCTGCCGTGATCCCACCACGACAGTTGGCGCCCACCGTGGGGCAGATTGAGGCGTTGGGTGTGTTCTTTCTGGCCTTTTACCAAGATCGGCGAGTTCGCCTTTGTGAGCGACAATGCGGGGTGCTTCGCCGGCAAGCCTTTCCCCACCGATGGTTTCCTCATGATGCTCGGCAGCTTCCCCACATACGTTGCTGTCGAGGTGGTTCGCGAGTACCCGGAGCAGGTGCTCGTGGACGACGAAACTCCTCTCCTGGCGGCTTTGGGCCGGCGTGTCACTCGCCCTCCGAGGTGTGTGGAGGTGATGGTGGCTGGTACCAAGCCTGCAGCTAGCAAGGCAGATGCTGGCAAGGTCGCGCTAGCCGAGGTGGAGGCGACGCCAACCGCGCTGCCTGAGAAATCAGGTCGGCGGCGAAGTTTCCGTACGAGAAACCTAGTCAGAATGAGCAGTTGGGCATGCCAAGGGAAGAAGTTCCCTTAGAAGCTATCGTTGATAGGTTAGCTCGGCCACTCGCAGTAGAGGCAAGTGTGGAGCATACGGTGGCCGGGTTAGAGGCAGAGCGCCAGAGTGCTGAGAGAAGCTCGGTTGCTGGCCGAGGCTAAGCAGCAGTTCGATATGGAGCAGAAGGAGTACAATGCTGCACATGGTATAGAGGATGGTTTTACTCCGGTTGTGCGGCGTAAGAAAGCTGCTCTGTTCAACCGAGGCAAGGACCTCTATGAGGAGATGGTTAGGGCTGCAGTCTCGGGCTCGAGTAAGGCAACAAGTAGCAGGTCGGCTACTGGTAGGCCGGTGTATAGTTCACCAGCTAAGAACCTTAGAGCAGCCGAAGCAGTAAGGGCCGGGCTATCGGAGTTGACCGGAGATGCATGGCGTGAGCAGCAGAAGCGGCTCAATGAGTTAGTGCATGTGGCCAGCAAGCAAAATGAAGCCCTCCGCAAGGCCGGGCTTGGCGGTTCGCAGGCGGTCCATTCGATTAGGCCAGTTAGCCAGGGTCCAAGGGGCAAGCCTCGTCTCCACACGTCGGAGGAGCCGATCGTGCCCGGAGTGTCACTTCAGGTCGGAACAAGGAGATGCAGCTGCAAGTGTACGATCCGGTGTTAGCTGGGAAGCAAAAGGTCGGCGACGCTAGCCGAGCCAATGGAGACCCCGGCCCAGGTGATGCAAGCCGAGCTAAAGGCCGTTCAGCTCAGGGAAATCAGAACGGTGGGCAAGCAGCGTCGGCTGGCCGAGGTAAACCACCTCAGCCCCCGAGGCATCAGCAGCAACCCCGGCCGCAGGAGCAGTATCAGCAAGAGCCGGAGTATGTTCCGCAGCCGAAGAACGTCGGTCGAGGTGGCGACCGATATGATGATGGAAATTCAGCCATGGAGCGGGCTGGATTCTATAGAGTGGATGGTGCATTGGGAGAGCGTATCGGAGCTCGGACGTTGCCTACAGGTGATGCGCGCTACAAGCTAGATCGGATTTACATGTCCGAGAAGTTGGAGGAGGAAGGCCCTCCTGGTCCGGCGTGTTTTGGACCTCGGATCATGAAGGAACCACCTCCACCAGTGTCTCAGTTTCAGTTGGGTCGGAGTACCAGGCCGTACAATGGGAGCACCAAGCCGCAAGATTGGCTAGCTGATTATGTTTCAGCAGTATACATTGCGGGGGGCAATCGCCGATGGGCGGTCCGGTATCTCCCGCACATGTTGGAAGGTCCTGCTCGGATCTGGCTGAACAATTTGCCGGAGAATAGCATCGATTGCTGGCTGGATTTAGAGGAGGCATTCAATAGCAACTTCGCCAGCACTTACAGAGGCCAAACCGACCTCAGCTTTTGCAGGCGTGCAAGCAGGAGGACAATGAGACTGACCGAGAATTCTTGACTCGGTGGAGCAATGTTCGGAACTCCTGTGAGGGAGTTATCGAAGCACAGGCTATAGCGTGGTTTGCTGATGGATGTCGGTATGGTAGCATGTTGTGGCAGAGGCTCCAGAGAGATATGCCAAAGACTCTGGCCGAGACGATTCGGATAGCTGATTCCTATGCCCTTGGCGATCCGATGCAGCCTCTGCTGGATGGGAATGCCCGGAACAGGAGGAATCCGATGAACAATCGCAACAACGGACCGAGGTTTGATAACCGTCAAGAGTTCGGGCAGAAGAGGAGAGAACCAGATTTCCAAGTCAATGCTGTAAACCCAAGTCAGTCCGGACCTGGAGGCGCCCAGAAACCGAAGACTGAGGGTCAGGCGTGGACTCCGAACCAGAACCAGAATCAGGGAGGTGGTGCGAAGCAGTGGCAGGAGGCCGGACCACCTGTGACTTACGAGTCATTGGTGAATGGACCATGTATCTATCATGGCAGGAATGGCAGAACACCCAACCATACCACTCTGCAGTGTAGTTTTCATCACCGAACCGCTGCAGAAGGGGCGAAAGCTGGGGCAAACCGGAGTGGGCCACCGAACCAATGGCGTAGACCTCAATATCCGAACGCAGCAGCAGCATAAGCCGACCATAGCGGCGCAGAATCAGAGCTTAACCGGAGCAAATTCAACCCCGGTGCATGCGGCCCAAAACCAGAAGACGGTGCAGGCGAAACCGGTGAATGCAGTGAGTGCCCAGGGCAACAACAACAACGGTGGTGCCGGCCAAAGCCAAACGTGGTCCTTTGAGAATCAGAGGTATGAGAACCCCGGTAATGATTATAGGGAAGTACATCAGAGCTACGTGGTGTTTGTGACTGAGTCAACTGATAAGAAGAGTATGCTGAGGCGTGCCAAGGAGGTGAATGCAGTAACTCCGGCGGTGGTGAAATACATGAACTGGTCCGAGCAAGAGATCACTTGGAGCAGGCAAGATACACCTCGGATCATGCCGAGCCCTGGAAACTATGCACTGGTGGTGGATCCGACGTTTTGTGGGCCGACCAACAATGTGAGATTCACCCGAGTCTTGGTGGACAATGGGAGTGCCATAAATATCATGTACCGAGACACAATGGTCAAGCTGGGATACTCACCGAACCAGTTGCAGCCTAGCAGCTGTACATTTCACGGTATTGTGCCCGGGGTCTCTTGTGCACCTATGGGAAAGATTTGGGTCGACGTGGGTTTTGGTACCCGAGATAACAGCCGAGTTGAAAGTCTTGAGTTCGAGGTTGTGGACTTGCAGAGCCCTTACCATGCCTTGCTGGGAAGGCCAGCCTTGGCCAAGTTCATGATCTCCACTCATGTGGCCTACCTAAAGATGAAAATGCCGGGGCCCAAGGGAATAATAACCATTTCTGGTGACTACAAGAAGGCTATGCAATGTGCCTCGGCGGGATCTAGTTTAGCCGAGTCCTTGGTGATCGCGGCGGAGAAGAAGCAACTTCAGAAGGTGGTGGCAATGGCGCAGTCTACTCAGCTCGGCATGTCCGGACTAATTACTCCGGACATGAGCGCTTCATTCGAGGTGCCCAAGGAGACCAAGAAAATCCCGCTGGACTCGGAGAACCCGGAGCGTTTCGCCATCATTGGTACTGGCATGGACGAGAAATAGGAAAGCGCGCTCTGTCACTTCCTCCGTGAGAATCGGGACATTTTTGCATGGTCGGCTAAAGACCTGCCAGGTGTTCCGAGGGAGTTGGCAGAGCACTCTTTGTTTGTTCGGCCAGAGGTGAAACCAGTGCGTCAACCGACGCGGCGGCTCTCAGATGACCGAAGAAAGGTGGTACTCGAAGAACTGGCGAAGTTACTGGCTGCAGGCTTCATCATGGAAGTGCTGCATCCGGACTGGATATCTAATCCAGTCCTCGTGGAGAAAAAGAAGGACGAACCGGCGGTAGTCAAGGTGTGGCGCATGTGCATTGACTTCACCAACCTGAACAAGGCGTGCCCGAAGGATCCCTTTCCTTTACCTCGGATTGATCAAGTGATCGATTCTACGGCTGGATGTGAGCTGTTGTCTTTTATTGATGCATATTCTGGTTTTCACCAGATCCCACTGAACACTGATGATCAAATAAAGACTGCCTTTATTACCCCGTACGGGGCGTATTGCTATCGTGTCATGTGTTTCGGTTTGAGAAATGCCGGGGCAACTTATCAAAGGTGTATGCAGAAGTGCTTACATTCTCAAATGGGCAAGAATGTGCAAGTGTATGTCGATGACATTGTTATCAAAACTAAAAAGAAGCATACTCTCATCGAAGACCTCGAAGAGACATTTGCAAATTTAAGAAAGTATCGGTTGAAACTTAACCCGGACAAGTGCACCTTTGGTGTCCCGGCTGGAAAATTGCTCGGTTTCCTCGTATCGAGCCGAGGTATAGAAGTTAACCCGGCTAAGATCCGAGCTATCGAAAGAATGAAGTTGCCGAACTGTTTAAAAGATGTGCAGAAGTTCACGGGATGCCTTGCATCTTTAAGTCGGTTTGTAAGTCGGCTAGGAGAAAAAGCCTTACCATTGTATCAACTTATGAAGAAAAGTACCAGTTTCACTTGGACCCCGCAGGCGGACGCGGCGTTCAATGAGCTGAAGAAGATGTTGTCCACTGCTCCGGTGTTGGCATCCCCTTTGCAGAATGAACCGATGTTGATATACATTGCGGCTACAAACCGGGTCGTAAGTGTTGCAGTGGTGGTGGAGCGAGACGAAGGAGGCAAATCGGTGCAGAGACCAATCTACTACCTGAGCGAGGTGATATCCACGTCGAAGCAAAACTACCCCCACTACCAGAAGATGACGTACGGAGTATACCTGGCGGTTAAGAAACTGAAGCATTACTTCCAAGAGCATCCCATGACGGTGGTATGTGATGCTCCAATCTCGGAGATCATCGGATGCAAGGACGCAACTGGGCGAGTTGCCAAATGGGCGATCGAGGTATCTCCATACACTCCGCATTATGAAAGGCGAGATGCAATCAAGTCGCAGGCGCTGCCGGACTTTTTATGCGATTGGGCCGAGATGCAATATGAGCCGCCCTTGCCGGACTATAATTATTGGAAGATGCACTTTGATGGGTCCAAGACCAAGGTCGGATTAGGTGCCGGCATAGTCCTAACCTCGCCGAAGCAAGACCAGTTGAAGTATGTGCTGCAAATCCATTTCTCGGCGTCGAACAACGTGGCGGAGTATGAGGCCCTGATCCATGGGCTCAAGGTGGCAAAGGAGATAGGCGTCCGGCGTATAGAATGCTTCGGCGATTCAGCTTTGGTGGTGCATCAATCCACCGGCACTTGGGATGCATTGGATGCGAACATGGAGTTGTATCGGTTTCATGTGCAAAAGGTGTCTGGGTTTTTCGAAGGATGTGAGTACAAGCACATACCTCGGGGGGAGAATGAAGCCGCCGACGTATTGTCCAAGCTCGGTTCATCCAAAGAACCGGTGCCACCGGGGATAGCACTGAATCATTTGAGACTCCTTCAATCAAGCCTTCTCCTGATTCCGAATCAATTTTCTTACCACCAAATCCGGAGCCTGAGCCTATGGAGGTAGACGTCGGATGCGTTTGGCCGAAATCGGGGACTGCTTCGCAGTACCCGGGGACTGATGGAGCTTTTCCCATGGACGTGGATGGTGGGAGCTTCGGATCTGGCCCGGGGACTTCGCACCAACACTCGGGGACTGGCCGAGCAATGGTAAAGGCAATCATGGCGGAGATCATGGCGGCCGAACCAATGGAGATAGATGAGAGCCTTTTTCCTCTACATCCAGTGCCGGAATGGGCGGAGCAGATAATGAACTTCATAACTGACGGAAGTTTGCCAAGTGATACAACCGAGGCAAGGAGAATCCAGAGGAGAGCTAAGGGATACACCATCATCAACAAGGAGCTATACAAGAGAAGTGTGACCGAGGTGTTGCAGAGGTGTGTCGAACCAGCTGAAGGCAAGGAGATGCTTTTAGAAATCCACCAAGGAGAATGTGGACATCATTGCAGCACAAGAGCTCTGGTGGCCAAGGTGTTCCGGCACGGGTTCTATTGGCCCACCGCCAATGCCGATGCAGAAGATATAGTTCGGAAATGTGAAGGGTGCCAAAGGTTCGCCAAGCAGCAGCACATGCCAGCTTCGGCGCTCAAGACCATTCCTATCACGTGGCCCTTTGCAGTTTGGTGTCTGGACATGGTGGGAGAATTCAAGCCAGCCCGAGGCAATATGACTCACATACTGGTGATGGTGGACAAATTCACTAAGTGGATCGAGGTGAAGCCAATCCGAAAAGTGGATGGTCATACGGCAGTGACCTTTTTGAAGGAAATAATCCTGAGATATGGATATCCTCATAGTATCATTACAGACAACGGCACGAACTTTGCTGTCGGAGAGTTTGCTCGGTTCTGCATGAGTAAGGGAATTCGACTTGATGTAGCCTCGGTGGCTCACCCACAGGCTAATGGGCAAGTAGAAAGGTCAAATGCATTGGTATTGGCCGGAATCAAAGCTCGGCTAGTAGAACCACTGTTGAAAACACCGGGGTGTTGGATCGATGAGATACCAGCAGTTCTGTGGGGTTTAAGGACCACACCGAACAGATCAACAGGCTATACGCCATTCTTCATGGTCTATGGGGCCGAGGCAATGCTGCCAACCGACATTGAATATGATGCGCCCAGAGTGGCAATGTACACAGAAGCCGAGGCTAAAGAAGCTCGGGAAGATGCTGTAGATCTGCTTGAGGAAGCAAGAGAATTGGCCTTATCTCGGTCAGCAATATATCAGCAGGGTCTCCGACGCTATCAAAGCCGGCATGTAAAACCCCGAAAGTTTAATGAAGGAGACCTAGTGCTGAGGCTTGTTCAGCGCAGCAAAGGTCGGCACAAGTTGTCACCTCCATGGGAGGGACCATACATTGTGAGCCGAGCTTTGCACAATGATTCGTACTATCTTATAGATGCACAGGAGCCAAGGGGAGATGGGCTGGATAGACCCGATGCGGAGCTTCAGCGTCCATGGAATGTAGCTCTACTCCGACCCTTCTACTGTTGAAGGAAGTAATGTATGTACCTCGGCTGATCTTTAATAAAAACCTCGGCACCTTAAAAATGAGCTCGGGGACTGCCTCGCTATTACGCATGCTTGTTTTATGTTTGTACTTCTTTTTCGTTCGTATGCCGGACTATTTTGAACCTCGTCTCAAACTTCAAGTACTGTATGCTGTGTAACTAATCTTGTGACTCGACTGACGAACGCCAGCATGGCAGTCAAGAGCAAAGACGAAAGAACATGGGAAACATGAAAATGAACTCGGGGACTCGGTCCAAAAAGACAGTCCGGCATATGTCGTTTACTAACCCCTGTTTTTTACTTCTTCTTTATGTCGGATGACTTTGAACTATACCTCGGAATTTACTAAGTACTGTATGCTATGAACAACAATCTTGTGACTCGACTGTCGAACGCCAGAATGGCAGACAAGAGCAGAGACTGCCAACTATAGTAAACACGAAAGTGAACTCGGGCACTTGTTCAAAAGGATTCGATATAAAGCCTAGAAAAGCATGGTTCGGATGAGCATAATAGTAATAGAGGTAGCAAAGGAACTACTTAAGTTTGATTACATCTGCGTCCCGGCATACCGGGGATTTAATGAAGTTTTCTGGCCAAGCATAAGTTCAGGTCGAGGCGTCAGGAATTACGTCGGCAGCAGCCGATGCAGCAGGGATTTCGTCCGGAGCCGAGGTAGCCTGGGAAGTGCTGGCAACGTCGGCAGTAACCTCGGCATCAGGTTGGGAGGAGCCTCGGTTTCTGCTTCGCGGGTTTCACCGTCGTCACCTTGCTCGGCCTCGACGTCGGATTCTGTTTCGTATTCCTCGTCTTCTGGCGCGTAATCCTCGGCGTCGGAGTAGGTGTCTCCTTCGCTCAAGTTCTTTGTGTTGGCATATCCAGCGAAGAAGGCAGCCATCTTTTCGCGGCGCTTGATGAGAGTTGGGTCCGAGGACCAGGGCGAGCCTCGGCGAAGAGTGTCCATCTTTTCGAGGTCGATCTTCTCGCACCAAGTCATGATGAATTTGAGAGCGGCATCAGCTCCAGCGCGAGCTGAAGATGAACGCCACTCTCGGAGTCTTTGTTCGGCTTCACGAAGCTTGGAGGCAAGATCCTCGGTAGATTTCGGAGCATCAGCAAGAGGCCATAAGGCTTTGAAAGCACACAGACCTGCGTCGAGGAGTTCTGACCCAATGGTCTTCAAGGGATTGATCCTAGACTTGATGGCCACGATATGGTCCTCAACGGTCCAATCGGGGTTCTGTTCGTTCCGCCTCTCCCTGTGCCGACCAGTGATGCTGCGGGCCGCAACTTGGGTGTAGGTAAAATGCTCTATAGTAGGGTAGCCTGTTATCAGTGTGAGAAATGGTTCGGCAGAGAACCAATGGTGTGGAGGACAAAGAAAAGCTAAGGGAGGCAAGAAACTTACTGTCCATCTCGCGGTTGATAGTTTGCAGCGTCGGGAGAAACTGGTTGACCTGCGCCTGCAGAGCTTCCAAAGCTTCTGTGGCCGAGTTGGCGCGGACCTCGGCTACTTGGAGAGCTTCTTGGTGGTCCTTGGCAGAGTCCTCCCGAAGTTTCTTCTCTGCCTCGACGGCCTTATCCTTCTCATCCTTCAGCTTCTCCGTTTCTGATTTCCGGAGCCCATCAATGCGCTTCAGTTCCTTTACCAGCCGAGATACCTCGGCTTTCTCTTGCGCTAGCTGGTCATCCGACGTTTTCTTCGCTGCAAGTGCGGCCTTGTGCGCATCATGGAGGTTCTTGTGTGCGAACAAGAGAGAGTGGAAGACGTCCGTACGGATGTTCATAGTATTCTGCAAGGAAGAAACATATAGCTCGGTTAGAAAGGTTATACCTCGACAAGAGTCTCGGGGACTCGGAGTCAAATCATTGGGAAAATGTTGTCGGGGTATGCCTCGACATGAGTCTCGGGGACTCGTACCCGAGGTGCATGCTAAAGTGAGATAAAATGGATTGGATACGTCGGATGAAAATGGAAAGTTGAGATTCAAGCCAAACAATTTTAACTCCGACGGAGCGTCAATAGTTTACCTCGAATCTCGGGGACTGGGGATGGTGGATATTAGATGAGATACTGCATGAAAGTAAAGAGAATAGGACTTACGTCGATGGTTTGACCAGCACGAAGGGCAGCAGTTTGTAGATCATATACGCTTCGGCCGCAGGCGCTGTTTCCCGCGGGATGCTCAGCCACCGGAGCAGCTAAGGAGGCCGAGGAGACCTCGTCTGCAGAATTCCAGTCTGCATTGTAATGTTCCAAGGAGCCGAGGCTCTGGCCACTATCAGTGCGCAGAGGAGGAAATCCCCACGGTCCGCCCTGCTCGATGCCCCTAATCGAGGCCTCCACGGCCAAAGCAGCCTCGGAACTTGAAGCAGGCCGATTATCCAATATGAGAGATGCCCTCCGAGCATATTCTTCGGCCGGAGGGGCAGTCTCATCAATGGGTGCGGCGAATGGAGGAATTCGGCGTGTCACCGGGGGAGGAGACCTCGGTTGGATCCTTGAAGGAGAAGAGATAGTCAGGGTGCCAGACCCAGATGTTGGTTTGGGGGTGACCTTGGACTTCACCGTCTCTTTCTCTTTCTCCTTGCCCTTCTCCAACGGCAAGGTGGTTTGGCGGAGTGGTTTTTGGGGCTGTTGCTTCTGCTGATGCTTCTGCTGTTGCTGCTGTTGGTTGCGGGCAGTCTGGCTTCGGGGGGAGAGTCGAGGCTCCGGCAAGGTGGTAGCCGAAGTCCTGGCGCGATTGGTCTCCGCATCCGTTTGAGGACGCGGAGAAGTCTGACCTCGGGTGGGGGCAGATTTCCCCAAAGCCGGGCCAGACCTCGGTGGAGGAGATCCGGGGCGAGAGTTCGTCGGGGAGGTCGTGGCTTCAGAGGCACCAACGGGTGCAGTCATGGAGGATACCTCCTGATCCACGTCTATGGGGGCACTGCAACGAAAAGAAGATGGTCAAGTGTTAATACCGAGATAATATGTTTAAGCAACAAACATTGTTGGCTATAGAAGCAAAGCATTACCCATCCGAGGTAGGAAGCCTCCTGCCCCCCGGGCATGAGGAGGATGTCCGGACTTCTTCAGCCGGCGTCTCTTGACCGGAGCCTCAGTGGGTCCGGAGGCTCCAGTGGCGGATGGTTCGGCGGCCGGAGTTGCGGCACCAGCGCGTTTCCGGCTGGTTGCTGGAGTAAAGTTCGGAAGGTGAGGAAGGCAGGAGAGAGGTACCGCGTTTATTGGTTCCACGACAAGGAACCCCTCCTCGTCATCCGAAATCTCTTGAACTGAAGCTTGTGCTTGAGGCTTACCCGCGGTGGTGATGCGGGCCGAGGCAATGGGCATAAAATCCTCGTCGTCAGGGTCCACGTTGGATGGTGGGTCCTCGACAGGGAGATCCTCGCCGAAGTGGTCCGCAGGATGGACTCCATCCTCGGCGGTCTGGCGGGCGAACAGCTGTATGGCAGATATATGAAAAGGAGTTAGGAAGAAAATTGTCAAGATGAACGTCGGTAGCAAGACCTCGGTGGTAAAGGAGTATCGAAGAAAACGTCGGAATAGCGTACCTGTTTCGCTGGCTTGGTCCTGTAGTGGGGCTCCCTTCCCCATGTCCAAGCATCAGAGATCTTGGACTTGGTGATAGCTCGGACTCGCCGAGCTACCGCGGCATTGTCCAGTGCAATGTGCGTATGTCGGGTGGGGTCATAAAGACCGCTCATGTGGCAGATCTTGTGAGACCTCGCCTGGAGAGGGGAGACCCTGCGCTTCACGAATGTGCAGGCCAGGTCGTCAGCCGTCAGGACTTTCCCGTCGTTCTCGGGGTCCTCCGGGTCCTGCCATTTCGCAATATACCCGTGGATGGACTTGAGTTCGCCGGTGTGAGGGGGAGCGTAGTCCCAGTTGAGCTGTTCTGTAGGAGGGCTGAGGTTAAACGCCGGCAGGTTGAGGAAGTCCTCTTCGCCGGAGTTCTTCACGTAAAACCACGTCCGGAGCCACTTGCGAACGGTGTCCGGAGTAGTGATACGTGGGAAGATGGAGTTTCGGCGAGGAGCTATGGTGGCAGCTCCGCAGGCGGTTAGAAGCTTGGGCAGATCCTTGTTTTTTGGAGCCGGGATCACTTGCCGCTTAAGTTGGAAGTAGCGAGAAAAGAGGTCTACCGTGGCTTTGAGGCCGAGGTATCCCTCAGAGAAGGAGACGATGCAGGAGAGAGTAGTGATGGCGTTGGCGGGGAGATGATGAACCTGGAGCCCGAACTTGTCCAGGAAGCTCCGGAAGAAATCGCTGACGGGCAGTCCGAAGCCGCGCTGGAAGTGCGCGACGAAGACCACCCGTTCCCCTGATCTGACTTGTGGCTCGAGTTCGCCCTCGGCTAGGCGGCACTCTACCTCGGCGGGAATCCGCCGAGTGTCCCTGAGCCATTGGATCTCGTCCGGGGTAACATCCGAACCCTCCCAGCCGGCGCGCTCGCCGACCTCTAGTTCAAGGTCATGAACCTCGGTTTGTTCCGAAGTCTCAGGCGGAGACATCTCGGCAGAGTCAATCTGCAGAGAGTGTGCAAAAATTCAGTAAAGGAAAAAGGGAATCTGCAATCTAGCACAATATTTGGCTAACTCAGGAGGAGTTTGGTGGCTATCTTATGTGCATAGAGGCAGATCCATGCTAGGGAGTAGCTATCCGAGGCAAGAAACTACTTTCTACCCAAAGGAGTATACAAGAAAGATCTACCGGAGGAGTAAATGAAGTTTTAATCAAGAATATATGAAGAACCAAAACGCGAAGAGGGAGAAACCAAGAGCAATGCTAAGAATAACAAGAAAAGAGGTGTGTACCGTGAAGATGAAATGCTCAAAGGCGGCGCTGACGACGCGTCCGCAACGGCGACGAAGGAGCTGCTCGTCGGCGGCGGCGGGAACGCGTTTCTTCCCGACTGGAAGCGGCGGCGCTGGTTGCGATGGAGGCGAAACGGCAAGTGGATGAGGAAGAAGAGGGATGCACTGCCCTGGGCCTGCATTTATAACCGCGGGCGGTAACTGCGCACTACCGCGCGGTTATCGGAGCGGCGAGTGGGATCGTTTGTGCACAATGGCACACGTGGCACGAAGATAGCGGTGGGCGAGCAGGCCACAGGATCGGTTGCAGGAGGCAAACCGTCGGGCGGTGCGGTTACTGGAGCGCGAAGCGGCGAGCGGGGAATCTCCGCTGACGTGGGCCGCGTGGTGGAAGGCACTCGAGTGCTTTGACTGTCGTGGACCAGGAAGTGACGGATGGGACACGTGAACAGTGTTCTCTGACCGAAGTCAGTAAGGATGCAGGAATCGAGGGGTTGATGTCCGAGATCTCGGCTGATACTTCGGAAAAGCAGTATGGCCCGAGGAACAGACCGATGGATTTTCCGGGGTATTGGTTCGGTGACCTGCAAAACATTGTAGCGCATGTGGTTTCGGGTTGAACCCGATGCGGCCTTTCATCCGAGGCTGCAAGACCACATCAGCTTCGGGGACTACTGTCGGGGGGTTACCCCCGGGTAGGGTAAAGATGAGGTAAAGACATGTAAGGTTAAGGCAGTAAGCTGTCCGAGGTAACGATTGAGCAAGGACGCAGGAGGCGTCATCCGACGTAAGGCGTACGTCTGAGGTATATTCTCCGAGGTATATCCTCCGAGATATCAACCTCGGGGTAGTCAGCTAGCTACCACAGGAATAAGGTATTCTCTACCGAGGTATAGGATCAGGAGTGTTATCCGAGGTTGGCAGCAAGGATCGAGGCATGTCAGAGAGGTCACGGGCGCCGCAGAGCTCGTGGCCCGAAGCTTCAGAGGACGGCGAGGTCCGTCCACGGGTTTCCCGGAAGCTCGGGGGCCTAGGAGCTGACTTGGCTATTTCGGGAAAGGTCTACAGGCTAGACCTCGGCAGGCTACTGAAGTATGACCGGAAGAGGAAAGCTAGGCCTGTCTGGCCTGACAGTCCGGCCGTTGAGCTGGCAGGAGGCAGAGGCTTGTCTTCTACCTTTTGGCCATGCCATTGTTAGTTGTAGGCAGGGGTAAAACTGTACTTCGGCCATGTATATATGCGGCATCTCTACCTCCAGGGAGGAGGACGGCAAAAACCCTAGCTCATTTCCCCCTTCATAGTTTCATCTTCTATCTAGAGCTCTCACTTGAGCAGCATCATACAGCTCGAGGAGCACCTTGTACCTGAGAACGACACTGATATATTGAGAGAGGAAAGGCAGGAGTAGGGGTTTTACTTCCTCACGAAGGCCCCGAACCTGGGTACATCGTGGTGTCTTTTGTGTTCTTGGATTTCTTGGTTTCTTGTTCATGTTCTTGTGGTTTCTTGCATGTTCTTGCTTGTGCACATCTTGAGTGCATAAACCCTCCCCGGATTCCCCCAACGACCATTCGGCCCCAACTAAGCCATACCCATGGCATCTGCCGTGATCCCACCACGACAGGAGGCACGGAATGATACTCGTAATGGAGGCCCCAAACCTGATCCAAAACGAACCTGTGGTAAGATCTTGGCATATGTTGATCTAATCAGGGAGCATCTGTATAAACCTACCCTGGTTCCTAGGTGTGAGTCTAGTTCTCCGACTAGATGGACTCCACCGCCACCGGGTACAATCATGATTAACTCTGATGCAGCTCTTTTTGAGGATACCAAATGTATGGGGGCAGGAGTGCTGATTCGTGACCATCGTGGTGTCTGCATTGGCGCTTGCCGTCAACACCTACAAGGTTTCTCTTCACCTGAATATGCTGAAGCACTGGCTTTGCATCGGGCAGTGTCCCTTGCGCAGGAAAGGAGGTTGTACAAGGTAATTTTTGCCACTGATTGTCTCTCGTTGGTCCAACGTCTTCAATCCTTGACCTTGGATCGATCCGTGGTGGGCATTCTTGTTGGAGAAATCAAGTCCTTGGTTGATGTCTTCACGGAGGTCTCTTTCATCCACGTGAAGCGTAATCTCAATGTAGCAGCGCATTGTTTAGCGAAGTCTTGTCGTATTTTTCCTTCTAGTGAGGTTTTTAATTCTGTTCGGATTGCATCCGGGGAACTTTTTGTATTGATACTTTTTAATCAATAAGTGGTGTTATATGTCAGAAAAAAACATAGAACAATGTTCCAGGTAAACTAGCTAATACTTATAAATTAACAATACTAATTAGGGGAGCTGAACTTGCTGCAGGAGAGCGGCGTCGCGCGCGCTGATCAACACTAGCAATCGTCGACAAAGTTCGACAACGACCCTCCATCGCCCCAGCCAGTACACTTCAGCCGTCCACCGCCGTCGTTCCAGCCATCGCCGTAGAGGTCATGGGATCCGTCGAGACGAGGTCGGGGCGGCTCCAATCCCAAGTGGCAGGCGGCGGTGAAAGTAGCATGGCGGACGGCTCCATCGGGGCGAGGTCAAGAAAAAGGGGATTTTATAAGAGAACCAAACCCTACTCCGCCTCCAAATCGAATTGCCTCCGAGGATCAGTTGTCTCTGATACCAATTGTCAGGTCCTGACTGGGATCGACATGATTCTACTCAAGCAAAACTACTAATAAAAGAGATAAACATCGAAATCGACTCAGATCTAGATCGAGGATGATATTACTTTCAGATACGCCTCTCTGGGTTTAGGTATACAAGGATATTTTGGTTTCTTGCATAAAGCAGAGAATGATTCAACAACTCACATGCCAGACGCAGCTGGACTTTAATAAGCTAACAACGGTAATAATAACTGTAGCCGGTAAGACAACAGTTTTAAAGTAACAGTAACTCTAGATTCCCGCGTACGGTACTCTTGCATCTCGGCCGTCGGAGCGGAGCGATGACAGTCGTTGGATAACTGAAGATGGATTCAGTCGTCAGGTACTAACATCGACGACAGGGAAAGTTAGGGGCGGATGCAAGCGTGCGAATCAGGGGTCTCGGGATGGGTAGCGGCGGCAGCAAGAACACGAATCGTAGGTCACCGATGTGGGAAGAGCATCGTGGGGACTGGGGAGGAGGAGAACGAGGTCAAACGACCAGAATGGGAGGACTTGACCGTGAAAGAGAAAGAGGGGAGGGGTTACGTGCAAATTTGACTGGCGCCAGGCCCCTGCCATTTTCTACGCTGGACTGGACACGTGTCACCACCACCGTATCACACTTGAAGAGTTTTTGTATGAAAATGCACATCATAGACAAGTTGTTGTATGAGTGGTGCAATTACCTCAACTTAAATCTAAGTTAAGAGGCACACTACCACGTCCAGGGAAACTCTGGTTTGACTACTCCCAGCTACCCCAGGACTCAATGCTACCTTCTTCAGAGACACTAACATACAGATTCATACTTTACCAGTCAGTATTATTAATCTCACTAGAAAATAATGACAGAAAGAATGAGTGCAGGCTCCCAAAATTCCTACCTTTAGTAACAAGGGAAAAGGGAGCAACGGGTATTGCCTTTCTAACTGAACTTATTATAAATACATCATGAGCTATCCTTCTTTGAAGAATGATCAGAAGCAGGCGAGGAGGATTCAGAGCTCACCCGGGCCCTATCTTTAGACTCGCTTAACATAACTACAACATGCCGCATCGGCGGTCTCTCGTACGGCGACAGATTACTACATAGCAAAGCGATTTTCAAGACCTCGATCATGTGATCGACGGCCGCTTTATCTTCCAAATCCAGGTTATTATCAAAGATCCCTGGGCCAGAGAATTGTCCCTGATGTAATTCTTTGCCCATGTTACCAGATCACCGCCCAGTTCTATTGGTTGCACAGGTGCACGACCGGTTAGCAGCTCCAACAGCACAACGCCATAACTGTATATGTCAGATTTCTCGGTGACCTTCATGGTGTATGCATATTCTGGTAAAATGAGAAGAAATGGGTCAGTACTTTGTACATCAGCAAACCAGTATAGAAGTCTACGTTTCAGTTTTAGACTTATTGACCATAGAATGCCTAACCACAGATTTAAGTAAAGCATAAATCCCATAAGATAGCAATGACATGCAAATGGAATTTGTTCCGTAGGATGTAGAGGGAACTGGAGACTCACCTGGTGCAATATAGCCATATGAACCAGCAATTGCAGACATTGACTTTGCTAATGGCATGTCAATAACCTTGGCCAACCCAAAGTCCCCAACATGAGCTTCAAAGTTCTCATCCAGTAGAATGTTATTGGATTTGATATCACGGTGGATGATCAGAGGTTTACAATCATGATGCAAGTACGAAAGCCCTTCAGCTGCCCCAAGGGCTATCATGAAGCGCGTCTCCCAATCGAGAGAAGATGAAGATGGTCCATGAAGTAGCTCTCCCAGGCTGCCTCTTGACATGTACTCATACAACAAAAGGTTTGCACCCTGGTGATAGATGAACCCGTATAGCTTCACAATGTTACGATGCCTTATCTTTCCAAGAGTCATTATCTCTGCACGGAAGCTGTTGTCTGTGTTGCTTCCTTCCCTGTTGGAAGCCAACTTCTTGACTGCAATTATTTGTCCAGGCTTCAGGACGGCTTTGTACACAGTTCCACAAGCACCCCGTCCAATGATACAGCTATCATCAAAATTATTTGTAGCAGAGACCAATTCCTGAAATGTGTATGCATCCTTCGCTGAAACAGGAATGTTAGACCCAGCAGAAAGAATCTGCTTGTCCTGCAAAGGCGCTACTGTCTCTAGTGGTTTTCTCATGTGGTGCAAAAGAATGGCAATAAGAATAAGTGAAATTCCTCCAATAATGGCGGCAACAATTGCTATGATCTTTCCCAATGGGCGACTGACTGAGTTGGATGACTGGGAAGAAGAGGGTGACTCAGACCCACACTTGCCAAGCTGTCCACCGCAGAGTCCTCTGTTTCCAAGAAAGCTAGTCACAACCATATTGTCAAAAAGTGGCACAGGGGGGAGAGGACCAGTGAGATTATTGTAGGAGACATTGAGCTCAAGCAAACTTGACAGGTTTACAAATGTATCTGGGATTTCACCTGTGAGCTTATTATTATTGAGAAACAAGTTTTCCAATAATGCAAGGCCACCAAGCTCTGATGGTATGTTGCCAGAGAGATTATTGTAGCTCAAATTCATGGCAATCTGCAAGCTTGAGAGCAGGCCCAGCTCTTTTGGTATTTCACCAGAAAATTGATTGCCACCAATCTGAAGTGCTGTCAAATGCGATAGCTTACAAAGAATAGGTGGTATCTGTCCAGATAATCTATTATCAGCGAACGAGAGAAGCTCCAACTGAGGCAGCCTACCAACTTCATTTGGTAATGAACCTTCAAAGCTGTTCTGGCTGAGGTCAAGACGTTGCAATGTTGTACAATTGAAAATCTCCAGTGGTATGCTTCCTCCTAGTCTATTGGATGAGATATTGAAGACAACAAGCTTTGACAAAATGCCTATTTCCCGGGGTAACTCAGATGTGAAATAATTATTTGCAAGGTCAAGCCTCTGCAGAGCCTTGCAATTCCCTATCTGAGGAGGAATAGGGCCATTGAACTTATTTCGAGCCAGCTCAATTGTTGTCAAATTCACCAGATCACAGAGATCAGTGGAGAAGCTTCCTGTCAGACTGTTGTCTCGAGACGAAGTTGCATCAAGGATTTACAGCTGGTGATTTTGTGAGGTATGTTCCCAGACAACTTGTTAGACCCCAGATTCAACAAAATAAGGTTTGACTGCCTACAAAGATCTCGGGGTATCTGCCCTGTAATGTTGTTATTTGAGAAATCCACCACCAAAGCCGACTGTAGATGCCAAACCTTGAAGGTATGTCGCCTGATAGCATATTGTTGAAGAGTTGCAATTGGATTAGCTTGGTCATGTACTGAAATCCAGCTGGAATCGTGCCAGTGAGTGAATTGATTGACAAATCAAGCTTAATCAAGTTCTTCAACCCAGACAGCTCCCTAGGAATGAAGCCAGTAAGCTGGTTTTGGAAGAGGTAAAGTAGATACAACCCTGGTATGTTGCCTAATTCCTTTGGTATCTCTCCCGTTAAGAAATTCTCTGAAAAATCAATCTCTTCTGCATAAGAAAGTTTGCCAATTTCAGATGGAATTGTACCATTTAAGGAATTCCTGTAAAGGTATAGCTTCTGAAGATACTTCAGGTTCCCAATTGTTGCAGGTATAGGACCAACCAGATCATTATCATACAGGGCAATTATCGTGAGATTTGTACAGTTCCCGATCTCTAGAGGAATAGCACCGGAAAGCTGATTCCCCCAAAGGACCAGGTCTGTCATCAGACTCAATTTCCCAATCTCTTTTGGCAAAGGCCTTCTAGCTTGTTCTGTGCAAGACCAAAAACGACCAGGTTGCGGCATTCACCAATCTCAACAGGAATGTTGCCAGATATAAGATTCTGTCCCAACCGGATAGTCTTCAGGTTCTTGAGCTTGCCAACAAAACGCGGTATAGAACCGGAGAGATTATTACTGTACCCTACCAAGTCCCTCAGCGATGTCATGTCACCAATCTCATCAGGTAACGGACCATAGAGCTTGTTATTGCACAGATTACATGTGGTCAGCATGGACAGTTTCCCGAGCTCAGGCGGGATTATACCTTCAAATTGTTGTTGTTCAAGTTGAGCACCACCAGTTCCGAGCAATTTCCAATTCCCGGAGGGATGGCACCAGAGAACTCATTGAAGGACAGATCGAGATGAGTCAGCTCGGTTAACCCGCCAATGCCTGGGCCGACGGTGCCCGACAGGTTCATGTTGCTGAGGTTGAGAGACACCATTGCTGGCACGGGCGCCGACGAGCAGTTCACACCCTTCCACGCGCACGGTGACGGATCGCCCCGGTTCCAGCTGTCCAGGTGGTGGAAGTTATCGATCATCTGGCTCTTGAGAGCCAGGAGAAGCCAGCCCTCATGGTTCAGCGCCTGGGAGCCAGAGGCTAGCAGAAAGAGCAGCACCACGCCGAGGTGCCAACCCCAGGACGCCGTGGCCGTCCCAGGGTCCATGCCTTCTCGAATTAACCAATGCTCACTCACAGCTGAATAAGAAGCGGAACAGTGGCTACAACCTTGTGCACCTCCGCGCCTTGTATGTATATTTCCTGTCATAGGATGCAAGTAGAGAATTGTAAGAACATGCCGCAAGAGAAAATGCTTCTAATCTGGAAAGAATCTAACGGCACAAGTATCTGCACCAGGAAAACTACTCTTCTTTTTGCATTGCCTTCGTTTCAGAGAAATTGACAGCGGACTGTAAACAACGACAGCCCAAGCTAGACGGGAAGGAAGCTATCAGGATTAAATTCAGAAGCGAAGTGGGCACCGCCAAATCAAGAAGAATCTGAAACTAGGACTAAGCACTAAAAGCGACAGGAATCCGAATACCAGCATACCCGAAATGCTAAGCCAAGACAGGAATGAACTTACAAGAATAAAATTAAGGAGCAAAGTGAGCACCTCCAAATCAAGAATCCGGAACTGCGACCAGACTGAAGCAGTAAAAGCGACAGGCGACAAGAATCCGAATAACAGTACAGCTGAAATGCTAAATTCAGCTGGACAATCGAGAAACCGGAACAGGATGGAAGTAGACAATTGTAAGAACATGCCGCAGGAGAAATGCTTCTAATCTGGAAAGATTTTAAGGCACAAGTATCTGCAGCAGGAAACTACGACATCCCGCCCAAGACGGGGAATGAAAGCTACAAGGATTAAATTCAGAAGCGAACTGGGCACCTCCAAATCAAGAATCTGGAACTGCGACCAGACTGAAGCATTAAAAGCGACAAGAACCCGAATAATAGTATGCCTGAAATGCTCACTCAGCTGAACTAATCGAGAAAACAGGAGTACCCAGCTACTAATCGCACCATATTGCTGCAACAAGAATCGAGTAGGGACCGCGATAAGCCCCGCAAATCACGGCCCATCGGAGGAAGGGACCCAGTAAGTACAGCGCCGCGTACCACCACCACTGCCGGAAACAGATCTGTAAAAGGAGCTTTCACTCTGCCCAGGGCGGAGGGGCGGGCGGGCGGGCGAGCTGCCCAACCCGCGCCCCACAGGCAGGAGCTAGCAGGAACAGCGCGGAGCAGCAAGTAATGCGGACGCACAGAGTCGAGGAAACAAGAGACGGGGGCCAGAGAACTCACCGCGTGTTTTTCTCCCGCGACGCTGCCACTGCCCCCAGTCGAGCCGCCGCCGGGTCGCGCTTCACTGGCCTCCCCGGGCGTATCCACTGACGGGGCAGATGGATGCACGAATGGGCGGCGAAGAGACGAACGTGTCGCCGCGGAGTAGAGCAGAGAGAAGAGAAGACGGTGGTGATGACGGAGAGCGGGCGAGCCTCGGTAGGGGAGGGGGAGAAGAAATTGGCGTGGAGGATGGAAGGAAGGAAGGGAAATGGCAGGCAGGCAAGCACGCCTGCGAAGCGTAGCAATCCCTCGCGGGCGGTCCTCTCCCCTCGATCTAGCTAGCCAGCCAGCAGGCCCAGGACCCTTTCCCTTTCCTCTCCCACCCCTCGCTTCTCTTCCTTTTGCTTTCGCTGAGCTCTGCTTCTCGTCCTAATCCGGCGGGGGCACCGGCACTTTTGGGCTGTGCTCAACTCTAGTCTTTATTATTTTCTCTTGTCTCTGGCAATTAACTTGGCGCTGGGACTTGGAGTTTTGCACTGCAGCGGCAGTGACGGCGAGGTGGCACAGTGCTCTGCTGCAGTGTGCTGCAGGTAGACTAGGACGAATGTTCTGGAGCTTCTGCTACGTATTCGGTTGGACTGACTGATTGATTGATCTTGTCTCGTCACGAGTGAGCTCTGCCACTGCGGAGTAGGAGGAGTACGCGACTGCACGGGTCGAGGGAAAGGCAGATGCGCACGTTTGGGATTAGAGAAAGCATTGTCACGATGAGACGCCGTACTGAAGAGTGTACCGGAGAGTACCGGAGAGTAGAGATCAGAGACTCGGCCAGCCTTCTACCGTTAACAGTTTAACGGTGAGTAGTGAAGTTAATGTACTCCTCCGTTCCTAAATATAAGATGTTTTAGGTGTTACACTTGTAGTCTAGTTAAATACTCAAATGAATAAACATACACATGAAATATGTCTAGATACACTTAACATCTTATATTTAGGACGTAGGGAGTATGTCCGAAGCGAAAGTCTTTGCTGAAATTCAAAGATGGCACATCCATCTAATTTCTTCTTGGTTGAATCCGCGTACAGCGTAGAGTAAAAACACGCAGCCAAGCATTACAGTACACAGCTGGTCTACACGAGTATTTTGTTCCGGCCAAGTCAACAAGACTCGCGTGTACTAATATTACCATTTCCGAGGAATAAGAGGCAGTGTCAGCATCTTTGACGTACGTACGTACAGTACATCATTTGCTGGATCCCCGATCTTGAGACTCGATACTCGGTCTGTGATGTACACATATTCTACAAAAACATATCTGCTGGCCGCATTAACCAATTAGAGTGACCGAAGAATCGATCAAATCGTATAGGGATAGCTTGAGAACTTTGACTTCCTTTTTTCCAGGGAAGGAAGTCTCCACTACGACCAGAGGAACAGTTTTGTAACAGTTAACAACGTACCAGTATATACAGATTTTCGTGCCAAGGTTTGATAACTTATCTCACGTCCAGATTAGACGCGAAAAGAATGGCCTTTCTTCTGGCTGCTATCTGACTTTGTAGTATGGCGAGACTGGGCAACAGTGAAGCCGGCGACATGTAGGGCGTGTTTGGTTGCTCGCATTAAAATTTGGCATTTTGCATCCATGGCTCACTTGGGGCTGGCCCTGAAAAATCGGAAAGTGAGCCATGTTGTGCACTTAGTTGGGTTGCCCACAACTTTCTAGTCAGTCCCGTTCGGCTGGGTGCACAAATGCAATGTGATCGTGTTTGGATGACCAGATTGGTATTTAAAGCCATAAGCCACTGTGTTTGGTTGCCCAGTTTGTGATTGTTCCATTTACCTTGCACATACAAGTAGCGAGCTTACCAGCCTACCGAGGTTTAGAGTTTAAGGATCATACAGACTTACGACAAGCACATATAGACAATGATGACGACCAAGACGACGATAATGAAGTCTTTAATGCCGTAACATGCTCCACCTTTGCCCTTAGCAGTTTTGCTTGCTCCAGAAGGGCTGCTATTAGGTTGGAGAGGGATATGTTCTACCTGGGTCATGTAGAAGGCTTCTTGTGCCTCCCTTAAGAGTCTCGAAGCTTTGGTAGCATTGGTTGGGGAAGTTGTCCAGCTGATCTGCGCAAGCATTCCAGGTTGTGTAGATTCCTGCCTTTGAACACCACATACCACTACAACAAAGAACATGAAGATTAGAACTTGCAAAAGTAGCAACACATGATCACAAGGTGGAAAAGCAACATAAGCAAAACATGCATTGATCATCATGTACCGAGAGCCAGCGCCTAGCAGCAGCCCAAGATCTCTTTGGTAGACCACAGAAAACCAAATTTGTAGAACGTTGTCCTTGGAAACCTCCACCACCACATGTGATTAAGCTCAACATTGATGGAAGCTACTTAGCCGAAGAAGGAAAAGGTGGCTAGGGTGTGGTGGCAAGAGATGCGGATGGGGATGTATGTGGTTCTGGGGCTGGAAGAATCGATCATGCACAAGATGCCCTTCACACGGAAGCTGAAGCTTGTCTACAGGCGATGTCACTCACCCAGAGCTGGGGTATGACTCGTATTCAGATTGAGACTGATGCACAGATGCTCGTCCAGGCTGTCTCTTCAAAGGCGTTCGATATTGCACCAAACGAGTCTTGTTTCGAGAGATTAAAGCTCTAGCTAGTTTAAATTTTACTGTTTTTTCAATCACGTTTTGCCCACAGGCTTGTAATAAGGTGGCTGACGCTTTAGCGAGCTTTGGTGGGAAGATGGTCTCGGATCCCAAGCCGTATGGCCAGGCCGAGTTCCTACCTTTGCACAACTTCTTGTTGCTATCGATTCTGCAGAGCAGTTTGGTTAATAGGATTTTCTTTCCATGTAAAAAAAAAAGAAAAGAAAAGAGAGGAGAGGAGTGATTGACAAGCATATACCGATCGGGGCGTCACGGAGGGGCAGTGGCGACATGGTAGCTGGTCACAGTGGGAATCACGGTAGGACTGTAGGAGGACACGGAAAAGATGGCTATCTAGGGTCCTAGGATTTGAATTATGCGTCCGAACCATTCAAAGAACAAAAACAAAAATCATGTACGCGGACTCCCTGGGGATGGCCCCCTTTGTCATCTTCTTTTGTGGTTAGCCCGGTAGGCGCAAGCTTCGGACTGCGTGCATGCGTTGCAACACGACGGTGTTTACTTGCTGCGGAAAACGTTTTACGATGCCAAAAGTTTCAGAGATCGAAGCTGATGTGCGTAGGATCTTGAGAGATCTAGCAAAGAAACCTGCTTACTCAACAGATCGATCAGATCACGGAGGATCCTTACGTAATCTATCCAGTATCCAGTGGTCCTGATTCCACAATACGCTTTACCGAAACAGACCTAACTTTTCCCGCCGCTCTCCTCACAAACGATTTCATATTCTACCAAAAAAACATGATATCTATTCCCTCTGAAACGATCGCGCAGTCCACTACCCGCTCTTCGGTAGTTCGATCGAGCAGTCCTCACTCTTGGTACAGTAAAAGCAATCTCTCTGCTGGATCGATCAGTGATCAGTCCTCTCTTTTTTTAACCTTTCCTAGGAATAGTTGAGACCAGCCTACAAGGCTAAAACAAAGTTTTGCGGACGGAACTTCATGGCCAGGTTTTGAGCCAACGATTTGATCCTATATATCCGCCGGGTTTTTAGCTTGGATCGAGCTAATGGATCGGTGACAAGTCTTTGACACAACTGGAGTTCTCCGTGGAATTCCGGCCGGGGAGTTGGGTACGAGTTAGGCTTAGGCGTAGGATTTCGGGAACCATGATGAACATCGAATCTATCCTGGGAGTTTCATCAATCTGCAGGTTTGAATTTTTTGCACCGACGATGGAGTTCTCGCGCGCGAGACGTCCGGCGATCACAAGTCCACTTTGCTTTACCATCTGACAGCACAGGATGGATCATACGCCGCATGTGAACGAACGCGGGTCACACACAGGCCTTGTCGGGAGCCGCCGACGGCCGACGGGGCTGGATGGCGAGGCCGCGAGAGAGACGGCAAGCTCGACATTCCGGCCCCACCACCGAGCATGGACATGGAGAAGGAAGGAAAGCAGCCGGCCAAGTGCTTTACCGGCCGGATCAGTTTCGGAGTTTCTCTTCCAGTCTCTGTTGGCCCGTGAGACGGGACACGGCGAGAGAGACGTCGGCGCCAGCGCACTAGGCGCTACTGTGGCTGCTGTCCGATCCGATTTGGCGCGTGGATGCGGGTAGACTAGTAGTAGTAGGCGGGGCTGATCTACGGCGACCGGTGGCGGAGGTCCGCGTTGCGGCGACGCGGTCTGGGCGGCGTGGAGCGTGGAGGCTTTGCGTGTTTTGGTGTGAGCTGCTTTGTGGACGTGATCGATGGACCGCGTACGTACATGCATCTCGGTGGTCGGCCGGCAGTGCTATCAACTTGACATTTTGCTGGGTTGGAACATGTGTTGAGTCCGTTCGTTTGGAGATGCATGTGTCCAGGGGAGTTCGGCTGATGTATGTCCAAGAGAGAATAGTCAAAATAACACTACTCAAAATCGAAGTTGCCAAAATAACACTACTCAAAACCAACTTGCCAAAATAACACTACGTTCAGGTTTTTGTAGCCAAAATAACACTAGTTGCTAACTCAGTCTAACATCATCCAAAAAAAGACATATGTGCCCTTACCTCTTCACATAGAACTATGACAGCATTTCAGCACATTTTGACAGCATTTCAGCACATTTGTACAACAAAATAACAAGACAGCAAAATATACATCGTTTCATCACAATTGGGCAACATTGCAGCAGCATTTTAACAACTTTACAACACCAACAAATAGACATAATGGTCCAAAAGAAGATGAAATCAACACATCATGGTTCTCATGGTTGACACATCATGGTTCTCATGCACTAAACTCGCCGAAGAGGGCTAGGAGCAACAGTTTTGCTCCTTGTAGATGCACTAGGAGGTGAAGAAGCAATTGCAATAGCTGCAGCCCTCTTTCTTGTCATCGGACTTGTAGGAGTACCAAGTGGAGTACCAAGTGGAGTACCTTGCTTTGTTGGTGTCTTAGGAGAAGGTGTTGCAATGCTTGCTTCAACCTTTGATTTTTTCCTACAATTCAATACACACCGTTAGTAAGGAATATGCAAAACATTTGGAAGTAATTACCTTGGAGGAGGCATAGCATCTCGGTCAACATCACTTTTGGGCTCCTCTTTGCATGTCTTTTTTAGATGACCAATTTTTCCACACCGTTTGCATTTATGTCTTCTACCTCCACCCTCGGTATGATTTAGTATCCTTCTAGTTCTTGGACGTCCAGCACTCTTGGTAAGTTTGGGAGGAACCATATCAAACCCAGGATTTACCTTAGGCCATTGCGACTTGCCCCTAATTGGCATGAGAACTCCCTTGTATGCCGCTTTGAATCTCACCACCGAGAAGGACTCGTCAACATATTCCTCGAGCTTGGCTTGTTTGTAGAATATGAACCGAAGAGCATGTGTGCATGGCTTACCACAAATCTGCCATCTTCGACAAGAACACTCCTTTTTCTCTAAGTTAACGGTGTGTCTCCATCCATTTCCTGAAATCTCAGCTATGCCATGAGCATCCTCGTTCTCAGCGATGACAGGAGCGGGTTCATTTTGTGGCTCTTTGCTCTCAATGGTCACACCAAACCGTACAACTTTTGTGCTAGAACATCTATCAAACAATTCAGCTATCTCTGTTTCACAAATCAGTGGGAGTGTCTCACCATCATATCCATACCAAATGGTCATTCTTTGATCAGTAGACCACCTGAATTTCTCCTCCACAACAGCCTTTATCTGTGCCACAGACAAGCCCCGACAAGCCATGAAATTCCATGTTCTGCCTCTTGTATATATTTTTCTGCCGTCTAGAATAGTCAAGTAGGACTGCACGTCTATTTCTACCTTGAAATCATCCATGAAATCCACTCTGAAACATAAATACACAAAATTCTAAATTTGCAAATTCTTGTTGCTGAAATCCACGTACTTTTGCAATATTACACAAAATAACCGGAAATATTGCACATCACATCTACTAATAATGTTACAGTGAGCTTCACAAAAGTAAGTGTCACGGTAGTCTGTACGATCTCATAGTTATTTCCTCATTTGGTCTCACTTAATTCAATTATAATAAGTACTGGCACAGTGGCAATGTAATGCATTATAATATCATCCCAAAAACCAGCTAATGGTTTTGCTGAGATTTAAGATACAAACACATCACATGATTTAATTATTTATTTCTTCCCAGACTCCAAAGACAGGTGCCTGTATTGTAAAAAATACAAAACCACATGCCCAAGGAAATTTCCATACTTAAGAATGTAGTGTAGAACACATCAAATGGATAGCAAGTTTGCAAGTATTCTTACAGATCAACAACTACCACAATTATGTGAATTTACGAGAAAGCCAGAAGCAAAACAAGGACAGGAAATGTGCAAACCTCTTCAGGATTCGAGAAAACTAGACATGGGTGGAAATATTGCTCACTTTTCCTGCGTACAGCCGTACAGGTCGAGGTCGCAGGGGAGGGGCACAAGCAGGTCCTATTCTGGTCGAAGTCGGGTGGAGGAGCTTGCCGTGCGGCGTCCGGGCGGCTGCTGGAGCGCGCTCTGCAGGTCGCCGGGGAGGGAGACGGGAGGACGGGCGGGCGGGGAGCGCGCCTGGCGGCGGTCGGGCGGAGGAGCGCTCCGGCGGGGCGCCGGGGAGGGAGTCGGGCGGACGGTGGAGGACGGAGAGCAGCGGCGGAGGGGAGCGCGCCGGCCGGACGCCAGGGAGGGAGAGGGGCGGAGGGAGGAGCTAGGTGGCCGAGCCACGGAGGGGAGCGGCAGGGAGGCGCCGGCGTGGGCTTGTTGCTCGCGCCGCCATGGTGGTGCTCCTGCGGGAGTGATTGGGAGAGGAGAGAAAGAGTTAGGTTTGCAGGGGTAGATTTGGAATACTCGAAAAACTGACAACTAATTAACTAAACGGTTGACTCACATAATTTCTTTGACATCTAACGACAGTGTTATTTTGGCATGAAAAACTGAATGAGTAGTGTTATTTTGGCAAGTTGGTTTTGAGTAGTGTTATTTTGGCAACTTCGGTTTTGAGTAGTGTTATTTTGGCTATTCTCTCTACGTCCAATGGAATCTAGCTAGTACTAGATGAAACGATGCGTGTAAGGACGATCTCTGAGAAATACACGATCATAATTTTTCCCCAAAAGTATGTTTTGGCACATTAAAAACGCCCCCTTTTGCAAAATTGAACCACTTCTCAATATCGACTTTGATTTCAGTTTGAGGCACTTTTCAAGTACTCCCCTAGTTTATTTTTAAGTCCACTTTTAATGAAAGTGCCTTTGACTTCACTTTCACGCATTCCTATAAAGCTCCTTAAAATAGAATTAATGGCAATTAATGAAAAGTGTCTTAAACTAAAAATAAAAGGTGTTAATGGAAAGTGTTTGTAAATTCTAATCTGACTAGACACTTTAGTTTAGAGAAATTTGTAGCTTGAGAACAATTGTTGGCCACTAGTTTATATTAATCTCAGGTATGAACTAACATGTTCATCATTACCCTCGTTGCCCTCTTCTAAATCTGTTCCTAAATCATGTCTATCATAAATGCTGAATCATCTAAGAGAAGCTGGTTCATCTCATCTTTATCATCATAGCACTATTGGGTTGGGTATTTAATTCAGCGCAAATTTCACAATGAAATAACCATGTGGTATAATTAGTCATAGATCCATCACATATCTAATGTTCTTCAAATATATTCTAAACCTAGCCAAAATATGTTTCCATATGTTCTGCATGGGCAAAGTATCTTATTGTCTCTCACAGAATTACTAACATCATATTGTATGAAAAATACAGCTCCACTAGCAAACTGTTCAGAACAACTTGTTGCTTTTATCCAATACTTATCCATTTTCTAAGCGGTGTAGGATGACAAACAAACAAAAACTCACCAAAAAAGTAATCCTGCATTTAAATATACTCACAACATTGAGTTTATTTGCACTAAGTTAATTTAACAATTTGCACTAAGTTCAATTCACAATTTGCACAAAACATATACACATTTCACTAATACATACCCAATTTGAATTCATGAACATTGGCTTAAATAACATTGAAATTATGCACAATTGACTTCAAATTGTGCACAATTACTTCAAATTATGAACAAATTATTGGAAAGATGCATGGATATTAAGAAGATCTGCGAGGCTCAACGCTCAACGTCGTGTGCACGGCAGGTCCTATATATGAATTATTTCTCCCGGTGTGAGTTAAGATAGATACAATTTGTACAAAACTTTTATACTTCCTTCTATATGATTTGTACCATATTATAGCATATAATTTTCTATTTGTTCACTTAGTTTAACCATATAATTGGGAATAATAAATATTAATTGGCATGTTTTTAATTGGTACTGAACATCGAAAGGTATTAAATTGTATTTTGTAACAAAAGTTTGTTTGGACTATTTTTCTACAATGCATAATCTATATAATTTATGGTAAAATATGTAAAGAGTATGATCGATCAAATATCTCAACAGGGATTTCTAGTGTATGTTTAAGTAAGCATATTTATAAATTTCTAGAGTATAAACTGAACTAGAGAAACTACTTGTTTATGTTCGAAACTATCTAGCAAGTAATTTTTTAACAAAGTGGGCATACTCTCTAGTTGGTACTGAAACAACATTGTTTATCGTAGTCACCAATGAAATATATTTGTGTGGATTCTAATATGTATCATATGTAAATTTTATTATTTTATATGCTCTTATGCAATGTGTTTGTTATCATGTAGTGTACAAGTGCTGAGCCAGTTTATGAAATACAAATGTTTGCCTATAAAATGTGTTCCACAAAATTAAACATGAAAATCTAGTACACAGATTTATGTAAATCGGCAGGACTTCCCACGAGAAATAGAATAGCATGCTAACTAAATTTGTTGTTGTTGGTCAAATTCGTTTGGTCATACGTCTTAAGAGGCCTTTGGTCTGTATTTGTATGCGAAAATTAACCATTTTATTATGCTAAGATACCCACTTGATCCCAAAATGTATGTCACAAATAATTTTTCATCAGCTTAAGTTTCACGTCATTGGCCCCTAATATATATCGAAGTGTATAGATTCAGCTTCCATAAATTACGTTGTTGCATTTTGTCTTGTGGAATAATTTAAAGAAGACATCAACTATCTTGCTTGCATTTTAGAGGGCATAAAAGATGTCACATGTCAAGTGAAAAATGTTCAAAAGTGTGGTGGCACAGATCCGGGGAGCATCAATATTGATGACATCTTCCGGGATTTTTGGTACCCCACACCCGTTTTTGATACGGAACATTTGTTTGCTTCTCTCGGTATACGTTCTCAAGAGTATTTGACTTTCAACCACTTGTTGATATCACCAAGAAGTTGGTTCCCTCACATGGAGAAACATATTGTGGCTGTCGGAAGATGTGCTTTGGTCAAATCGTTCATCAGAACTTAGGACAATTACAACATTACTTCTCTTGCCCCCCCTCCATCGGCAGGCATTCTTAAAACTATTCCTAACCTAGAGCGAGCATTTTTGTGGATGATACGACAAAGTGTCGCGAGGCCAATGCGAGATGCGATGGGAAGCGGTGTGCAGACCCAGATGTTTGCGAGGGCTGGGTTCATCGACCTTTACAAATTTGTAAGGGCGCTGAGTCTTTGGTGGCCTTGGTTTAAATTAAAAGACCCGGATAAAGATTGGATAGGTTTTGGCCACCTGTGTGACAAGTCGAAATTGAGTTCTTTTCACGACCACCTCCATGACCATCGGAGACGGGAAAAATCACAAACGTTTGGAGCGAGCCTTGGCTTGAGGGGTTGAAGCCCAAAGATATCACGTCCACCATCTTCTCCGCCCCTCGATGGAAATGTTCTACGTTCACAAAGCTCTTGTGGGAAGGATAAAGCTTCAATACATTTGGAATTCATGGACTAATGGACGCGCATTTCCGCGATGAAACTTTGGGAAGGGATTCGCAATGACATCTTGTTGAAATTCACCTCCGGGGTGGACTCCACCGCCACCGCTTATTGTGCTCTAAGCTCCCCTTCTATTATTATTTCGGCGGCTGGTCAGAAGAACTGGGCACCCCCAAAGTGCAAGTTTTTTACTTGGTTTGTCTTAGAAGACCTTATACAAACCATGGATCATCTCCAACACCGAGGCTGTCCAAATTGTGGACTATGCCAATTATGCAAAAGAAAGCTTAGAGTCGGCAGTGCACCTTCATCTTGCGTATTTGTAATGCGGTCATTGGTCGGCTTGGGATTTCCAACTTCAACACCTCACTTTGGCACAACTTTGATAAGGTCAAAGAACGGTGGGATTCCATCATATTCGCCCAAGGACATCGAGGCAAATCTATGTCCTATCTTGCAATGCTTGTCTCATGGGAAATTTGGAATGGACGCAATGTAATGGTTTTTTTAACCAAAACCTCCACCACGCCGATCCTAGTAGTCCTTCATATTATAGGACCAAAGAGGTTGTCTCCCTTTGGGCATGTGCCAGGGCAAAACACTTGGGTTATTTGATGATGCGAGAGCAACCTTTAGTTCCGAAATTTTGCTCGTTTGTAACTCTATTAAACTTTTTTAATCAGAGAGATGAGCCAAAAAATTGCATATGTATAGAAGAAAAATCAAGTTATCTGTTCGAAATAAATTTCATTTCATGATGTGAAATTACGTAACCAATGTACGTGCATAATTCAATTGTTTTTTTAGGTATAAGGTGGTCGTATCCACCGCCCGAATAGATAGAAAGAGGTGACCCAGTTTATAAGGGAAACCGGGTCCAAAAACCATACAAGCTGTACAAAAGAATGACACAGACGAGGCGACCCGCCGCCCACACGACCCAAGTCGAACAAACGCCACAAAACACACCACCAGCTCCGGGACCGCCGCCCCGGCGTAACAACCAGATCAACCTTCGCATTGCCCGAAAGTGATCCAGTCATGGTCGACGAACCCTCTGCCCACGCAGTCTTCATCCAGGTTGCCACCAAAACCACCATGTACAGGGGCCGCCGCCCCGGAGTAGCAACCAGATCGATCTTCGCATTGCCCGAAGATGATCCAGTCAGGTCGACGAACCCTCTGCCCGCGCAGTCTTCATCCAGGTCGCCACCCAGACCCCCGCTAGGCAACGGCTCTGCCTCATAGAACCGTCGTAGCGTGGGAGATCGAGACCGCCGCCTCGACGCACCACCACCGTCCGGGGCCGCCGCCCCGGTCATCCGCTCCCCTGACAACAGAGCCGCCCTCCCCGAGCGCCACGAGCCCAACACACCGTGAGGGCTAAGAACCTCCAAGGCGGCGCCTCCAACAAGGAAACGGCGCGTCCATCGTCGCCGCCCGCTCCCGTTGGAGCCTAGGTTTTCACCCGGAAATCTTAGCACCACCCACGCGGGCGGGAATGAGCACTCCACAACGACGCCCCCAAGAGGGAAAACGACGCCCAAAAGCGCCGCCGTCGCCCGCTCCGACCAAGTCGGAGCAAGGCTTTCACCCGGAGGTCGTCCCGACCACAAAGTGAGGAAGCGACGCCACTCGCAGTGCTGCCCTGCCGTCAACCACCAAGCTAGACCACGGCCATGGCGGCTGCGGTGCCCACGGCCGCAACAACCATGCCGAACCGCAGCAGCCCTCGATCCGGGGCCGCCGCCCCGGCGTCCGCGCCGCCCGGGCGCGGAGCACATCGACAGGAGAGACCCTCCTGCGACCGCGCCGGAACCTCCGCCTCTGCCACTGGGCACCCTCTGACCTTTAGCAAGCAGGCAGAGCCCACAACCGCCGGCCCCCCATGACCTCCAGCAGCCATCCACGCGCCTTCACCTCAAGGTACCGCGCCGCCCCGGATCCGGCGCCAAGCTGCCGAAGTCGCCGCCACCACCTGCATCGGCCGTGGCCCGCGCGGCCCAAGCCAGGCCCAGATCGAGCCCGCCCGGCCGCCGCCAACCGCCGCACGCCGGGCCACCTCCGCCGCGCCCAGGGCACCGCGCCACTGCACCAGCACACATCACAACACCACCGAGCCGCACGCCGTCCCCGGGGCCGCCGCTCCGGCGTCCTCGCTCCTTTGGCAGCAGGGAGGCCCGCCGCCACCGCGAGCTCCCTCCCCACCACCCGGCCACGCGAGCTCCCTCCCCACCACCTTTGGCAGCAGGGAGGCCCGCCGCCACCGCGGCGCCCGCCTGCGGCAGCGGCGGCAAGGGGGAGCGGCCGAGCTGCGCTCTAGGTGCGGCGGCGAGGGAGTCGCCCCGGGTTGCCCAGGCAAAGCGACACGGGAGCCTTTTGGTTCTCGCGTATTTTCAATTGTTCGTTTGGACACTTGGGCCACCGAGCTTTCCAGCTCACGCAGATTGGAACCCTAGTGGTTTTGGCACAACCATCTCTCTCTTTCTATCTTCTCGCATGGCAAAGTCCATTGCTATTTGCTACTAAACTTCTTCTTCTGTAGTGTAATGGTCATCCTTGGGGCAAAAGAGATATTCATAAAGCAGTGTGTATACCAAAATCCAAATCAAGCCCGTCTTTCTTATCAATTCTGCGGCTGGCGGCAACACTCATTGGCTGGCAACTAGAAGATCGAGAGCATCATGATCCAAACTTTTTATCAGAAAAGAAGATCTATCTATCTATCTCACATGAGCTGCTTAATTTCTCTAGTCGATCTATCCAGAGCAGATTGTGGAGGCAATTATCCACGCTTGTCCCGTGGAAGTTAACACCGAGATCGGAAGGGCTCATCGAACTACACGTACGTGTACCGCAAAACTGCAAAGCTACACGCAGAGATCACACTACTCTTGCATGCGTAATTAAGGGCAACCCAAGTGGCGGTCACACTCAAAAGCGACGCCCCATACAGATCGATAAATAAAGAATGCGAGATGTCGAACGTGCAAAAATAAATATAAACGTCGGCAAACGTAATCCAAAGCGTATTTGGCTGTTTATGCACTCGACACATCACACGCTTTACTTTCCGCTAAATTTTTTTAATAATACATTTTTTTAATCAAATTCGAAAAATATTACGCAAATCTACGAAATGGCAAAAATAATACGGCCTCAGCCTGGGCTAAGCCGACAGGGCCCTGTCGGCCTGGGCTGGGCCGATTAGGCCTTATCGGCCTTGGCCAAGCCGACCAGGTGGGATGGCGGGCCAGGCCTGCGGCCGACAGCGTGCGTGGCCACAAGTCGGCCACGTCGACGCCGACAGGCTAGTCGGCCTTGGCCAAGCCGATTAGTCGCTGGCATGATTCAGGCGTCGGGCTCCTTCTTCCTCCTCGCTCTCTTTCTTCTTTCTTCTTCTTGCTCACTGAAACAAAAGAGTCCATGGCGATTTCTTCCCTCCCCCGGTGATTTCTCCATCCAGCCAGTAAATCTTAAGCCTACAGCTGTTAGAGAGTTAGGGAAACTCCGATCTACAGATGGGTTAGGTTGTGGGTGTGATTTTGTGGTGCTTTTTTGGAGCAATGGTGGAGATGTGGAGGAGGTTGGTGTAGCTCGTGGAAGACGTGGTGGTGGAGGTTCTGCTGCTCCGGCCGTGGTGGTGGTGGTGGTGCTACTCCATTGAATCAAGGCACGCTTCAAGGGTATGATTTTTCTGGGCTAATTAGGGTTTACACTAATTACGCATGCATTATTGTTAAATATATAGTTGTTCCGGTAGTAATAATTAAGTATATAGTTGTTCCGGTTATAACAGTAATTTGGTGTCACATTTTTAGGTTGTCGAGATGAGTAATTTAGTGAAATGTTTGTTTTACTACGGTCCTGGCACAGTTGTAGTAAATGAGTTGGGAGCTGATTTGGGTCAGTTTCGATGGTCAGAGTTGGAACTGAGCGACCCACAAACATGGTCAATAAGTCAGCTGAAAGATTGGTTGGCAGCATGTTTAGGGCTTAATCCTGAAACAGACACCGTCGGTGTGCATGCACTGTGGACGAAGTCAAGGTCACCGGTGTTTTTTTATTTGAGGCCGATAGATCGGACCTCTCAGATGGTGCGATGGTTGCAAGGCTGCGAAAGCAGGGGATGTACCCCTATCGCGTTACTGATACCTGTCGCGAAGGAGGTGATTCCGCCTGAAGGCGAGGGAGGTCACGATCCTGGACAGAGTAGTCAGGAGATGCATTTATCTGGTCATGATTATAATCAGGAAGATGTTGGAGGTGGTGGTTATGAATCTGGCCAAAACAGTGAGGCAGAAGTAGCAGATGATGAGGGTGTTGAGGCAGATGCGGATGAGGAATTCCAACAAATGATGGAAGAGGAAGATGAAGATGGTGATAGTGCTTATGGTGATGATTCCGACGAGTCGGATGACGAAATGTCGTGCCCAATCCTGCGTCATGGAGTCATGACTTCACTTCGTCAATGACAGTGAACGATGGTCATGATTCTGCCTGGGAATACCATCAGAACCAGGTTGCTGTGGGTGCTCTATATCCCGACAAGCAACATTTGCAAGACGCAATCATTAAGTGGGCAATGTCGACATGCAAGACATTCAAAACCAAGGTGTCAAGTAAAAAATATCTGACAATGGAATGTGAGGTTGCAGGCTGTCCTGGAAGGGTGCACGGTTATCGCCCTCAGTTCGCCATAAACTGGAAAGTGAGCGACGTAGTACAGCACACATGTAGAATTGACTGTATTCCTCAAGATCATCGTAACATTTCGTCGACGCTTATAGCTCGGTTGCTGTACTCAGAAATAGTACAGGGCAAAGCTATGGAAGCGAAGGCTATTCAGCATAAGGTGTTCACCAGGTTCAAGTACAAAATATCTTATGGCAAAGCTTGGAGGGCTAAGCAGATGGCACTTGAGAAAGATTCGGATCGTTTCTGGACTCATATGACTCAGTTGTTCGGCTCCTCCACACATTGCAGGCCCGTAATCCAGGCACATATGTTGACATCAAACACTTTTGGATGGCAGAGTTTCCAAACGTAAAGGTGTTGCATCGTTTGTTCTTCTCTTTCGGTGTATGCATAGAAGCTTTCACTCACTGTCGACCAGTGATCTGTGTTGATGGTACTTTTCTTACTGGCAAGTATAGGGGACAGATCTTGACCGCCATTGGTCAGGACGGCAACAATCAGATCGTGCCACTTGCATTTGCTTTTGTGGAGAGCGAGAACACTGAAAGTTGGACTTGGTTCTTCAGACAGCTTAAAATAGCAGTAGTGAAAGATAAGCCGAACGTGTGCATCCTTCATGACCGCCATGCTGGTATACTGAACGCCGTGAAGGCACTCACAAACCCTGTGGCTGCGGAAGAAACGCCATGGCTAGACCTGCAGAGTCGTTGGTGCATGCGCCATTTGGGGGCCAATTTTTTCTCACAGTTCCGAGATAAGGCTTTGATGAATCTATTCAAAAAACTATGCAAGCAGAACCAATTCTGGAAATACACTTTCATACGTGGTAAGCTTGATGAGTTTACTAACCGGCATGTTAGGCAGAGGAGAGCTGCACGAAATGTTGCAGTAGCAGCACATGTGCAACTTGTGGCGCAACAGCTAGCAACCGGACCTCCACCCGCTGAGGATGTACCTGTTGGGCTTTGTGACTTGCCAGGATTTGATCCGCCTGGTGTTAGGAGAAAGACTGGGAGGTTGATTAAAAACTTTCAGCAGTGGATAGAGCACGAGCCTCTTGAGAGGTGGTCTTTGCTGCACGACACTTATGGAGCCAGGTACGGTGTTATGACTACCAACCTGGCTGAAACTTACAACTTTGTTCTGAGAGGAAATAGGGCCTTGCCACTTACAGCCATTGTGGAGGGTATTTTTGAGGGCACAGTCAAGTATTTCAGAGAAAGACGCCAGAAAGCTCACTTGCATATCGTAAACAACCCGAACACACCTTACTGTGAGAAGATTATGGAGTACATGGATAGGAAGATGGCAAAAGCTCGGAATCACACTGTGCAGGCCATAGGAAATCAAGAAAGAAGGTTCGAGGTACGCTTACCTTATGATAGGTTTGGTTGCGGAAATCAGCTCAGAACGCATGAGGTGAGAATTGGAAATGAAGCCCGACCAACATGTGAGTGCACATGCAATAAACCAAAATTGTTTCATCTGCCCTGCTCCCATGTATTGGCTGCTTGTGGGCAACTCGGGCTGTCAGCCATCTCGTTCGTATCACCATATTTTTTGAACGAGTATGTTCTTAATACCTGGACTGGTGAAATGGTGGGATTTCGAGCTGTGGGTAATTTTAACACGGTTGACCCTAGTCAAAGGCAGTACATCCCCGACCCAAGGCTACTGCGTCCTGGTAGAGGTAGACGACCGTGCAAGCGTATCCGAAATGGTATGGATGAATCTGAAGCCGGAGGCCCGACAGTACAATGTTTTCTGTGCAGTGATTTTGGTCACAGGGCCACTGCTTGTACAAAATTCCCATCTACGGATGCTGCTTCGGCATCTACAGCAGCTGCTCCACGTGGGCGAGGCAGCCGAGGACCAAGAGGAAGAGGAAGAAACTAGGATATGTTTTAAATTTAGAATATGCTTTCATCTGTAGTGTGGATCAGTGTTTTAAATTTGGACTATGTTTTTATCTGTAATAAGTGTGGATCAGTGTTTTAAATTTGGACTATGTTTTTATCTGTAATAAGTGTGGATCAGTGTTTTAAATTAGGACTATTTATTTATCTGTAATAAGTGTGGATCAGTGTTTTAAATCTAGACTATGCTTTTATCTGTAATAAGTGTGGATCAATGTTTTAAATTTAGACTTTGCTTTCATCTGTAATTAGTCTGGATCACTGTTTAGACCATATTCTTTTATCTGCGCTAAGTTCATAATTTATATTGCAGAAATGGAACAAGTTTACTTGATCAGTCCGGATGTGGATCAGAACCATCGCGCAAGATATTACAGGAGCGTAGCCTCGAACCTCTAGTGACTCGCGGACCGAGGGAAAATTGGATGATACACCCTGCTTGGCAGGAGAGGTACGTGTTTAATGTACTTGTCCGTGTCATATATTATATGTATTAATTTACTTGTCCGCTTTATGTTTATATTTGTTTTCTGAACATGCAGGTTGAAGTGGGCTGGGCTTTTACCTTTCGCGCGTCTAGTTGAGGCCACTAGTGACTCTCCACGCATGCTGCTAGACCACTGTCTTCTCACATGCTTAGTGGACAGATGGAGGCCCGAGACCCACACGTTTCACTTTCGATGGGGTGAGATGGCTCCTACTCTCGAGGATGTATCTTTCTTGCTCGGACTGCCGTTGGCGGGTCAGCCCATAGGGCCGTTGCAGGCCCCAGAAAATTGGGAGCACGAGATGTCACTTCGTTTTCAGGGTGTAAACCCCCATGCTGGAGTGTTTATGTCAGAGCATCACGGACCAAAGCTTGAATGGTTGATGGATTTTCAGGTTTGTTCTATTTTCCACATGTTTTATTTACAGAATTGTTTCCAGCTTATCGTCTAATACAATTTCTTTTTTAATGTACAGATACAGAAGTTTCCTGGATTTCCTGCATGCCGCTGAATGCTACACAAATCACTAGAAGCCTGGAAGCATATATCTTGTGGCTACTCGGAAAGGTGATGTTTACCGAGACCCATGTCACCACTATTAGCAAGAGGTACATCCCTATTGCTTTCGAGATTGCGAGTGCTACAGAGCAGGCCCATATCACACAGAGGAGTTGGGGATCTGCTGTATTAGCGGCTACTTATCGAGCTATGTGCAATGCGTGCCAGCTAGTGTCGAGTTCAGCATCCATACTTGGATGTCCTTTGTTGTTACAGCTTTGGTCATGGGAGAGGTTTCCAGTTGGACGACCAGACGTGCGTGCTGGCGAGGCTTACCCAGTGGGTGCGTTTTTTGATGCTGATCACATAGACATGCCTACTTTTGGTTTTCTCTGGACACGTCGTCAGGTATGTGTAATCTACATATTTATCACAACTGTTACATTTTTATTCGACTTGGGCTAACTTTTGTTTCGTGCAGAGACGCTTTGCTCATTCTAACGTGAAGAACTGCTACTCGGCATTCACCGAGCAGTTCGACTTTCTGAGAGAGGATGCGGTAATATGGGAGCCGTACACGAATGAACAAAAGGAGGCTAAATACCCGGGTGGTATCTCTGACCTCTGCACGAGAGATCGCGCATACTGGATGACAAAATCAAAGATTATCTTTGATATCTGCGTGGAGGAGATGGCCCAGCAGCGGGTTATGAGGCAGTTTGGTCTACGACAGCTGGCACTTCCTCTGTCGACAGAGGAACACGTCCCACCCATCATCCACAGGTGTGTTTAACTACGCAATGTTTATTTATCGAAAACTCAATACATGTATGAATTACTAAATTGTCTAACACTGAGTACAACTGTAGCCTCACAAGAAAGGGAACTAATAGAAGCGCGCTATCGTGGATGCGGAGGGTTGGCGCCTACGTTGCAGAGTGGGAGACTGCGACGACACGAGTCTGGCAGGAGAATCTCGGGTTTGATATTGAACTATTCAATTCCTATTTGCAAATTTACATGCTCTCGACCCGGTTACGCATTACGTATCACGAGCACCCCGAGCTTACACAGACTCCCACTACGTGGGATATGTATCCGAGCCGGTCTACTGCAGGCTCCAGACAGTACGCGGTAAGAGAGTAGTTCATTGTTACAAATATCTCTAAAATTATGTACAACTTACTGATAACCATGCAAATTACAGGCTGAATTGACATACCAGCTACAGACGGATGTGTCCGCTTACGGCCGTTCCCTATCGTCCGGCCCTCTATTGGACCGCCCGCAGCAGCAGTCCTGGGTGCAGCGCTTAGAGGAGAAGTTGCGACGTATCTACCAGGCTATCACGTGCACACGTACGTCGGACGTCGATCACCGCCAAGCACCACAACGCCCACCGCGTCATCCCCCGCAACAGGAGCAGCCACAGCCGCAGGTCACGCCCCAGGATCGACACAGTCCGCGACCTCGTATGACGTCGCACCCGTCGCCCAGGGCACCCTCTCCTGACCAGGCTGGAGGCTCGTCTTGGCATCAGCAGTTCAGTCCCACGACGGGCTACCTGCTTCGACCACCTCCCCAGCCAGAGGGTAAGTACCTTGTAAATTTTTATTCACCACGCTTAATGCTACGTACTTGTTTCTTACAGTTTTATTGCATCCAGGAGCCTACGGATATCGTACGTCTATGTCCGCTCAACAGTCGTCTGGATCCGCATGGGAGAGTGAGCAGGAAAGTGGGAGCATCCCTCAAACTCACACACAGCTGGACCATTGGATGGGTATGTACAACACTCCACCACCACAGCCCACACAGGAGACACAACAGGAGCACGACGATTCCTGGGTTCCTGGACGTGACGTTCGGCCACCACACAGGTATGGATGGACGTCGCCGCCTAACGCACCACCACCGCGTCGTGGCAGACGTCGTGGCTGACACTCGTTGAGACTTGTCTATCTATCTATCTACCAGACTTATTTGATATTAGGTGTATGAGACATATCCGTATTTCTATGTATGAGACATATTATTATCTACGCACGAGACATATTATTATTATCTATGTATGAGACATATTATTATCTATCTACCAGACTTATTTGATATTAGGATGGGTACGAAACATTCCACATTGCATAAATTAATTTAACATACAGCACTACACGTCCACGTTACAACTTCACTGGTACAAATATTACATGCAACTCAACGATAACTAATTCGAATCAACGACTTCACTTCCCTCTGCCACGTGCTCGTGTTGGAGGCATGAAGTCGTCATCACTATTTTCATCGACGACAGCCTTGGATGCACCAACACTCTTCAACTTACGTCTAGAGTTGCCTCGTTTAGGAGGCATGAAATCATCATCACTATCATCTTGAACGGCTTTTTTGGATGATCCACCACTCTTCGCCTTTGATATAGCCCTCTTCACTGCTTCTGCGTGAAGGAGATTTCCAGGCCCATCAGGACATGCGCCAAAAAGCATTTCCATCCAACCAAAATGAGGGATCTCTTTGTTCACAAACTGTCCATCGGCAGGCCAGTGCTGGACATTCACAAAATCAGGGGAAAAAAGTTAGTACGATAACACTAGATTCTAACATAATATAAATTCGGTACTCAGTTACCTTCACGTGAAATGCATAGGCCTCCGGCGAAAAATGATTATCTTTGACTTAGGTGTCATAGGCATGTCCCTAAGCCCCGCCTCAATAGCTTTTAGCTCATTAATTCTCTGCCACTTCCACCGCCACCCATCAATTTCATCTGAAATTTCTTCAGGGGTCATCTGGATTTTTTTTTGGCTATAATTTCTCCCACCTCACGAATGTTGCCCCACTCACTAACTAACTCCCTATAACAACTCTTGGGCCTACCCTCCCTAATACTACCTTCAGTCCATATTGCGGCGTGATACAAAACACACCACGACCTATGCTCCGAACTAGGACCCGAACTACCAGATATCGTTCCTATCCGACTGAGGAAATAACCACGCACCACACCCCTCCTCCATCACCAAATCTAATGGGGGTATATATATAGGCTCACCCAGGAGAAGAAGAGCGGGAGAAAAATGGCGCGAGAACTATGGCGGGAGAATTAGGGCGGGAAAAATATGGCGGGAGAAGAAGGGCGGAAAAAATGCCGGAGCGACAAACAGGAGGGAGAGAAGAAGGCGGGAAAAATAAGGCGGGAACGGGTGTCGCCGGGCAGGGCTGGCGCGAAAAATGGAGACTAATACGGAATCATGCACTGGTCGGCTGGGCCAAGGCCGACAGGACCTAGTCGGCCCAGCCGTGGCCGACAGGGTCTAATCGGCTTAGCCCTGGCCGATTAGGACCTCTGACACGCGCAGGCATCGGCCGACCACCTGATCGGCCCAGCCCAGGTCGACGGGGCCCTGTCGGCTTAGCCCAGGCCGAGGCTGTATTATTTTTGCCATTTCGTAGATTTGCGTAATATTTTTCGAATTTGATTAAAAAAATGTATTATTAAAAAAAATTAGCTTACTTTCCTCCTTACAAAAGTATGCAACTCCTACGCACGCAAGAACACGGGCCAAATAACACAGCCCTATATATGCAAGTTGGCAGTATATGTTTTACGTAGGGTATTAAGAATTGAAGATACTGTTTGTAGTTAATTAGTTAGTTTTTAGTTGCTTTTGACTTGTGGAGTGCATTATTATTCGGCCGAGAGAAAGTGAGCCTATGATTGGGAGAAACAGAGATGATCCAGTAGTTATCTACTCCTATGTATGTGATCTACACGATGTTACTGGTCTAAAAGTAGCTTGATATACTGTAGTTGTATTGGATATGGATTACACGCATGCATGGGTGCAAATGGGAGCAAAGTTGTGGATGGTCTTTGTAGCTTAGCATCAGTCCAAAAGGAGGTCTGGCGCCTAAAGTGCCTGGAAAGAATATTTTCTTGACATGACAGAAATGCAACTGTAAAAACTAAAAAAAAAGTAGCAACACACGCCGTGTAAAGCAAAAAGTAGCAGATCCGTAATTAAGGGCCCTTGGTTTGGCTTGGTGGAGTACTATGGTGTTTTGCTAAGATCATGAAATTTGTGAGAACTGAGAAGTCTAGACGGAATTTATCCATATACCAAGAACTCACTGGTAGATAATCAGTTAGCATCTGTAACGTAGCATCATGCAACCGTGTTAAGCTGAGAGGAGGAAATCGATAGTATAGGGGAACACATGTTAGGAACTAATTAATCGTGGATGGCCTGACGGAGCACTTTGTTCCTTGCTCGGCCTGTTCCCAAATCATGCATCTACGCATAGTGCTGAAACTGTTTATGTGTTCTTTCTTGGTCTATACCTACCACCATTGCATGATCCCAACACTCTTTGTCTGTCCTGATCAAATGATTGGACACGTCATGCTCTTATTAGCCACGCCTTTAATTTCTCTTCTCCTTTTTTGCTTCATCTGTAGAGATGAAGAAAAAACATAGGGTTGGCGCACTTCCTGTAGAAGATAGCACTTGCCTCGAACCGCTTATTTCACATTTTAAAAATCACCACTATTAAACATGATTGATCTGCTGTGTGATCTAAAGCTACTCGTAAAGAACAAATTCGCTTTCTAGATTTGGTAACCGTTGGAAGCCTATATACTTCCATGGATCAAAGCAAGAACATAAATTTTATTGCCCGTCTTTGATCGGCAGTAGCTTTCGGCGAAGTTGGCTACCTTGGGCGTCAGTGAAGAACCAACTGGCGATGGACGGCACCAGAATGCTAGATCGCCGGTGATGTACGTGCTGGCTGAAGGAGGCGACACGACGGACGACGATGATTGCTCTGTCGCATGGAGAAGACACTTGTTGTCTTCTCGGCGTTCTCCTTTCTCGCTCCCATTTGGTAGTGATCTCCTGTCAAATGTCAAAACCGTGGTGTAACACTACCGTAGTGACAAACCACTTGCGCTGAGTTCGGCGCATGGTTCCATTTTGCGCTGACGGCATCCATGATTCTAAGTTTCTAACATGCAGCTAAGCCGAACCTAGCTTGTGTGGTGTGGTAACATGGAGCAGGCACTGCACCTCCAATTATACGGCATGTGAATTAAATCATCTTTGAAAAAATGCTGCTTAGCCGTTGAGAGTACCAGGATCCCAGACAGATGAAGAAACCGTCAAACGAATCTGAAGACTAAATTAAGCTATTAAGCTACACAGAATTTAGGAGTTGATAGCATAATCGGTGGATAGATCATAATATAAGGGTTGCTGGGTAGGTGCAGTTAAGATATGTAATATAACAATGGATCTGGAAGAAGATTAGATCAGACATGAATACATGATTGAACTACTACTCGGAACATAAGAAACGCAGTAGGCTACAGTATTCGTTCTGAATATGCAAGACAGCTTCCTGCAGGAACTGGCATGCGGCGCTATATATATATTTTTTTTAATTCAGTTCTGGAAACGCTGGATCTCTCCCTGCTTGCATCGATCAGCTATCCTGGAACCGCATGCATCACGCTGTAGAAACCAAGGGACGTTAACGCTTAGTTTAATTAATTAGCTCGAGGCCCTAACACTTCATGTGCTGAATGCCTAGCTGTACGCCTGTATCTGCACATGCGGACAGTGCAGATCTCTGAAGAAACGCGTGACGCGGTAGGCACGGTAGTAGTTTAGACTTGAGCGTGTTCGTTGAGGGAATCGCGATAGAATAGTCACCGCCGCGCCAGGCGAGTCGGCGCAGGAACAGTTGATATCCGGCCACCGTTCCCGAGTAGATGAATTAGCGACACAATGTGTTTCACTTGAGTGCCCATGGGGTGAACATCTTGAGCATTGAGACCATCTCCACCGGTGGTCTAAAAAACGTGTTCGGCACCCCAATTGAGCCAATTGGGGGTGCTGAACATGTGTCCGGTCAATTGGAGGGTGCTGCCACAGCGGCGTCCTCAAACAAAAAAAACTTAATGAAATTCAAATGATTTTAAAAGCATTTCAAATTTCATTCATATTTAGTGCACAATACAAAATATTTGAACAAAAATTGAAAAACTAAAACCCTAGCCGCCTAATCCTCCTACTCCTCGTCCCACCACAAGTCGCGGTCGCTGTCGTCGTCAGTGTACACCACGTTGTTGTAGGAGGCAACACGGCTGGAGGAGGCGCCGTCGTGGCCCGGCGCACGGCTGGTGGAAGCGCCACCGGAGGAGGAGGAAGCTGCCATCTGGGCCGAGCTCGCCAGGGTCGCCAAGAGGCCCGGCGAGTCCTGCTGGATGACGACCACCGAGTCGGAGAGCGCCGCCAGCAAGCCCGGGTTGTCGCCGTCGTGCTCGTTCCGCAGCTCGGACGACACGTCGTAGCCCGCCGGGATTACCTCCACCGGCATTGCCTCTGTCCCGGGGAGACGAAGGTTGAGGCGCCCACGTGGTGGCGAACGCCGGCGGCGGCGTTCACATTCACGGATGACGATGCCGCCTCCACCTCCACTACGCGGCGGTGAGAGGCGCTCCTGCTTGACCGCCTAGCGCGGGGCGCGGGGAGGGAAGCGTGACACCGGAGGAAGGAGGCGGAATGGGATGGCGCTGCCGTGGCGGCGTGCCGGCGGGCGGCTTCGATCGCGGAGGCAACCGTGTGGCCAGTTGCCTCCCACCAGTCTTTGCGGCCGACGGTGTTGTAGCGCGTCTAGAGGACGCTGGGGCCGTCGATGGTGGCGATGACCACCTGCCGCTCGCGCTCGAAGCGCTCGGGCCAACGGCCCCAGTTCGCCTGGCCGTCGTCGTTCTCGGGAAGGCACCGCTCCGCCGGCGTCATCCAGCTCCGCCGGCGAGCGATGAACCGACGCATCTGCTTGGCCGTCTCGGGCAGTGGTGGCACGGGAAGGCCACCTGCCGAGACGGCCTAGTGCTTGGGCAGGCGGGAGTCCGGAGGGGCGAGGAGCCCGTACCGGTGTAGCTCCCAGGCGTCCTCGCTCAGGATGGTGCGCCCGCCGTACGCCATGGATGCGAGTGAGTAGGGGCGAGGAGAGGGGGCGAGGAGAGCGAGGGTGAGGAGAGTGAGGGCGAGGAAGAAGACGAGGTGGATAAGCACGTCGAGGGCGCCGGCTTATGTCTTGGCGATGGGCAGTGCGCCCGGCGTAAATACGACGCGTGGGGAAGTCGCAACGTCGCCCGTGTGGCCTCGGGAGCCGTCGCGTAATCTCATGCGTGTGGACGGGGGCACCGCCGTCCAGTCACGTCGCGTTGGAAACCGCCGCCGACTGGGCCATTAACGCGGCCAGACTGGCCTCCTGCACGGCGCGATTAATAACGCTTGCGCGCCCCTTGTGTATGACGGGTGGGCCGCCCCGTCAGAGGCATGTCCGCCCCATGTCCGACAACTTGGAGGCCCTCTTGGAGGTGTCGGACACGATTTGGCTCAAGCCGAGCCATTGGGGGTGCCACTGGGGACGATTTTTGATGTCCGGACCCCAGTGAGTCTTTGAGAATCATTTGGAGGGTGCGGGTGAAAATGCTCTGAAATGGCCAATACCAACAAGTCAAGAACTGTACTGTTGCTTCACGTCAGTCTAAGGCCACTACTAGGACTAGCTATGATCCATCTGGAATCCAGGACTGGCAGGAGGTGGGAGTAGTACCGATACCAAAGGCGTTTACGCAAGAGAAACGTGTCATGCGATGATGATACTTGCTTCAATTCTGAGTCTGCAAACTTGGGAGGAGACATTAATGGTAATGTTGACGCACATGCGTCATACCCTTGTTGAAGGTGGTGGTTCAAACTCATTATTATTTGGGGATGATCCCGGGCTGATCTTAGGTTAGACTCGTTACAAGCGGCGCACATGCGACTTTTCCTTTTTGAAGGCTTTGATTAAAATTTGTGTATTTTCTCTTTGTTTGTCGTGTAACATAGGCTAGTGGTAGTTTGGTGTAGTTTTTGTCGTGACGCATGTGGCGCCAGGTTTATTATCTTTATGAATTATACAATAAAAAATTATGTGCATCGGTTCAATGCAGAGCCTGAAGGCTGAAACTTCGTTACCCCATTAAAAAACGGTTGCGAGAAAAAAAAAACTTGTACCTATCATCTGCTCCTCGAAAGGAGAAAATACTAGTGTAGTAGTTGGAGACATGGCGTATTCCTTGTGGTAATCATGAAGTGTTCTTCCGTGTGTTTTTCAGTCAGTCTACGGATTTGAATGGGCGTCGGTTTGGACTGATTGATTGATTGGTTTTGTCTTGTGACGAGTGAGCTCAGCCACTGCGTATGCACGGGTAGATACGGGGGGAAGGGAAGGGAAAGGCAGATGCGCACGTTTGGGATTACAAAAGACGCCGTTCACACGCTGGCTGGAACTGCGTGAATTTGTTTGTTTTCTGCCGTTGCAGAAGATTAGGCAGTTTTTAGAGAAAATTCGGCTCTCGCCCCGCCGCAGTATTCGATCGCTCTGAATTCGGGGGAGGTTTCACCGTGGCTGGAGCAGCAGGCCTGGCCTTGGAGATCGTCGCAAAAAGGCTGTGTTGCTTTCTGTCCGTGCGAGTGTGTGCGATGCAAAATGCTGCTCTCGCTACGTGGAAGTGGACAGATGGGATAGGGTGCCTTCTAGTTTACTCATCCTTCCTCCTTTCTTTACCAGGATCAATGCGACTGGAGACACGAACTGCGGGAATCCGTCCATCTGCGACACATGTTCAACCTATCTCAAATTTGTATGTATCTAGATATGATTTAGTGTGTAAATATATGCAAATTTAAACTAGGTTGAGATATCATTTTGTGAACGGAGGGAGTAGATCTCCACTGGCCACTACCCACTGCAGTGGACTGAGACTTAGCCAGCCTTGGTACGAGATTTTCCTGTTGAATATCCAAGGCGGTGTCTGTACGAAGAGGAGGTCTTTGCTGAAAATCAAACATAACAGGTCCATCTGATTTTTTTTTTGTTTAATTCAAATCCAGAGTAGACTAAGGATGACTCCAACAGAGCGACGCATCGAGTCCGCGCGCATCCGTTCGTGTCCGTGAGGGCCAAAAACACGGCCCAACGGGGCGACGCAAACGGACCGTGGTCCGTTTTTTGGTTTGCCGCGACGCATCCCTGACCCAAATTTGGGCCACCGATGCGTCGGCCCCGGACGCGAAACGGAGCTCTTTTGTGTCCTCCCCTGGTCCGCTTTTGGAGGCAAAATCCACAGTCCAGACCTACCCCATGGCCGCCGCCGCCTCCAGGATCGCCAAGGCCGCCGCCAAGACCGCCGCCGCCGAGAGCCTAGAGCTGGCCGACGACGCCGCCGGGCTTGCTCCCCGGCTGAAGAAAGTGAAGAAGGAGCTCACGGAGGAGCAGAGGGCCAAGGAGACGGCCAAGCGGGGCCAACGGAGGAGGAGGCTGAAGCAGGACAGGCTCGACGCCGCCGCCAGGGCCGCCGCCGAGGAAAAGGGCGACGACGACAACGCTGACCTCGTGACCAAGACCGCGACAGCTGCCCTCCTCCTCATTGGACTTACCCCGTCCGCGGCGGCGGTTGGGGTAGCGACTGCGGCGGCGGTCGGGGTTTCCTCTATCGCGGCCAGCTCCAACGCTTCCACGGCCTGACCTCCAAGGTCGAAACCGCTCGCGACCGCGCCATATCCTGCGCACGGGTTCGTCCCTGGAACCATGCCGCCGCGGGTTTCTCCTACCTCCGACGAGTCTGGCGAGGTACCTTCCCTCGTTCTCAACCCGCCTGCAACATCGTTGGTCGCACAGTCACCCGCGCCGCAGACTGCGGAGGCGCGTGCAGCTGCCCCGCCAGTGGTCGCCCCCGCGCGTAACCTGTTCGGCACTGTGCCCACGCCATCGCCAGGTGACCCCAGGTACTACGAGGAGGACGATGACCCCTACTACGGGGAGGACGTCCTCCAGGACATGGTCTGCGACAACACCCAGTACGACAGCGACGACTACAATGCCAGGGATGATGAGACTCTACCGACCGGCCCCGATGTGATCAACATCGATAATGAGCCGGTCTTCAACGAGCTCGATGCCGCCGCCGCGGCCATGAGGAAGAAGGTCAGCCAAAGAGGCACCTCGTTCACCACCGCTGAAGACATTCTCATTTGCGAGTCGTGGATCGAGGTTGGAACCAACCAAATCGTCGGGGCCGAGCAAAAAGGGTCGGCATTTTGGGGCCGGTTCACCAAGCGCTACAACGAGGGCCGAATCCTTCCGCCCCGGAACATTCTGACGCACCGGAAAGGATAAGACCTGTGACAAGAGGGAAGAGAGGAGAGAAAAGGAACTATGGCCACCATGCCCGAAAATGATCAAAAATCCTGGCCGGGCGGACTCAATGCGTCGGCCCGTTGGGGGCAGTGGCCGGAAAGGGGCGGACGTGGGCCGGACATGGGTCCTTTTGACGACGCAAACGGACCAAACGCGCGTCCGTTTGCGTCGCCCCGTTGGAGTCATCCTAAAAACAGGCATCCAGGCAACACAGTACACAGCTGGTCAACAAGACTAATATTACCATTTCCGAGGCATAAGAGGCAGTGTCAGCATCGTTGACGTGCGTAGTACCCCCATTTGCTGGATCCCGGCCGTGTTGAAACTCGATCTACGATGTACACGTATTCTAGAAAAGCATATCTGCTGGCCGCATTGAACCAATTAGAGCGACTGAAGAATCGATCAAATCATATACGGATAACGTGAGAACTCTGACTTCCTTTTTTCAGGGAAGAAAATCTCCACAACGACCAGACCATCAGTTTGATCATGGTTAACGAAGTACACGGATTTCGTACGCAGGCTTGATAACTTATTATCTAGCATCCAGATTAGACGCGGGAAGAATGCCCGTTCTATTGTAAGCCGAGAAGTGAGACTGAGCAATGGTGAAGACAGAGAAATGTAACGGATCGCCGCGTTCTTCAGTTGGATCGTCTCTTGGGGAGATCAGCGATCGCCTAGCAGGCAGCAGCAGTGTAGAAAAGAAAAGATTGACAAGCATAAACAGATCGGGGCATCACGGAGGGGCAGTGGCGACATGGTAGTGACGGTGATAGCTAGCTAGCTGGTTAAAGTGGGAATCACAGTAGGAGTGTAGGACGTGCTAGTAGGATTTGAATTATGCGTGCGAGATCATTCACCTTTTACGTTTGTTCCCTTCGCCATCCTCTTCTGTGGAGGTTCATGCTTCGATTCGTAGTACTTCAACCTAACGTAAGAGCCGTCCAAATAATGTCCGCCGGCAGCGTCGGACCAACGCTATTGGATCCGCCTGGACGAGCTGCTGTCTATGGGGGCGCCTCTTCCCACACGCGACGCTTATATGCCCTCCAAAATAGATTTTTTGTAATTTAAAAATTATGAAAAAGAAGCAAGACATAATTAATCTTGGCCATAATTCAAAGTCTCAGCCACAAATTCAAAATCAAGGCCATCAAAATGCCACAAAGTACGTCCATGCGCAGAAAGGACAAAGCATCCTATGTCGGCGCGGCCGTGGATGTCACCTTGGCCAGCCGCAGTTCTTGCAAGATGGGGGAACTAGACTGCAAGGCCGGCAAACTTCGAGCGTGGTCCCGGCACCTTCGCCTTCCTGTTTGGGAGCTTTGGGTGCGCGCGGTAGTGCATGGATACGAGGTGAGAACGAGAGCGGTTGGGCGAGAGAAATGAAATTTGTGAGGGCAAGGAGGAGGAGACAGTCTATGGTTTTGGCTGTCTCAATGACAACGCTGGTCCGCCACTCGGTATCCGACGTGGTGGTGTGCGGATTCGTTTGGCACACGCAAACTACTCTCAACGCGGGGTAAGTGGGCTGGCGCACCGGACAAAATGGGGCTATTGGGGCCACGAATGGTCAAAGATTTTATGTTTGGCGCGTTCAACACGGTTGTTGGAGGCGTGTATTGCCACCACAAGTGGAGATGCTCTAAAAGACCGTGCGTTTTACCACGACGGCGTGTTAGTTTTACTTGCTGTGGAAAGCCATTACGATGCCAACAGTTAAAGAATCTAGCAAAGAAACTTGCTTACTCAACAGCTGAGAGAGATCACGGAGGATCCTTACGTACGTGATCTATCCAGTGTCACCTAGTGGTCCTGACTCTACACGCTTTACGTATCGAAACGGACCTAACTCTGCCCCGCCGCCACCCTGAGAACGGGGCAGAGGCCCAGTGGCAAAGGTTGCAGTGGCTAAACCTGTCAACCATAGTTCAAGCCCCGTCAGGAACGAACTTCTGGAATTCTCACAAAGTAACACTTCTTCTATAAAAAGAAGCCACCATGGGCTAGTCCTGGTTGGTCTCATTTTTGAGAACGGGCAGAGGCCCAGTGGTTGGAGTATGGCTGAGCGTACTCAACATCCTGAGTTCGATCCCCGTAAGGGGACGAATTTCTGAATTTCTCACAAAGAATTTTCTTCTTCTATAAAAATACTACCTAGGGCTAGCCTTGGGTGGCCTTATTTTTTTCCGTATCCTACTAAGATATCGCAATATATTTAATTATTTGCTCCGAAAAGATCGTGCAGTCACTACTCACTACTAGTAGCTCTTCGTTAGTACGTAGTTTGATCAGTCCTCACTCTTCGTTCGGACCGGTAAAAACAATCTCTGCTGGATCGATCAGTGATCGGTCCTCGTAACCCATGATTACTCAGTGTACGAAACGAGACGGTAGCGGAGAGGAGTGGAACCAAAAGCAAGAGGACAATATCATGTGCCGAGATCAGCTACTTACAAGTGGCCTAGGGGAGAACGGGGCAGTGGCCCAGTGGTTGGGGCTACGGTGTGGCAGCCTAACGAGTTTAATCTCCGTCGGAGACGAATTTCCTGAAATTCTCACAAAGTAGTGTTTCTAGTATAAAAATATGTCCTGGGTGCTAGTGTTCAAGGGTCTCATTTTTTTTTTACAAGTGGCCAAGGGGATGCCTACGTGCGTTCAGGGAGGACGAGGAGTTCACGCATGCACAGTAGGACACCAGCCGCTGTCGATCCGTTCTGTCAAAGCACCGAGAGATTGGATTTTTTTACAAATGTGGCCCTGCTCAATATAATTGTTAAAAGTAGGCCCCTCTGAATTGTTTTGTTAAAAATAGCCCTGGCAGAAGTTGAAAAAGCGACACGTGGACCTCCCGCCAGCTCATATGGCGGAAAGCCACCTTTCGCCAGTACAGATGGCGGAAAGTCATCTGCGATGCCACGTGGTGCTATCTGAGTTGGGAGAAACTCGATGGCAGGTGTCTTTCCGCCAACATAGATGGCGGAAAGTGGCTTTCCGCCGTTCGAGCTGGCCGGAGGTCGACGTGTCTTTCCGCCAGGGTTATTTTTGACAAAAAAATTTAGAGAGGGCTACTTTTGACAATTTTATTGGGCAGGGGCTATATTTATTAAAAAAAATCGAGAGATTGATGAGGTCGACGTGTGCTTGATGTGGCTGCGTCTTTTTTTACCTTTTCTAGGTGTGTATCGTTGAGGCCAGCCTACAAGGCTAAAAGAAACGGACGGAACTTCATGGCCAGATCTTCGCCAACGATTAATTTGATCCTATCCGCCGGGTTTTCAGCTTGGATCGAGCTAATGGATCGGTGACAAGTCTTTGACACAACTGGAGTTCTCCGTGGAATCTTGTGGAGTTTGGTACGGCCAATTAGGGGTTAGGCGTAGGAGTTAGGATTACATACATTGAACGTGTGGTTGTTCTAGATCGTGCACGGTTTTCAAGGATGGACAGGAACGACACGATCATGTGTCGCATGCACCATTCACAACACACCCAAGATTGGTGTGTTTGGTTCAGTGGCTATCAAAAAGTGGTTATGGTTACCCCCAACCACCTGGTTGGTGTTAACCACTTTTCATGTTTGGTTGTGTGGGTTGGTTAGCCAAGTTTTTTGTTTGGTTGAATGGATAAAAAGTGGTTATGGGTTGAGGTGTGGGTGATATGATAACCTCTTTGATCTAATGGTGAGAATACCCTCACAACATGAGCTTTTTGCTACATAAATCGAAAATATGGTATGGATAATAAGAATTTTGAAAATAGAATATATTTTGACATCACGTTCTATTTAGACATGAAGAAATAAAAAATGCAGCACCACGTTTCAATAAGCCAGACAATTTCCAAATAAAACATAGCATAGTGCCATATCAATAGAGTACTACTTCAAATATAATTGAAGTGATACATCATAGTTCAGTGGTTCATGGTTCAAGAACAATCATATGGGTACTAGCCAGAAATAACGCCTAGTTCAGTGGTTCACATCAAAAGCACAAGTCCGTAGAACTATTTGTACAATGCTTTGGTTGGCATTGAAAGATCAAGTCAAACACGGCATAAAGAAATCAGGCGTCATCATCTCTAGCTCCAAGACCAGCAGTTTCAGGAAATGTCTTATTCACATACCTAGAAACCCAAACCATCTTCTGAGGACGCTCCAACACTTGAAAAGTTGTTGCTAAATTAGGATTCTCAACCAAATAGGCATAGTAATGAGCAAGAAAATCCAAACCAAAATCTGGGAGTGTTTTCATGCCATCCCAAAGACCATCCATGGAGTTCTGGTTAGTGCCAGCAGTTTTCTCTATGGCAATAGCAAGTCTTTCACTGCAAGCCAAGAGAGTTGCTTGTAGCCCCTCTTCCGCACTAGCATTGGTTTTGACCTTTTTTGGTTTGGGAGCTGATGATTCACCCCCATTGCGTGATTGGGTAACTTCAACATCCGGGGTATCTCCATTGTTAGCTACCTCTTCTTCAAGATTAGTCACCTTTGTAGCTAGAGGCTCATTTGAGCCTCTTGCATATTCCCCCGTTGCCAAGCTTGAGCCATGGATAATAGCCATCTCATCATAATGCTCAATAGGCTTGTTAAGGAAAGGTGCATCTTCCTTGTGTGCCTTTAAAAAAAAATATGAAACACACAATTCAGTAACATGTAGGCATAAGATGGACTATTTCAGCAAGTATTGGACATGAAAGAACTCATTCCAGCAACTATTATACAGAAAAAGAACTAATTTCAGCAACATATAGCCAGAAATAAACTCATTTCAGCAACATGTAGGCATAAGATGGATTATTCCAGCAAGTATTGAGCATGGAAGAACTGATTTCAGCAACTATTATAAAGAAAAGAACTCATTTCAGCAACATATAGCCAACAAATTACCTTCACATGGTTTGTGTAGTGCTCATGGTCAAGAACAATCATATGTTGCTCTTCATCCCATCCTGCACCACTCAATTTCTTAAGCTGCAATATCTTTTGAAACTTCCTCCTCCAATTCCTATTATGATAGCGGATCTGAGTTGCGGACAAGCTGAGCTGAAAATGCTCATTCAAATCTTTGGCACAAGCATTCAACTGTGACTGCTTGAACCCAGTACATGTTTTACTTTGCGCAACACCACATAGGTGAGCAAGCATGTGCGCTGACATGGCAGGTGTCCATGCAACCCAGTAAAGGTGATGGTTGGAATTCGGGAACCATGAGCGTCGACGACCCAGGCTTCATCAAGCCTTGTCAGGTCCGGGACGGCGACCGCAGCCGCCGACGGCGAGGCCGCGAGAGAGACGGCAAGCTCGGCAATTCGGCAGGGATTCCGCCCACGCCACCGAGAAAGCAACCTCACAGGCACGCGCGCGCCAGGCACCGAGGAGGAGCGCGCGGAAAGGCACGGGATGATGCCACGATGGCCGGGCCCGGCGAGAGAGACGTCGGTGCCGGTGCACTACGGCGTTACTGTGGCTGCCGTCCGGTTTGGCGCGTGACTGTGGGTAGGATAGTAGGCGGGGGCTGATCTACGCCGGCCGGTGGATTGAATGGTCTAGTCCGTGTTTGGTTGGTCGCAACCCTTTATGAGTGCATGCAAAAATGGGCCGTTCGCACAATACTCAAACCACCGAAAAATTTAACCTGACTGGAATACTCAACTATTATGATTCAAACCTAACTCCTTTTAGTCCACATGAGAGCAGTTCATCGCAATTACAGTGATTTAATCAGATATGGTGCACATGTTTGTCCGAGATATGGGTAGAGGATGGTAAATCTGAGCTATATCTACAACTGCAACGATGTGGAGGCCGTAAACATGTTTCGAATGAGTAGAGTCTCTTTTGCCGAGGTTGTGAAAAGGTTTAGGGAGAGGGCATTGTTACAATATTGGATCCACACCTCTGTGGAGCATCAAGTAGCAATGTTCATTCATATTCTCGCTCACAACCAGAAGTTTACAGTGATTCACAACACGTTTAGTAAATCCAGTGAGACAATATTCCGGTAATTCAAGGAAGCCTTGCATGTGGTTTGAGAGTTTTGAAGAGAGATGATCAAAAAACCAAAACAATCAAACTCCACATAAGGTAAGAAACAAATATAGGAGGTTTCCATATTTCAACTGAGCAAATCAGATTTGTTAGTTCATGACATCACATTATTATATGGATTAATGTGAAACATAGTACTTTGTGAATATGTTGTATGAAGTTTTATTAATTTAAAGCTATGCTCATAATTTCTTGTGCCAAGGAAGAGATAGGACTAGTATCTCAAATTAGAGAAGCTCATAAGTGTAACTATCATTCATAACAATAATGCAATCAGCTTAGCCCGATAGTTTTCTAGAACTTAGTTCGTTTACCGAAATCTTAACATATGCTATAGTAGTGGTGCTACTAATCTGAATAAATGGCCAAGTGCAACTGCATGGTTGATTTTTGATAAATAGCCCTCCATTTGTAGCTTCTAGAAGTTGATATACTTACGATCAGATGTATTTCCAATCTAAAGAACATACATGCTAGTAACAATAAAGCAACACAACATTTTCTAGCTTCACAACAAATTACATTATCTTTTTCAAAGTAAGTATGCATATAATAGTCATATCAGCACCTAGAAGTATCTTTGGTTACCAGTCATGTTCCTAATTAATAACCCTAGTGTTGTGCTTGTGTACATTTATACCGGGAGAATTAAAAATATATTTACACTAAACTTTTATACATATTTGTGAATTAACTTTATCAAACTATAATCTTAACGAGTATATTTTCTATCAATTACATGTCATACTAAACCACATCTGAATGTTGCTTATATCAATTATACCATTCCATATTATGTTATTCCAATGTCTTTCATTTTTCATGAGAATTTAAATCTTTATTTATGAAATGTTCTCCATGTGATACTTTTTCATATTTACATAACTTATAGAGTATTTACTCTTATGTTTCTTTACACCCGTATGTGTGCGAGTTTATTTTAATGTCCTAAATATCATGGTAGATATCTCTAAAGGGTACGGTCTAATAAATAAATATATTAATAGTAGTTTCTCGTGTATGATTAGGTAAAAATATTTATATAAACTTTTAGAGTATAAATTGAAGTACCATTACTGCAAGTTGGATTTCTTGATAGGTTGAAGTTATACGCATTCTTTGTACTATTGAAATATCAATCGCAATAAGAAGCTGCTAGTCGATTTCACATATGATTTCATTATTTGATATGCTCGGTCTGCAATGCACTTGTTATCATCTAGTGTATGCAATAAATCATATCTGTTTAAAAAAATGAAAAGGTCAGACCCAAAATCAAACATGAATATCTTGTTAAAAGATTTGAGTTTAAACATTCACATGAGAGAAACTAACAACCTAACTAAAATATGGCGTCACTGAGTGGATTGGTTTGTTCCTGTGTGTTACACGATTTTAGACCATTATGTTTGACTTGGTCCTGTAAATTGATATTCTTCAGACATTCAATATATTTTTGAAGTAATCTAAAATAGTACAATTGTTAGTACTTCCTCCGATTCATATAAGTGACGCCTATTTATTATCCACAGTGGTTACTACTACTTTGTATGAAATCAACATCACTTATTATGAACGCGAGGGAGTAATATTCTTCAATGTGAGGGGTCCTCTTTCTTCGTGGCCCAGGTCGGCCGCCCTTTTTGTCCGGATTATGGCTCGGCCCTGCAGAAGTTGTACCAACATAAATACGTGGCCCGTATCTGATGGAACCTGCTATAAGAAAACACACCGAAGTTAACTTAAACTGTTTCATACCTTACAATATACATAAATTACTACTCCCTCCGTATCAAAATATAAGACTATCACACACATGTATCTAGACATGTTTTAGTACAAGATCTAGATACATGTGTGTGGTAAGTAGCTAGAGAGTCTTATATTTTGATACGGAGGAAGTATAATCAACGTAAGTGTGTGACCCTACAGGTTCGATAACATGTGGATATAACTCAGAAAGATCAATTTATCGATAGCGGAGCCGTGTACACCCATACTAATTCCCACCACTATACGACATTGCTCAGTTGAACCTACTGATTGTTGAGATACTAGGGCAGCTCACTAGACATGCTGCAAGCCTAGTATCTCAACATGTTATCTACTCGAGAACAATTTCATTTCATAATGTGAAAGTACGTAACCAATGTAATATGTGCATAATTCAATTGTTCGTTTGGAGACTTGGGCCACCGAGCTTTCCAGCTCACGCAGAATTGAACCCTAGTGGTTTTGCCACAACCATCTCTCTCGATCTTTCCGCATGGCAAAGTCCCATTGCTATTTGCTACTACTACACTGCTACTTCTGTAGTGTAATAGTCGTCCTTGGTGGCAAAAAGAGATTTTTGTAAAGCAGTGTGTATACCAAAATCCAAATCAAGCCCGTCTTTCTTATCAATTCCGCGGCTGGCGACAACACGCATTGGCTGGCAACTAGAAGATCGATCGAGAGCATCATGATCCAAACTTTATATCAGAAAAGGAGATTGAGACCATTTGGCGATCGAGAAGTTGACATCATCATCATCATATCAGTCTATCTCACATGTGCTGCTTAATTTCTCAAGTCGATCTATCCACAGCAGATTGTGGAGGCAATTATCCACGCTTCTCTCGTGGAAGTCTTACACCGAGAAGGGTTCCCCGATATGTCAAGAACTAGACGTACGTGTAGCGCAAAACTGCAAAGCTCCACGGAGAGATCGCACTACTGATCGATGCATGCGTAAGGGCAACTCGATCAAGTGGCGGTCACACTCAAAAGCGACGCCCCATACAGATCGATAAATAAAGAATGAGAGTTGTCGAACGTGCAAAATAAATATAATTAAAGTCGGCAAACGTAATCCAAAGCTTATTTGGCCGTTTATGCACTCGACACATCACAAAAGTATGCAGCTCCTACGCACGCAAGAACACAGGCCAAATAACACGGCCGGCCGGACCTAGAGAATATATGCAAGTTGGTAGTATATGTTTTACGTAGGGTATTAAGAATTGAAGATACTTTTCGTAGTTAATTAGTTAGTTTTTAGTTGCTTGTGACTTGTGGAGTGTATTATTATTCGGCCGGGAAAAAGCGGGCCTATGATTGGGGGAAACAGAGATGATCCAAGTAGTTATCTACTCCTATGTATGTGATCTACACGATGTTACTGGTCTAAAAGTAGCTTGACACTGTAGCAGTATTGGATGTGGATTACACGCATGGGTGCAAATGGGAGCAAAGTTGTGGATGGTCTGTGTAGCTTAGCCATCAATCCAAAAGGAGGACTGACGCCTAAAGTGAAATCACCACTATATTAAAACATGATTGATCTGCTGGAAAAAAGGGGGTGTTCTAAAGCTACTCGTGAAGAATAAATTCGCTTTCCAGATTTGGTAACTATTGGAAGCTTATATATTTCCATGGGATCGAAGCAAGAACAGGATTAATTGGCCGTCTTTGATCGGTAGTATAGCTTTCGGCGAAGTTGGCTAGCTTGTGCGTCAGAGAAGGACCAACTGGCGACGGCACCAGAATGCTAGATCGTCGGCGACGTACTGGACGTGCTTGCTGAACGAGGCGACACAACGGACGACGATGATTACTCTGTGGCATGGCAAAGGCACGTGTTGTCTTCTACTTTCTCGCTCCCATTTGCTAGTGATCTCCTGTCAAATGTCAAAACTGTCGTGTTACACTGTAATGACACAAAGTGGCAGTACGTGGGGGCATTTCAGACGGGACATGGTGTCCCGAGTTCTTTCAGACATGGTTTTATTTTGCGCTGACGGCATCCGTGATTCTAACATGTTAGAATCAAAATCATCTTTGATAGATGCCGCTGGGGCGTTGAGAATTGAGCTCAGTGTCAGGATCCTAGACAGGGGCGAAGAGACCGTCAAACGAATCTGGAAACTAAATTAAGCTAAGCTACACAGAATCTAGGTGGGTGATAGCATAATCGGTGGATAGATCATAATTTAAGGGTAGGTTCAGTTAAGATATTTATTTACAAATTTATAAATAACAATAGATCTCGAAGAAGATTACTCCAGATCAGACGTGATTGTATATTTATTTTGAATCTAGTTAAGGAAAAACATTGTTCTCGAGAGGCTGGATCTCTCCCTGCAGCTTGCATCGGCGCCATACATCACGCGGTAGAAACCAAGGAAATGCTAAGCTTAATTAGCTCGAGGCCCTAACACTGCATGTGCTGAATGCCTGGCTGTATACCTGTATCTGCACATGCGGACAGTGCAGATCTCTGAAGAAACGCGTGACGCGGTAGTAGTTTAGACTTGAGCGTGTTGGTTGAGCAAATCGGCGATAGAATAGTCACCGCCGCGCGAATCGGCGCAACCACAGTTGATCTTGGACCACCGTTTGAGAATTGTTGATTAATTAGCTAGCCGTACTGCAGCTATGTAGGCAGTGTTTCACTCCACTGGTCATGCGCTGAATAAATATCTTGAGGTTGGAAATGGACTCGCCGTAATCTATACTTCTTATAAAGCAAAAGTATACTAATATGAATTAATTATTTTTTATCTCAACAAGCAAACTATCCACATTATCCATTTATTTAGCCAACCAAATATCCATGTCATACCGCTAACATTCGTTAAAGTAAATAATTTCTTACATGCAACATATCCACGTCATATGCTTTTCATTCATCCAATTGTTCACGTCGTTAATTTTTTATCATCAAATACAAAAAATCACGTCAATTAAATTTAGCCTTTTGACAATTGTGACTAATAGAATCTTCCACATTTCCGTAACCAATTTCATATTTCATGGGTTTTACATGTCTTTATTTACACAATAGAATTCTTAAAGAGATTTTCGCCGCAACGCGCGGGGTATATATCTTTCTAGTACTTCCTATAAAGCAAACCCCACTACAAGCCATTTATGATTTTTCTATCTCAAGATGCAAGCTATCCACATCACCCCAACCAATTGTCCAGGTCATCCCCCACCAACATTCATTAATGACAATACCCTTTTGCATGCAAGCTATACACGTCATCTACTACTTTACATCATTCAATTGTCCACGCCACCCCTTTTAATCATCAAATAAAAAATCATGTCAATTAAATATAGCCATTCGACAATTGTGGATATGATTCATATTCTGTAAACAAATTATATTCCATGGGTCTTATATCCTTTATTTGTGTAAAAAAAATTAAAAGAGATTTCCACCGTGACGCGCATGGTATGTTTCTAGTACAGAGAAGTCAAGAACTGCATTGTTGCTTCACGTCAATCTAAGCCAACTAGTACCATCTATCTGTGATCCTTGTGGAATCCAGGACTGGCTTGTTGTTGGGCAGGAAGTGGGAGTAGTACCGATACCAAGGCGTTTACGCAAGAGAAACGTGCCATCCGGTTAACGAATCGAATCGATGCGCTTTCTTCCACCTCTGGATCAGGCTTGATAGCAACAGGGACAGCACGGGGGCGGCGACCGATGGAGGACGCGTAAACCCATGTTCAGTTTCGATTCCCTCGAGTGATCGGGACTGAAACTGACTGATTTTCCTACTCGATCGCTGCTTTGCATGCCTTGCAAGAAACTGCGAGAGCTTTAGACCTTTTTTTCTCTCCTTTGCGTATTGGGTTACGTAAAAAAAGATCTTGAGGTGGGCTCTCGTTTTGCTTGAGTAGCTCATGAAGGTCCATTGAAGTACATTGACAGAGCTCTTGCAAAATTTGCGGCCCAAGGCCCATTGAAGCACTTGAAATATCTTGCAGGCGCATTTTCAGTAGTTTGTTTGGGTGAGAAAATGTCATTCAAAGAATATACGGACCACAAAGTAAAATAAGTTGGGCGAGGTCAGAGGCCTTGATCATGACTTGTAGTACACGTTCGAGTAATACCTGTACAAAACTTCACACTACTGTCTACTGTGTGGCTGTAAATATAAAATATGTGACTTCGAATATTCGAAGAACATACTTACATAATACACTTGGACATCTTTTGTTGTATGTATATGAATAAGCTTTGGATTGACTTACAAAAAATTGGTCAGAAAGAATTAGCTACCACCAAGACTATATTGTGGGGTTAGCCTGTCGCAGACTCTACATCATTTGTAGGTTGCTTTCTCAATAGTACTGGAGAGATCAGTCTCCAAACTGCAGAGATAAAAACAGAGTCAATTTACTGCATCGATAATACAAACTCAGACCATACATCTAGCACCACATGCAGAATAAGTAACTAATGCACAATGAATAATAAGATTAAGGAATGCAATTAACATTTAAAAAAAAACATCCAGATTCTGTAAAATCAACTCTTATGTAAGTGGATGATAAAATTTCAGTTAAAAGAGCTGCAGGACAAGCAACATGAATTGGCGACTTACCATATATACAAGCCGCCAACCATTCATTCATGATCTTCACCCAGGTGCTAGCCCATCCAACATCTATGCTCCACCTGATTGAGAACGCGATCAACAATTAAGATGTGAGGGATGTTGCTAGATGCATCTTGCACTAAAACATATATGAATATGAGGTGATGATAATGTGACAATATCTTACAGATGAAAAAAAACTGTAGTATATATATGAGAATGTCATCAACGGTTAAGCATGTTTCCACTTCAAATTATAAGGATATGCATTTTTTTATTTTTTTCTGCACAGTATGTCTTACTTTCTTGTTACTGGATGGTTAAGCTCCCAGCTTATGAATAGCATTGCAAAATACATCGCTCCCACTGCAAATACAATGTGAAAAATCTCGTAGCTGTAAGGGGCATCTTCTTCTGACTGTATCTCGTCGTTACGAAACTGAAAACATAACACTTTTATTAGTATGGTGGGTAATGTGAAGAGTGTTGAAGAGATTCATGATACTCAACATTAAATAAAGAAGTTCTTCGGACACAGATACATCAGTTAACACAGCTGCACATCAACATCTGCATAACCTTTGAACTGGAGTGAATTCGTTTCTGGTCTTGTGTACTAGACTGCAATTTTGATTCTTGGAACAACTGACTGTGATTGCTTCATTCACTTGGCTAACATAGTGCGACTTCATCAAGAAAACATATGCTTAGGCTAGTCTCTACTACCCCCGCCTATGGATGCATGGAACAACTATTTGTTCGCTTGGAAAGAGGGTGCAGAGATAGGATCGCTTGCATAATAATAATTAACAACTTCTTAAATACTATGAACAAAATTGAAAGGATCATTTTCTTATCAGTTAAGAACTTAAATACTATGCAAAAAAGTAATAGTTGAAACTTACTTTAAAGGATCTGTTATCGATTCCAGTAGAAAATGTGGCCATCACAATGGAGCAAATTGCAATAATGAAGCTCTAAAAAAGCACAAACTAGTGAGTTACAACATTGAAATTGCATTTACTAGCACAACCTAAAGGAAATATATGTCCACCCAGAATAACAGTGTGTAACCCCTTAGAATGCTACACAATAGGTATGACCAAGATGCGTGCATGATTAAACCATCGACATAGGTATGGTAGACCCTTAATATATATGGACAAATAGGATCAACTCATTCAGGTGAGGCGCTAGGCAGTATTTACAAATATGAAGGCTGGGATCTTGAAACAAGGAAGATGTACGGGTCAAGTTATGAACAAATGTCAGGGTTCAGAACTTAGGGTAACCATGAATCTAACAATAATCTCTCAAGAGTGAAGCAAGGAGATAGTTTGGGAACATTCACACACGAATATTAAAGCTCGGGCTCACGGTGGATCTATGGGTCACAGCTACAGTTCGGTGTAGAAAGGAATACATGTCCCAGTCAAACAAGCAAAAGACCTTGTAGATGATTTTGGTGTTTTATAAAATCTTCGAAATTAAGTAATTGAAGGGTGTTACAACACAACAACCTGGTAGAAATGGGCCTTTAGGTGTTAATAACCAAACTCAATGACAAGTAGCAGCAATCTGGAGTATGAAATTATCAGTGGCATGGACTTTCAAGGAACATCATGTTTTGACTTACAATTATAGTAGCCCAATTACCATCCTTGCCAATTTTCATTTCAGTGTAGCACTTTCCTGTTCGTGGTTCGCTGCACATTGCAAGCAATGAAAATGAGTGTTGTATAACTGAACCGTAGACGCTATGCTACTTGCTAAGTAGAAGGAAAAATGTGGAATATACATATAAGGATAAGATAATACCTGTGTAGTGCAGACCAACAGAGGAACACAATATATGAGCCCATGATTCCAGAAGATAGAAGACCCTCGTTAACCTATTTGGCAAGCAAAGTAAATTAAAATCATACACCTCATATAGGTTGAAACAATGTTTTTCGGGTATCAGTTAAACATAGATGTGGCGCACTGCAGCATTAGGTTTGTAAATACAGTAGCAAAAAGTAAAGTAATGTGTTTTGGTTTATTTAAAACTTGCAGCATACTGCGATCAAATTGTGATGCTTTGTAGTTCTGAACTTAGTAGGTTTCTAGAGTAGTGCAGGAAGCAAGGGAACAGGGGAGAGAACTGATCATTTGCCGCAAACTTCATATACCTCCGATCATTTACTGTTTTCTTTATTGTAACAGAACAAGGTCCTTTCCTTCTTGTGCCAATTGATCAGTTGCCCAAATCTATCATTGAAAGTTAATTTTGTTCCTAACAACACATTCATTTGATTTTTGTTTATTCTGTGTGTTTAATACTACTACTTCAATATTTTTCTGAATTGATTCTTTTGTCAACATTTGTCCCAAGTAAAAGGTCCCTGCTTGAATACTGTATCGCTGACTACTCTACAACTATGTTGAAGCCTAGAGCTATATTATTCTCGCACCTTTGAATGTAGGGACACTGCCATCATTATCTTCACCAGGATCGCCGTCCATATAATAGTGAAGATGTTGAACACACATGATGAGTTTGGAACATACAAAATATATAGCACGGCAACTCCGGCAAATGACGCAATGAAGGTGACAGTTGCTAAGAACAATCCGAACAGGCCACTGAAAAGCACACAAAAGGTCATAACTGTCATGGCCTAAAGTAGTTTTTTTTTAACATTGCACTGTGGTAAATGGAACACCAGAACACTGTGAACTGAACGATTGAGTATTCAAATAGTTATGTACCATTGATTTGATCCTGGATCGGGCATCCAACGTTTATTGCACCAAGATATGAGGTGGAGCATGCTTATAAGCTGGAGAATGAGAAATATCCTGGAGAATAACATTAAAAATAAATTAACTATGACCTGTAATGCAATGTGAGTTTAGTAGAAACCTAAACAATGTTGCAACATGCCAGAATCATTAAAATTACCCGGCACCCATTCGAGCAATTTCACCTGCAGAGGATATGGAATAGATTTCTTTTAGCCCACTAACGTTTAGGCTTATTACTCAGATGAATTTTTTTAATGGAACTCTCGTACTACAGAATGAATTAAAAATTGATTTTCATGCCTAGTTTTTTAAAAAAAAATCCGAAATAAAGGATTTGTAAGTTGCTACTTTCAGTGCATGGTTCAGAATATCTATTTGTGCCATCCTATCTTGCACTCTCTGCAGTGCAGCAGCAGCTTGAAAGTTTGGGCATTTTTAATTTTGTTCTCTTTTCTAATTGTACCACAGAAATTTCCAATCTGCAATGGTATATTGAAAGTTTGACTACCTTCGCAATGTTATATTGAATGTAAGTAAACTTATATTGAGAGAAGTCTAGCAGATCTAATCACAATCATCTGAAGAAAAGGAACATTTTTCAGTGTATGGTTCAGCACATCTGTTAGTGCAATCCTGTTTTGCACTCTCTGCAGCAACTACATTTTAGCAGACTAGGTAGTGTGCAGAACACCTTATGGATGATGAAATTGTTGGAATAATCCTGTGCATTCTAGAAGTACCTACCACCTAGTGGGGTTTTCACTACCGTGACTTAGTAGATATAAGGTAGTAGCTAGTAGAAGTCTCTAGAGTACACATGAGTTGTAATCTTGTAGAAGGCACTAGAAGGTAGGACTAGATATTTCCTAGTAGGTCGGTTTGTGAGTCCTATAAATAGGCCATGTACCCAACATTGTAAAGGTAACGAGAACACAAGCAAGAGAAGTTTGTAAGCCAAGATGTAGCCTCAAGCATATCTATGAAATAGCATATATATGTATGTCATATATGCATATGTGTTAGTGTGTGTGCGTGTATGTGAAGCACAACCTATTAGAAGGGAGCTAAGTGATTTAGCTTCCAACAATTGGTATCAGAGCCGCAAGGTTCGGGGCCGTGGTGCGCGGCGGTCGGAGGCTGCGGAGGCGTTGCGTGGTGGCGCAGCGGCCACGGCGGCGCGGCGAGAAGGCCGCCGAGGTCCTGTGTTGTGGGGCAGGAGCCTCCGTGGCGTGGCATGGCGGCGCCGTGGAGGTGCTGCGCGGCCACGGAGGTCGTAGCGGCGCCATGCGACGGCCAAGGAAGTGGCGACCGACGTGTGTGTGCGCTCCGGTTGTTCCGTGTGTCACCCACGGAGAAGAAGCTCGGCGTGTGTCGCCGAGGAAGAAGACCGCGTCCTGGGCATGCAGGACCGGCCGTGTTGATCGCGTTGGAGCGCGACGTGGGCACGAGCTGGGGCGTGTGGAGCGTGGCGACGATCGAGGAGGGAGAAGACTTGGTCCAGCAGAGGCATGCGGATCATGGCGGAGTGGGTGCGTCGATTGCGTTAATGCGCGTCGTGGGCGCGGCCGTGGCATCGTGAGTGCGAGCTAGAGCGGCTAGAAAACCCCTCCCTATGTACTCCATTGTGCCATCGAGTTGGAGCTCGTGTGAATCAAGAAAGCCGTCAGTGCGGCAAGCGTCAGTGCGCCGGGAAGATGGAGACGGTGACGACCGGCGTATGTGAGCGCCAGGTTGTGTCCGTGACGGTGGCGACCGGCGTATGTGAGCGCCAGGTTGTGTCCGTGGCGGTGGCGACCGGCGTATGTAAGCGCCAGGTTGTGTCCGTGGCGGTGGCGACCGGCGTGTGTGAGCGCCAGGTTGTGTCCGTGGCGGTGGCGACCGGCGTGTGTGAGCGCCAGGTTGTGTCCGTGCGGTGGCGACCGGCGTATGTGAGCGCCAGGTTGTGTCCGTAGCGGTGGCGACCGGCATGTGAGCGCCAGGTCGAGTCCGTGGCTGCTAGGTTTCACAAGTGAATGCATCAGGATTAGGGGGGTGATTGTTGGAATAATCCTGTGCATTCTAGAAGTACCTACCACCTAGTGGGGTTTTCACTACCGTGACTTAGTAGATATAAGGTAGTAGCTAGTAGAAGTCTCTAGAGTACACATGAGTTGTAATCTTGTAGAAGGCACTAGAAGGTAGGACTAGATATTTCCTAGTAGGTCGGTTTGTGAGTCCTATAAATAGGCCATGTACCCAACATTGTAAAGGTAACGAGAACACAAGCAAGAGAAGCTTGTAAGCCAAGATGTAGCCTCAAGCATATCTATGAAATAGCATATATGTGTATGTCATATATGCATATGTGTTAGTGTGTGTGCGTGTGTGTGAAGCACAACCTATTAGAAGGGAGCTAAGTGATTTAGCTTCCAACAGAAATGGCCAATTAAGTAGAAAAAGAAATACTTACCATAAAGTTGAATGAATATGTTAGGGATGACAAACGGGGTGATGATTGACACGGCATAGACAATAAACTTCAGAACCCAGCATCCAGAGTGCCACGAATTACGAACTCCCTGGAGCTTCCGAGTTCCAAAGGTTGTGGCAAACATCACCCAGAAAAATATCTGTCACTTTATATAAGGAAGTGAACACAAACAACTATGAAAAAGAGTTTAGCTTCACCTCATTTTAGCTTGCCTGGTTACCCATTGAGCACCTTATGCAAAATGCAAATTCCCTTATAGAGTTCATGTAGATGCATAGCAAATTCCCGAACAATTAAAATTTGCAATTCAACAACTCAGGTACAATTTACATCCCCCTTTTGTTGAATCAAGGATACGAAGCAGCCTAAGCTGACCCGAAGCACTCCTCCAGATTGGAAGCATTTTGAGTCCCCTGCTCCACAAGCCGAATTGTCTGAAAATTAAAACAAACAGCACAACACGTTTTCAGAATGTTGTGGCCTCTTTAACCCAAAGTGCACATGTGGATTACTAACAAGTGATGAAGACGAAATGGAAACCTACGGTGCAGTCCGTGGAACACCTTGGCCCCGTAGTCCCTGATGAACCATGCCAGCAGGTTGGTGGCGAAGAAGATGAGCCCGTAGACGTACCGCGCCCTCAGCGACTGCTTCTTCCTCGCTTCGCACACGCCGCTGTCTTCGCACAATTCCGGGCTCTGTATGTTGACCATATCCCCTCTAGCCCCAATGCCGTCGCTGCTGTCGACAAACAGAAAAGCTTCTTCAGTAGACTCCAGTGGAATTCTGCTCGGAATCGATTTAACAAGCGATCGATGTGGGCAAAGGGAGGGAGGGAAGGAGTGAGAAGGTGGAGGACTCACCGGCGGTGCCACAGCTCGGAGGACGGAGACGCTCCACGGCGGCGCAGAGGTGGTGACGCTTTTCCTCTGCCGTCTCTGCTCTCCGTTCCCGTCTCCTTCAGGTCAGGACGTCAGGTGGCCTTCACATCACTCCACCTTGCTCGGACGCGTGCCCCTTTAAGAACAGGCACTGACGGGTTACGGCGGTGAGGGCCCCTTTGGGTTCTAGAAGCGAGCGTTGCTTGACGTGTCTCCGGCGCCCAGACGACCGTTGGGGCGCAGCGGCAGCGTTTAAAAGCTGACGGCGGTCAAATCTGTGGAGCAGACGCCGTGCTTCTCTGTGTCTTGGTTAATCTGTTGCCCGAACGAAACCAGAACCTCGCGCGGTTCACTCATTTGTGAACAAGTTCTTTGCTTGCTGCTATGCGTTTCAAGAAGTTAGGTGGAGAAATTGCGGTACGTACGTTCTCCCATATGTTTGGACAAACTTGTCGCCATTGTCAAACACAGCGCGAATCCAATCCCAGTAGTTTTGGGCTTGCCTTGGTCGAGGTTTCAAAGTAACCGTGACAACGGGCGGAGTGAAGTGCACGCGTTGTAGCAAAATTAGTCCCTTGGTTGGTGCAATATCCGGTACGAATCAGCGAACGCAACTGATACGGAGGATACGGAGAAGGGTGTTTACACCAAACTTATCAGGATTCAAAACTCAAGTTGAAACTGGTGTTTCTTATTCACATGAAATATTCTTCAGTTGGATACGACGTTCCTGTCGATGGTGAGACGGTCGTGGTGATTTCGTCCATTTCAAGATCTGACCCGTTGGCTCATTCTTTCATAGGTGCTCATATGAGTGGGGTGTGTGCATTCATATAGGCGAGTGTATACACGTGTATGTAAGCATATGCATGTGTACCGTGTTTCTCACAAAAAAACATTGTCTCCTACAACCACAAACCACATTTTTATCGTAAAATACACATAGGACATATACGTAATCATACTAAAATTATTCAAAGTCAAAATAAATAGTTCAAATCAACATACAATTATTCAGAGTGCATAAATAGTTTAAAATATTCGTAGTGCATAATTCAAACATAAAATTCACTGATTTTTGGTGTGGATCCACATATGCTTCACAAGATTATTAATTAGTTGCTCGTGTGCTAGTTGATTTCGAATTTGCGGAAGCATTTCAAGAAAGTTCAGAACATGCTTTGCATGGGAGACGTACATGTTCATCAAACTTGTCAAAATCATTGGTGTGGGCTACCCCTTCTCCGTCATTCCTCACAATCAGGCACCCAAATATTCGGTTATTCGTGGTTTGTAAAAAAAGGTGGGGTAGTGTTAAACATGGGAACCACTCTCAAAACTCTAAACATGTCTTAGCATGAAACATAACAAGTTTATTTGCTGCAAGTATACACCTCTCAAAATATGTTTATTTATGTTTTGAATCAACTAAGATCTGGCTCACGTTAATCCCTAATTCTCTCTACGAAAGGCCATTCTACTTTCTGAGTCTAAAGACAAAAGTTTTTTAAAAATCATTTTTGAACCAATGATTGGAAACAATTTCTTTTTTGCATAAGCTTGTTTATGTTTCACATTCAAGTTTGCATCATTGTCCATATTATTTTAGAAGAACAATGTGGTGCGTGATTTCTTATTGTTTTACATTCTTCAAGTTTATGTTATCAATTATTAGATGCGATGATTTCTTGCTATTATTTAACTTGTAATGAAATATTATTTGATTAGCAATGATCATACTAAAAAATTATATGTCAATAATAATCCGAAGTATGTCTTGTTTTATCATGTATCTACTCGAAAATGAGTAGGAATTACATTTGGGGATGTTGATACGTCAAAACATATCATAGAACTTTGTAGTTTATTATGATATTATCCATTATATTTGGCATATTTATTTGGTCGGGCCTATTTATTAAAAGTTGCAAGTGTGCACAATTTTTTGTACATTTTGATGTGTAGAAATTATTTGGATGTTGCACAATTTTTTTACACCGAAAGTAGATGACGACCATATGACTCACTGGGCTGAGAGAAGACCCTAAGAGGTTTTAGAGGTGCCCAAGAGCCCATGGATTAAAGGGGCATTGATCGAAGGGCCGATAAACATTGTTTGTCCTCTATAAGAGAAAACCCTAACTTTTGGGGCAGCCACCCATTGTCACGAATTTCCCTCCCTTTGGCCCCCGTCTACAAGGGGGAGTTCTCATCTACAACAACAAAAAGGCAAGGAGGAAGAAGGCTAAGGGCCGGTCGGCCGACAACATGGACGCCCTGCACCGCCACCCCGCCTCATGCGCTGCCTCTTCCTCGCCATGACGCCGCATTCATCGCCATCTCCATTACCATATCCTCTCTATGTACAGTGGTAAAAAATCCCACAATCTCTGTAATCCCAATGTGAACATGGTGTTTGATGTTATAAATTATCTGCAGAAGATTTATCGCATCTATGTCATGTTTTAGTAGTTCTTTTTGTCCTATGGTTAATTTTTTATATCTCTATGATTGATTTGAGTTGCATTTTTTTTATGTTACTACTATTTGATCCCATCATATGATTATGCGTGGATCACACCTTAGCATTATAATTGTAGTATGTTGAGAAAACTATATTGCTGGAAGCAGGAGTGACATATTTCCTATTTATAGTGATTGATTCATGTGGGATTGAGGGGGGCCAGTTTATCATAAGGTTGTGGTTGGGTTTAGATTAATGTATCTCTTAGTATTTGTGGATACGTGCTAGTGATCAAATCATTTGCATGCATGTAAGCTGTGGCCTCTCCCACATATAAAACCATATAAAACTGCAATGATGATAATTTATATAGTAACTTGACTAATTGGTAAGAACGATTCCGCCACACGTTCACCACTATTCCATACTCATATTCTGTTACTTCATTAATTTTTTAACATTACAACAACTAAATTTACTTACTCGTTCTTTATTATCTTGTAAACATATCCTTTTATACTTGCAAAGTTTTCCTAGGTAAAGCAAACGTTCGGTATGCGTATAGTTATATCAGTGGCTGATAGAACTTGAGAAAATATTAATCCTAACTTTATCTCTCTTTGGATTCGACACGCTAACTTATCGAAAAGGTTACAACACATCCCTACAGTTGTGGATTATCTCACGGCGTATGCAAATTAGACTTATAGCCTTAATGCATGTGCTCCCCCATCCGGACGTACTCATTAACGACATTTGATATTTTCTCAACGTGAAGTAGGCATAAAACTTTGTCACACCTTCCACTATGCGCCCGAGAAAAAATGATCTCAATCGGAAGCGATGCCAAAAAACCCTCATGGAAAACCGTATCGAATTTGAAGTCATTTTTGTAGAGATCCCGTGTGGCCTTGATCCTATCACGTGGAACAACTATCATGTCCTTTATCGAACCCTTGAAGTTGATCACAAACTCCTATTTCTTCTACATTTTTTAAAGGATGTTCATCATCACCATCATGTTCGCATCTTCATCGTCATCGGTCTCGTAATCATCGTCATCATCATCATAATCATTGATGAACCATTTGTACGCACCAAAATCCAAGTAATCAAACTCATCATCAGACAAGTCCATGCCTTATGAGCAAAATAATCAAAAAATATACTTAGTACATATAACGATTCCAATCACCCGCACAAATATCCATTATAAAGGTTGGGGATCGATGTACCAGTACCCAAAGAAGGCATCTGTTGAGAGATTGGTGGCGCTGGTCGAAGGCCGTGGCCCCGGGAAGAGGTGGACGGTGCGGTCGAAGGCCATGAAACCAAAGAGGTGGATAATGTGGTCCAAGGAGGTGTCGAGGTGGATGATGAGTTGAAAGAGGCAATTTGATGACTTTAGATCTTGCGGCGTAGGTAGTACCTCATCCTAGTCTATGTGGATTTAACATCAGTGAGTAGGATAGAAGGTGTACGATGCGGATTCCAGCACTGGTGAGTACGTGAGAATCTGGGTGGTACCGATCCGGCGAGAGGGGAGAGAGAGGGAGGGAGGTTGGGGGAGAGATTGATCAACACTTGCGTGGGCTTGTTTTTTAGGCATAAGGTTGATACCACACCATAGTGGGATCTGTGCAGAAAGCGAAAGGACTAGAGTCGAATAGTACAGTGCCCCACATGTTTTCACAAATTTGAAACAAACATATAATCAATTAAACAAAATTACTAAAGACTAACCGATTTAAACAATACATCTACTAGTTAATTTACACTAGTACAGAACGACACATCGGAAACGGGCCAAAAACCCCTTCGGCAACGGAGAAAGGGTCCGTGTCCCCGCTTCCGATACTGATGTGGGCCCTCATCGGTAACGGTGGCAGAACACCGTTTCCGATGTGAGAAAATTTCGGCATCGGAGCCTCCGGCCCTCCGTTACCAATGTGTGACCATTTCGGCAACGGAGGGTTTTGTCCTCCGTTACCAGTGTGGTATCATGTCGGCAACGGCTATTTCTGTTTGCCCGTTTCCTATGTCTAATTGCAAGCTAATAGTAATTAGCTGCGCTTGCACGCCCGTGCTACAGCAATTATTTAGCAGACATTCAGCAATACAAGTTTACAACAATCATATGAACACAAAGTTTACAGCAAATGTTGGAATACAAGTTCACAGCTATTGCTATTGCTACAAATACAAAGTTTTCAGCCATTGTTCGGAAAAAAGTGGACACAATTTAAAGAAGTTACACCACAATGGTGACAACAATTGTTTTGGAAAAATCTATAGTCTCACCAGCGAGAATGCCGGTATGGACAGGTGAACAAATGCCGAATAGGATCTCATGATCATGGATTAGGGTCGTGTAGTTTTCCCTCCTTGCTTACGATGTGTTTAAGGACGAACGCAGCAAACTTGCCTCTCACCATCGTAAGAACATCCTTCTTCAAAGGTGCACGTCCCATTCCACCTATAAGCTGCAGGCAGATTCTTAGTTAGGTATCTTTCGTCATGTATGTCTGCAAATATTGTTAGGAAACATGAATTGTTGATGATGTCGTGGATTACTAACCGAATCGAGGCTTGGCAGACTTCTCGAGGTGGGAACGACTTTCAATATTGCATTGCACACATAATACCCACAAAGATTTGTACCAGGTGGTTGCTGAGGGCACTGTAATGTTGGTGACAAAATCGCTCACTTAGTTTGGTTTGCTAGCAGGTATTTGTGAAAACTAGGAATAAAGTAGCAACTGTTACCGGGTTAACTTGTACGTGACTCAATATGGCCTCCTGTTCTCCTCTCTTGGCCAACGGTCTCTTGACTTTTCGAACACACTACAAAAGTAATGAGTTGGCGGATTGAGAAAACAACACGTGAAAGTTAAATCATAAAGTAAACTAGGGAACGATGTAATACCTGTTCAAGAATTCCTCCAAGGGTGTATAATTTATACTTCCAAGTAGGGAATCTATATACAATACCTTGTTCTGTTTAGGAATGATGACAGCTAAGAACCAGTGAGAACTGCAAAGGAAAATAACAAACTTACGCCTGATGGTAAGGAAGCAGGATGTACAGATAATTTTTGATAACAAACTTACGCCTGATTGTAAGGAAGCAGGATCAACTCTTTGTCTTGATAATGAGTCAACGCTTTCACAGCATAGTTGAATATTCGTATCCATTGCTGCAGATGTTCGTGTAATTGATAAGAGCCGGATCAAGGAAACCTACCGGTTCTTTCCTGCGGTTGCACTCGAATACCTGGCTCCTAAGTACAAGAAAGAGAATAGTTAGCATGTACTGAACAGAAGAAAGCTATTAAAATGTGAAAAGTATTTGTAAGGCACATACAATGTGAACAAACGCATGAACGTGCCATCAACAGTATTCAGGTTGAAAACTTGGAACATCTCTGAAAACTCCCAGTTATAACGAACGTCACTTCGACGCCGTAAAAATCCTCTTTCCTGATACTGAAGGTCATCTCCTTATTCTCTTCACAATATAGGAGGTACTTTTCATGAAGCTGCTGGCAAGCCAAGCCTGATCTTTGTAATCCATCTCTAGTCAACAATGGCTGTCCACGCACGTATTTGGGGCCACTTTGCACCTCTGCATTGTATTTCTTATTAAATTCTTCGTCATCTAGGTATTGGTCGCTGTCAATCGGTGCAGTATTTTTTTTATTTTTAATGGTCTTGGGCTTGGGCTTGGGCTTGGGCTTCATCGGGGTTCTATTTATCGGGGCCATCTTGGCATGGTCCTTCGCCCGGACGGGTGTGGTGCCTCTACGTGTCCGAACAAGTTGGGGCGGAGGCGGCAGATGAGCCTGCTGTGGCTGAGGAGGCAGGGACGGCAGTTGAGCCTCCTGTGACTGAGGCGGAGGCGGCAGATAAGCCTGCTGTGGCTGAGGCGGAGGCGTAGGCGGTGTTGGTGTAGCTTCAACCAAGTTGGTGGTGTTGTTCACCACAAGGGCAGTAGGTGAGTTACCATCGACAGGCGGTGTTGGTGTGGCTTCACAACTCTGTGCAACCGTTGTATCTTCAACTGCTTGTTCTCTGGAAGGCTGTTTGGCCGCAATATCAAGGAGGAGCTGTGCTGAACGGAGGCCTTCAGACGACGCCATCTGTCGAGAAGCTGTTGAGGTGGATGGCAGGGCACTGAGAAGAGAAATCTCCTTCTTGGGCCACTGTACGTATCTCAGCTTAGCCTGGCCCAAGCTTTGTACGTCTGCATCGACGCAGGTGTTAAATAGCAAGATGCCTTCGAAGCCAGGCATGACCTTGTCCACAAAGCACATTGCAAAACCTGGCTTTAAGGGCACACCATCCACTTGAGGTACCACATCGGTAGGTGGCTGAACCATACCTAGTGCTGCCACCAGGGGATGATGCGTCATCACGGTTACAGGCACATGTAGTTTGCATCTCACCGGGCTCGTGATGTCGTCCACAGCATATTTGCCGGTGTCTACAAGACCATCAACCGACAATGATCCACAACTACTCCTGGCTGCAGGGCACTCCCCCCTACCGGGATCAAGGTGACCGTCTCGAAGATGCTTAACGATATTGGCCGTAATATTTGTCTCTAGTGCTTTCATTTGAGCGTCATGTCTGGCCTTTTTCATTGCCTGCCTTTCAGCCTGGTCTATCGCGAAAGCCTTCTTGTGGCCAACATGGGTGCCGTACGTCCGAGACCGACCAGAGGGCTCAGGCGTAGCCAAAGCTTTTGAGAGAATGTCATCTTTCCCTCGTGCCAGAATCTCTCCGCTGTCCTTTTTATTTTTCAGCTCCAGCTGGAGATAAGACAAGTAGTACACTGAATTCAGTACACAAGGAAATATTGTGTCAGTTAAGGAGGAAACAACTTAGGTTATATATGGTTATTACCATTGTTTTATGTAACTTTTGGGTCTCGGGGTGAGTTATAACAAGTTCACCAACTTCGTTTGTTTTAGACCTCGCCCTCAAGAAGTCTCGTGCCCGTTCACCTTCAAGATCAGAGTAAGGAACCGTGCCCCCCGAAGCAACTGCTTCTTCATCCTGTTTTCTCCATATGGGCTTCGAACCAGCATATCCAAGAACCCCCATATTGTGGGGATGCTTGTTTTTACTGATGAGGGCGCTGCCGGCTTTACTCTTTGTTAGGAACTCCTCCGTCCTCCTATACTTCTTGAACTCCTTCCAGTCGTCAGGTTTAATGAAGGGGTATACAAGTGTAGCATCCCGATTTTTCTTCTGGAATTTGGAGTACAGACGGTGCCTGAAGTTACGGAACGAATCCTTTGCTTTAGAAAGAGCAGCAGCTTGAACTGCAGGCTTCCATTCCTCATTTGCGAGCTGGAACTGGCTCATTATGGCGTTGACGATGAAAGTCTTTTCTTCTGGAGTGACTTGACTCCAGTCGTCAACCGTAATGGGGACCTTTTCCCTGACTACACACCCACACAATGTCTTAAATTTCCTATGTGCCTTGACTGGTTTCAACGGGGCACCAGTTTTCTTGTCAATCATCTCCACTGTAAATGTTCCTCTTGGCTTTAGGGTTGGTTTTCTAATTCCTCGACCCCTTTGTTTCATGATAAACTGATCCTGCTGCGAGGATGAGCTCGAGGACCCTTCATCACCAGACGACAGCTCTGAATAACAGGTGAATAATAGAAGGTGGATCTAATTAAAACTAAAAGGTCCGACTTTACAGTGTGTAATACAGTTAATCAGCACAACTAACCTGTCCCAAGTGTGTCTCCGGCATGTATGAGGTCGCCGCTGTCTGCCCCTTCCTCTATTGCGGGCAAATCTGTGGCGGCAGCAGCTCCGGGAGCCAAATCAGTGGAGACGGCGGCCAGATCTGTGGCGGCAGCATCTCCGGGAGCCAAATCAGTGGAGACGGCGGCCGCGGTTGTCGCCTGAGGGGGGGCATAGAGCCCACCCTCTGGGCGTCTTCGCTGACCACGGCGTCGGCGCGACGCCGTCGTAGCCTGGAGCTGCCCCGCGGCGTGGGTTGGGGGACGGCCAGGGAAGCCGTCTGCGCCGCAAGGGCGGCCCGAGTAGTCCGCATAACTAACTCAGCTGAGACCGTGGGTGGGGGACGGCCAGGGAAGCCGCCTGCGCCGCAAGGGCGGCCCGAGTAGTCCGCATAATGAACTCAGCTGAGCGTGAGTACGCCGCCGGGGGTGGTGTTGAAGACGGTGAGCGGGGGGAAATGCGAGGGGTGGTAGGTTGGTCCCCAAAGTTTAAGTCTGGAAGTAGGGTTTATGTCACATCGGCAACGGTGCATTCAAAAAAACCGTTGCCGATGTGGTATAAATAAATTATATTTCGGAATTTGAATAAACGTAGCGTTTACGGTTGAAAATTAAGAAATAACAACAGCACATTACTTTGCCAATTAAGAAATACAATTATCACTTTAGGGTACAAATTAATTTGCTCATTCTTCGTCCTCCTCTAGTAAAACTGGATCAACCTGAATATTTCCTTTGTAAATTGCCCCATCGGAGTGATCATCTCTTGCGTAAAAGCCATCTCCAGGAGCCTGTCGGTCATTGATCTGTATGCGTTCTCCAGTTGCTGGCAAGTCTTCATACTGGTTGTACTCTTCTTCATCAGTAACGTCATCCACCCCAACGATCTTCCTTTTCCCATTCATCACAACATGGCAATTTTTATGTAGTAGGTCTTTGACATAGAAGATCTGGGTGGCTTGGGTAGCTAAAACGAAAGGTTCATCTTTGTATCCCAATTCGTTGAGATTGACATATGTAGTGCCGTACTGGTCAACTTTCGCATGACCCAGTTTGACCCATTTGCATTTAAACAATGGAACCGTGAGTAATGTATCGTACTCCAGCTCCCAAATCTCCTCAATTACTCCATAGTCGGATCTACCGCTTCCACTTTAATAGAGCTATTCTGATACATGGTCTTGTTGTCTCTATTCTTTGTATAAAAGGTGTAGCCATTCAGGTCATATGCTTCCCATTTATGAACCGTAAAGTTTGGCTTTCTTGCCAAACTTTTTAAAGTCTCGTCATCATCTCCGACACAATTCGTCATCAGCCAATCAGCGAATCTCTGGCTGTGCAGTTTCAAGACTTGTGCTTCCTTCTGATTCTCTGTCAAGCCTCGGCCTCCTAGCTCAATTCTAAGTAGATCCTTGTGAGCATCCACATATGGTGTAACGACTGCAAGGTGCTGCAATACGTACAAATGTGCTTTCTCAAATAATTCACACTCTGGCCAACATGATTTATCTTTCATTAACCCTTTTCCATCTAGCCTCCCCTCATGCCTGGACAGAGGCACCCCGATAGGTCGGTGGCCATCCATGTAGCTGATGAAATACTCAACCACCTCCTCCGAAAGATATCCTTCAACGATACTTGCCTCTGGCCGATACCTGTTACGGACGTAGTGCTTGAGTATACCCATGAAGCGCTCGAACGGATACATAGTGCGCAGATACACTGGACCACATTGCTTTATCTCATAAACAATGTGTACAATTAGATGGACCATTACGTCGAAAAACGAAGGGGGGAAGAACATCTCCAGCTGGCAGATAGTCTTCACAACATCTTCTTGCAATCTGTCTAATTTGAATGGATCTATTACCTTCTGGTATATAGCGTTGAAAAAATCACATAACCTCATGAGAGCCTCTCGAACGGGTTTAGGCAACATATTTCTAATTGCCACAGGGAGCATCTGTGTCATCATCACATGGCAGTCATGTGACTTCATCCCCATCAGTTTCTTTTCTTCAAACGACACCAGAGTCCTGATGTTTGCGCAGTATGCTGACGGAACTTTCATATCATACAAGAATTGCAAGAACTCCTTCAACTCTTCCTTCGATAACTGGTAGCAAGCAGGTGGGAGGTACCACTGCCCATTAGGCTTCTCTTGTGGCTTCAACTTTTTCCTTTTATATTTCAATGCAAGAATATCCAGCCGTGAATTCATACCATCCTTCGTTTTATCCTTGTTATTCATTACACATCCAAGAACGCTTTCAGTTACGTTTTTCTCGACATGCATGACATCGATGCAATGTTGAACGTCCAGATATGCCCAATACTTCAATGCCCAGAAAACCGATCTTTTCTTCCACACTGCCTTCTCACGAGACTGGGGTTTCTTCCCCTTACCAAAAATAGTGTGTACATCCTTCGTCTGGTCATCGACATCCGCTCCTGAAAATGGTTCTGGCGTGTCATCGGTCTCAATCGTATTATCGAACGGGGCCTTCAATCTACGATACGGGTGATTCTTTGCCAAAAACCTTCGGTGCCGCATGTACACTGTCTTCCTTGAATTCGGCAGCCAAAGACTTTTTGTTCTCTCTTTGCAAGTGACACATGCAAAGGATCCCTTCAAACTCTGCCCTGACAAGTTCGCAAGTGCAGGATAATCTTGAATGGTCAGAAACAACATTGCTCTGAGATCAAACTGTTCTCTCTTGAACGCATCATACATTCTTACCCCATCCCACAGTACTTGTAGTTCTTCGACAAGTAAACTCAAGTAAACATCAATGTCATTCCCAGGTTGTTTTGGTCCTTGAATAAGCATCGACATCATGATATACCTCTTCTTCATGCACAACCAAGGAGGAAGGTTATACATTGCTAAAAGAACTGGCCAAGTGCTATGTCTGCTGCTCATGCTGCCAAAAGGATTCATTCCATCTGTACTTAGTGCAAACCTTACATTTCTGGGGTCCCTGCCAAAGTCTGGGAACTCATAATCGATAAGCCTCCACTGTGGTCCATCAGCCGGGTGTCTGAGCAGTCCATCTTTTTTCCTTTTATCGGCATGCCAACGCATCAGCTCTGACTGCTTTGGGTCTGCATACATACGCTTCAATCTGGGTATTATTGGCAAATACCACACAACCTTGTAAGGGACTCCCGTTGTGACCTCATCCTCGCCCTTGTCTCTGTCTTTTGCTAGGTTGCGTTTGTAACGAGGAAAGTTACATATGGGACAACGCCGCATATTTTCATTTTCCCCTCGGTAGAGAATACAATCATTCTTACAAGCGTGTATCTTCACGTACTCGGCTGGAATGGGGCAGATCACCCTCTTGGCATGGTAAGTGTTCGCTGGCAAGTCATTTCCAGGTGGAAGTAATAATGCGACAAGTTTTAACAGCTTTGTGAAGCTCACATCGGATGTACTACTCTCTGCCTTGTATTTCAACAATTCTAGTGTCGCATCCAACTTGCTGAGCTTGCATTCCGGATACAGAGGTTTCTTCGAGTCCGCCGACTGACAGAGGAAATTCTTTATCTCATCATTACCTTCCATATTATTCTCCAAATCATTGATCATCTGTTCTAGGTTTTTTTGTGGACCATCGGCTCTGGTTTCATCTGGATGCACATCATCATCAGCGTTGCCCAAACCATCTCTGGCATTGACTTCATGATTATCGTTGCTCAAATCATCACGGTTGTCGGCAAAGATTGCTGGTTGTTGTTCACCGTGTTTTGACCAACATGTGTACGATTCCATAAATCCCCTCAAAATAATGTGTTCTTCTATCGTTTGTCTTCTAGGCCACAAGACTTCATTCTTACAGATAACACAAGGACAAAACATCTTCGGTTCATTACTTTCTAGCATGTGTTGCGAAGCCCTGTCCAAGAATTCAACCACACCTTGTGAGAATTCAGGACTCGTGCGACCACCGTACATCCAAGCTCGATCAAGAACCATCTAGTAAAATGGCAAACTACATATGTAAGATTTATACTCCGCGCTCCTAAATCAAAATAATTAAAAAAATAAGTAGTAGGTTTTCGGGTTATACCACCGCCCCAGTAGCTGTGGAATCGGGCCCAAGCTTCCCTGCGCTGCCTCTCGACGCCGGCAACCAACGCGCTGCCTCTCGACGCCGGCAACCACCGCGCGCCTATCGACGCCCGCAGCACAGATGTAAGATCTGGACTCCGCCTCCGCCCTCGCCGCCGCCGCTCCTATCTTTCAGTCTTATGGGAATCTCCGCAGCTGGCTAACTCGACACCACTCATAGCGTTAGGTCTGGATGGAATCATCGGATACGGTCATCCATATTAACCGTTTACAATAATGAAAATAATGCATACGGACACGAAAATATGTCCGTTGCTCATATAAAGCAAACGGTTGCGGAAAGCACAACCGTTGCCGATGTGTCGCGGGTCGCGGGAGGATAGCCCTCGCGGGCGGCTTTTTCCGCGCGGAAGGCTCGATTCTCCGTCGCCTAACTCCTGCCGTTTCCATAGAGGGGTATCCGATGTGTCGTTCTGTACTAGTGTTAACTCCACCCAAAAGCATTGCCAATATTTTTGGCAGTTGGCTGAATGAGGTGGATAATAGGTTCAAACAACTTATTAGGGTGACAACGCTTACCGTTATATGGTCGCTTTGGCTGTGTAGAAATGACAAGGTTTTTAATGATAAAAATTCTTCTCTTATACAGGTTATCTGCAGGAGTACAGCTACACTCTGTTTGTGGTCTCAGTTATAACGTGTGGTGCATCGAGACCTGTTTATGGAGATGTGTACCAGACTGAAGGATATGGCGAGAGACTTTTTATCCCAACATGGATGGCAGCATAATTTGCGGATTGGACCTCCATCATCATAGGCGTTTCTACACTTTCTCATCATGATATGTAATTCGCCTTTTATTTTTCGAACTTCTGGACTCGTTTCGGTTGTGTGCATCTTCGTTATGTAGAGCCTGGGTGTAATACTTAAACTTTTTTAAGTAATAAAAGTTCCCTTTATCTAAAAAAAAGTTTAATTTAACTATATTGTCACGCAACAACTAAAATACATAAGGGAACAACTATGTGTAAGGCGCCTTATATTTGGCATAACCGTAAGGCGTTAGGATAATTCCATTTAGCTAATATGTACACACTCTCAAGTCATCTCGCGTGTGTGCGTATGTGAGAAACAATCATGTTTTGCATGCATACACTAAAAAGACGAAACTGCTGACATCATCACGCATTAATTGCGAAATCCAAAAATTTAAAATGTTTCATAGCTCAAACCGTTTATCCGATTTATGATACGTTTTCACCGTTGGACTAGTCGCGACGAGATCTTCAAAACTAGATCCCATGTCGATATGTTCCGACGACCTTTTTTTTTGCCTAAAAGTTACCACCCCCGTAACATATAATTTACCCTGCCTTGAATACGTAAGTTACCCACCATATTAGTGATTAGTTTTCGGGTCGAAATAGAACCAGTTTTTGTTGTTCTTTTAGATTTTTACGAGATTTAAAGGTACCACATCACTTTGAGATGGTAAATTTATCATGTATAAGTATTAGGATGATAACTGTCGATTTCATAGTGAAACTACACATAAAAAAGATGGGCATTGCGTTCGTAACTATCATTTAGAGGACATGTTAACTACATGGATTTCCTGGTGGATAACTATATCACGAACACATGGATAACTTCATATGTACTGGTGGGTAACTTCATCAGTATTGGGTGGGTAAATTTATAAGTATTAGATTGATAACTTTATCAGTACTGGTTGGTAACTTTATCAGTACATGGTGGGTAAATTTATTAGTACTAGGTTGGTAACTTTACCAGTACAGGGTGGGTAACTCCATCAGTACTAGGTAGGTAACTATATCAGTATTGGGTGGGTAACTTTATAAGTATTAGGTTGGTAACTTTATCAGTACGAGTTGGTAACTTTATCAGTACTGGTTGGGTAACTTTACCAGTACAGGGTGGGTAACTCTCTCTCCGAGTTGAGATGACAGAAACAAGCAAGTGCTAAATGACCCAACTGAATAATTCTTCAGTTGGCACAAGTGACCGAGAGATGCACCACAAGCACATCATCTGTCGAGGGACAGAACCAATTCACCACCACAATCAAAGCCACTGGCTAGAACATATCCAGTTGAATGCATAGAGACACTAGTACTTATCCAGAGATCATCACACGGACAATTGCAATTGTCAGCTCCTTCTTACCCAGAATCCCAGGTCTCACAGTACAAATGCAGAAAATGCGTGCACCTCTCAGCTCCGACAATACACAAAGCAACGCATAGAAACCAGAAGAATCACAGGTGTTACTAAACTAGGCACTACCATTAATGTTGACACTTGACTATCCAAACACATATCCATGACAGCGTGTCAGTCTCAGAGAGCATAGCATAACAGAGACTGTCAACTGGCTAATGCAAGTAAGTTACATAGTACTCCTACTAAACACATCCCGGGGAGAGGATGAAGACTAAGAAGAATAATTCCATCCCCTCACCATCAGATCATACCACCAAAATAAGCAGCTTCCAACCTGCACCCCTGATCGATCTAGCTTTCCTACTACAAGCCGTCTGCACTGCCGCCATGGTCCGTCCTGGGCTTCTTCCCCGGCGCTGAGGCAGCTGCGAGGATGTCCTGGAGCTGTCGCTGAGCATCCTGGAGCATCCTGTTACTGCGGGTCTCTGTCTCATTCCAGCATCGCTCAATCTCCCACTGCACCTCCATTCGTCGCCTCTCCAGCCGCATGATCCCCTCGCCAAAATCCCTCAGCACCGCTGAGATCTGCGTGTTAGCCACCAGAGCGTCCTCGACCTTCACCTTGTCAGCAACGGACCTGGCGTGGAACGCCTCATAGGCGACTCTCTTCCGCGGAGGCGCGGTGGACAGCGTCACGGCAGGCGGGGACGGCGGCTGCCGCGGTTACGGGGACTGGCGAAGGAGGGCGCAACACGGCCAGGAGGAGCTCGGGCTGGAGAGGAGAAGGCGCACCGGCCGGGGAGAGGGGAGGCGCAGGAGGAGCTCGGCAGCGGAGCCTGCCGGAGCTAGCCGGAATCGTGCGGCGACGGCGACGGCGGAAAGAGGAACCGCGGGGAGAGGGAGAGGCCGCATCAGGCGAGGAGGAGTGAATCGCCGGGGTAGGATTGGAGAGGACGACGAGGCGCGTCGTTTGCGCCATAGCTTGGCAGCGGAGCCTGCCGGAGCTGGTCGGAATCGTGCGGCGACGGCGACGGCGGAAAGAGGAACCGCGGGGAGAGGGAGAGGAGGAGCCGAGCGGAAAGGGGATCGAGGAGCTTGGGGACGTGCGCGACGTGGGCGAGGGTGCTTTCCCGGTCAATGCGCGAGCGCGATGTGGTCAAATCTGTCTGTTCCCTCGCGATCCAACGGTCCACGTACGTGCGTACGGTTTGGCCACACAGCAGGCGCCTGCTAATTAGATTTCCCGAATACATAATATGAGATACTATAATTAATTAAGTGATTTACTGCAGGCAGAGAAAAACCAGTTAACAATATTACATATCATAATTAATTATCTAAATTCAGCTCTAAGTAATCTAAATGAAAAGGTCTAGGCTAACTCTAAATGAGCCTAGATCGGCCGATATACATGCTACCTCGTCCTCGACGCAGCCATCTCCTCGACAGCGTGCATTTGCTCGAGCTTGGTCTTTTCTACATCGATCTCATTTGCTTCCTCAAGCTTTATGAATTATCCGTGGTCATGAAATTTGCGGTGGAGCTCGGCCTCATATATCACAATAACATTATTTCCCTCACCATTTCCTCTTTGCCATACTCTGCTATCCAAGCATATTTTTTTTTGAGTACATGGGATTAAAGATCACAAACAAGATCGAACTAGCAGTACAAACCTCAAAAAACATGGAAAAGCTAACCAGTTCTTGAGGCCCAGCATCACCGACGCCGCCTCACCACGGTGACCGCCGACCGCGCGCTGCCACCGCACTCCACCCGAGCCGGCGAACGCAGCGAACCGCGGCCAGGAAGCCGCCGTCTTCAGTCAACCGCCTGGGTCTTGACGGAGGCGAGGAAGCTGGAAGACCACCAGAGCACGCCATCGCCTTGGAACAGCGCCACCGCTCGACGCCGGAGACGCCAAAGCTCGACGCAGAAGACGACTCTGTAGATCTGACAGCCCGGTCTCCTGCACCCCCAAAAGCAGCCACCGGCGCCGGAGAAGAGCACCGGTGCAGCGGGGATGCTCTGCAGCCCGCCAGCACCGTCGAAGACGCCGCCATGGAGGGGAAGCCGCAGAGCATCAGATCCGGACGCCGACGCCCTTCCCACCATGGCTCCGCCGCCCGCAGGCCCTGAGCTACACACCGGAGCGCAGATCTGGAGAATCCCCGCCCTCCCGCCGCCGGAGCGGCCGTCGGAGGATGGGAAATCTCCAGATGCGCCGACGGGAGCTGGGCGGTGCGCCGTCGCCTCTGTCCACTGTAGCACGGGAGGTTTGCAGAAATAGAAGGGAGTTATCCAAGCATATATATGGTAAACCTCTAAATCTGGAACTGTTTTCTCAAACTTATTTCGCCATTCAATTACACGCACATTGGATGACTATGCACTCAACTAAACTATTCTGTTTCACATTTTAGTCTTGAATGGCACATAGTACTTGAGCGATTGGGTGATCCCTCAACGGACGCGACGGTCACGGCCACCGTCACCAGAAAGCAGAGAAAGCTCAGACTCTGTAGCGCCACCCATTTCTTGGAGAACTTCGCCGTTTTGCTCTGCCGGATATACATCTCCGCCGGAAGTAGATGGTGAGTGGCCAGAATCCGAGCGCGCCGAGGAGGCCGAGGATGTCGTTGAAGAATGGCAGGGAAATAGCCAGCGCCGTGCTCACGATGACGAACGCCGTCCTCCACACCAGCCTGAACATGTTGAAGTTGAACTTGCCACGGGCCCCGGGATACTCGCGGACGACGAAGTCCTAGCCTGGTCATCGTCGTATTTTTTGCCAAATCTGGCCTCTTTCGCGAACTAATGACGTATCTGGCCGCTCGCGGAAACTATTTGCAAATCTGGCCCCCCGAGGTCGGCGCCAACGTAAATGGCGCCGACCTTGTGCAGTTCGGCGACACGCCATTTCGCGAACTGCACAAGTTCGGCTCCATTTGCGTTGGCGCCGACCTCAGGGCCCAGATTTGCAAATTTTGGATGGCGCCGAACTGCACAACGTCGGCTCCATTTGCGTTGGCGCCGAGCTCAGGGGCCAGATTTGGAATTAGTTTCCGGGAGAAGCCAGATGCGTCATTAGTTCGCGAAAGAGGCCAGATTTGATAAAAAATACGCCATCGTCCCGTGGCCCAGTACTCGACAGCGGCGTAGATGGGCTGGCAGTACACCTGGTAGGCACCGATGAGTTGGCGAAGTTGATGAGCCAGAAGGGCTCGTAGAAGCCGAAGCCAGTGAGCATGTTCCTGGGAGCCGCGTTGCCAAAGGCGGTGTAGCCGAGGCAGCCGCAGAGCATGTAGAAGGCCGTGGTGGTGGAGACGCCCATTAGGTTCGCCTTCCTCATCGTCTTGTGCTCGGACGGAGGGGCCTTCACCGTGCCCTGGATTTCTATAAGAACCATGGAGTATGAGTAGGCGAAGGCAATGTTGCCGAGAGCTTGCAATGTCAGCCATGTCTTCTGGGCGGCCGAAGTAACGTCTACCCCAATTTCAGTGCCGCCCATGGTTGTCTTGCCAGTAGGACCTGTTATGGTCTAGGCCAAGGAGAGTCCGACGCCGATCGTCGCGTAGGAGAATGACATGACCGCGGCGAGGATCGGCAACCATGCCATCTCGTGGAGGTTGGGCAGCTGGGAGAAGAAGACCTGGAAGATGCCAAACACTACCATGCACATGGTAGTGTACACGCTGCAGTCGGCAGAGTGTCCGTTCTTGTGGAAGCAGTTGGCCTTATACAAAGCCGCGGCGCTGATGGATGCTGTAATGGTGTATCCGATTGCAGTGCCAACAAGATTAACGTACTGACAGAGGCCACAAAACCAGACTTGCCCGCTACCTAGGTACGACTCCACGGCCTCCATGTAAGTGTAGTTCCTCTTCCCGGTCACGGCGTCGTCGCTGCGGTAACAGTCCGCGAGGAGGACCGAGGTGTAGTAGGTGATGCCGGCGAAGAGGAACAGCGTCGCCGGCCCGGCCACCCAGCCGAGCTGCGCCGTCGACCATGGCAGCGACAGCACGCCGGAGCCGATCACCGCCGTAACGATGTGCGCGCTCGCCGTCCACATGGTTCCTCTTCTCTTGGGCTTGCCGTCGTCGTCCACGGAATCGTCCGCGAGGATCCTCCGACGGTATGCCGCCGCCGCCGGACGTTCCCCGAACTCGACGTCGACGTCTGCTCGGGCCATCTCGCTTGTAGACTTGTAGTGCGGGAGAACAGCGGTGTGGCGGCCGATCTATATATTACGATGATGTCCGTGGTATTACGCCTTGCCTTCTTCGAATCGATCGAATTCCCGTAACCGAGTCGGATGAGCTCGCCGATCGAACCTAGGCATAACCGCATAAACCGTGTTCAACTCGGCCATGCCTTGTAGATTTCGAACCAATCAGTAAGATCGTAGATCGTGTATGGGCTACACAAATTCATAGTAGTAGTATATATAAAAGTTGCGCAGATCGCTGGCTTACCAGCGGCCTGGGCACTGTAGATGCACTGTTCATCTACAGTGTTCTACAGTACCTACTGTAGCGTTTTTTCCAGCATTTCTTCCTCAAATTTATTTATTTATTTTTTGTTTCCCCAAAAACTTATATACATGAAATATATTCACGTAGACGAGTGGGTTCTATCCCCGTGAACGGTTTTGAGTTTTGTCGGCTCTAACCCCACGATTTTGGATCCAAATTCGCACAAACGTTGACGAATTTTGTCAATTTTTTCGCAAAAAACCCCACGTTTCCCAAAAATTACATACACGAAATATATGCGCGTCGACGAGTAGGTTCCATCCCCGTGATCGGTTTTGTTCATTCATTCATTCATCATACTATATATAAAAGTTGGACGTTTCGGCGAGCTCTCAGCTGCCCGGGCACTGTAGATGGTACTGTTCATCTACAGTGCCTGGGTACTGTAGCATTTTTTTTTTTGCAAACATTTTTTCCTCAAATTTTTTTTTTGCTTCTCCAAAAACTTATATACATGAAATATATTCGCGCCGACGAGTGGGTTCCATCCCCGTGAATGGTTTCGGGATTCGTCGCCTCTAACCCCTCGATTTTGGATCCAAATTCGCACAAACGTTGGCGAATTTTGTCAAATTTTTCGAAAAAAAACCCGCGTTTCCCAAAAATTACATACACGAAATATATGCGCGTCGACGAGTGGGGTCCATCGCACTGTTCATCTACAGTGGGTACTGTAGCGATTTTTTTTCACCATTTTTCTTCTCAATTTTCTTCCCCTCCAAAACTTACATACATGAAATATATTCGTGTCGACGAGTAGGTTCCATCCCCGTGAACGGTTTCGAGTTTTCTCGGTTCAAACTCCTCGATTTTGGATCTAAATTCGCACAAACGTTGACAAATTTTGACAAATTTTTCGCAAAAAAATTTCTTCCACGTTTTCTTCTCAAATTTTTTTCCCTCCAAAACTTACATACACGAAATATATGCGCGTCGACGAGTAGGTTCCACCCCCGTGATCGGTTTCGAGTTTTGTTAACTCTAAATTCTCAATTTTTAGATCCAAATTCGCACAAACATTCGACGAATTTTGACAAAAAAAATTCAAAAAAAAAACCCGCGTTTCCCAAAAATTATATACATGAAATATATGCGCGTCGACAAGTATGTTCCATCCCCGTCATCACTTTCGAGTTTGGTCGACTCTAACTCCGCAATTTTTATATCCAAATTCGCACGAATTTTCTTCAACATTTATTATGTCATCGCAACAAAACATTTCATACATAAAATTTCTCTTAAAGGCCGCGGCGTTAATGTTAAAACCCTGACAAGTGGGTCCAGTTCACTCAAAGAATTTGCAGAAAAAAAAAATACAAAATCAATAGTTCAAGAACTATCTACCAGAAAAATGTAAAAAATATATCAGCGCATTTTTTTTTGCAAACATTTTTTCCTCAATTTTTTTTTTGCTTCTCCAAAAACTTATATACATGAAATATATTCGCGCCGACGAGTGGGTTCCATCCCCGTGAACGGTTTCGGGATTCGTCGCCTCTAACCCCTCGATTTTGGATCCAAATTCGCACAAACGTTGGCGAATTTTGTCAAATTTTTCGAAAAAAAACCGCGTTTCCCAAAAATTACATACACGAAATATATGCGCGTCGATGAGTGGGGTCCATCGCACTATTCATCTACAGTGTTGAACAGTGCCTGGGTACTGTAGCGATTTTTTTTCCACCATTTTTCCTCCACTTTTTCTTCTCAATTTTTTCCCCTCCAAAACTTACATACATGAAATATATTCGCGTCGACGAGTAGGTTCCATCCCCGTGAGCGATTTTGAGTTTTCTCGGTTCAAACTCCTCGATTTTGGATCCAAATTCGCACAAACGTTGACGAATTTTGATAAATTTTTCGCAAAATTTTTTTTTCCACTTTTTCTTCTCAAATTTTTTTCCCTCCAAAACTTACATACACGAAATATATGCGCGTCGACGAGTAGGTTCCACCCCGTAATCGGTTTCGAGTTTTGTTAACTCTAAATTCTCAATTTTTAGATCCAAATTCGCACAAACATTCGACGAATTTTGACAAAAAAAATTCAAAAAAAAAACCCGCGTTTCCCAAAAATTATATACATGAAATATATGCGCGTCGACAAGTAGGTTCCATCCCCGTCATCGCTTTCGAGTTTGGTCGACTCTAACTCCGCAATTTTTATATCCAAATTCGCACGAATTTCCTTCAACATTTATTATGTCATTGCAACAAAACATTTCATACATAAAATTTCTCTTAAAGGCCGCGGCGTTAATGCTAAAACCCTGACAAGTGGGTCCAGTTCACTCAAAGAATTTGCAGAAAATAAAAAAAATACAAAATCAATAGTTCAAGAACTATCTACCAGAAAAATGTAAAAAATATATCAGCATAAACAGGAAAACAAATTCTAATTACTTATATCATAATACAAACATTTTTTGACATTTTAAAATTGGACCCACCTCACTTAAATAATCTGCAGGAAATGAATAATACTATGAAATTAATGGTTTAACATCTACCTACTAAGCAATTATGCAAAATATATCGCAATAATCAGAAAAATAAATTCTAATTAATTGTACCATAATGCAAACATTTTTGGTCATTTCAAAATCGGTAAACATTTAAAAAAAAACAAAATGCACTTCTTCTGATTAAATGAAGTTTATTTTGAATTAAAAAAATTATATGCTTTATTTCCTCTACTTAAGTATCTTAATTAACTATTTAAGACAACATAAAAACATATCATACCATTTGAAAACCAGTTTGCATTTAAAGATAACATAAGAAAACTCTCTCTAAATATGCAATTTAACTAAACAAATACTCAAATTGGTTAATAATTCTATATAACCATAATATTTTTACTCTTAAAATGAAATTAAATATAATATTTATGTCACAAAGGAAAACATATTTAATCATTTTAACCTATCTAACATATTAGATGTAATATAACTAAAATCTCTCAAATTGTATACTTAAATTTTAAAAAACCTTTATTAGATGGATATTTGACTCAATACAAATTCACTTTCTCTAATTATTGACTTAATTTAATAAATGATTAAAGCAAAATACAAACATTTCACAATAGTGCACATTTAGATATAATATAATTAATCTCTCCCTAAATATGTAGTTAAATTTAATAAATGTTCAAACTGGTGAATATTTCGATATAATCATAATGTATTTCCTCTAATTATGAATTTAAATAAACTACTTACGTCAGAATAGGAAAGAAATTTTATCATTTCAATTTAGCTAACATATTAGAGGTAATATGTCTAAGTTTTCTCTAATTTCTATTTAGATTTAAAAATGCTTTATTAGTTGGATATTTGTAGGAAATACAAACTTATTTCAGCTAATTATGGACTTACTTCAGTAAATGCTTATACAAAATATTTCCTGCAAATTCATTTTCCTCATATTCTGAGTTTAAAATTAAATTCAAAAAATGCTCAAACAATGTACTTCCTCCGAATATTGGATCCAATTAAAATTCCCTCCGATTATTGAGTTAAATTTAATATGTAAGATAAAACACAAGCATATCATACCAAACCGACTATGTTAACATTTACAAATAATATACCTAAACTCGCTCCAATTATGCGATTCAATTTAGTAAATGCTTAAATTAAACTTAAATCTCTTTAAATATGAACTTAAATTTAAATAACGCTTTATTACATGCACATTTCAGGATGATTTCAAATTGAATTTGCGCTAACTACATTATACACGTTATAACTACTGCCTTTCCTTACAATATATATACCACGATTTAAAAAAAACACAAAATACCACAAATTAATCTCAGCAAGGCCGCGGCGTGACGCCGCGCAAAATTTAACTACTATATATACCTTGGCTACGTTCAGTTCTTTCCCTCGCTCACCATTTCCTCTGGACCCTTGGTTCATCACTGCAAAGTATTCGTGGACATGAAGGTTCATGTTTTCTCTCGGTTAAGCGAAGTATAAAAATCGTGGGAAAGTTCTATTTGAAAGATTTCCCCGATTTTTATAATTTACTTAACACAAAAACGTTTACGTCTGTCTCCCCGACATGTGGAAAGAGAGAGTATCAATTTTACCATGCAACTAGATTTTTTGTAGAATTGCCCACCCTTTTGGCAAATATAATAACAGAGAAAACGCAGCGCAGGCACATTCATGTATGACACATCCACCCCAGCCAGATCTTAGGGCATCTCTAGCCATGCCCCTAAAATTTAACTCCTTATTCTTATATAATTTGATAAGTTAAAGGCTGGCAGTTTCTAACCGAACATGTATATTTAAATCTTTATAAGTTTTTGCCGAATTCTATTAGCCCTTCTCACATACATTTCAAAAAATTAAACGGTATTTCATCAATCATTCGGATGATTCAAATTCAACATATGCAACAACAAAATAATAGACGTAAGTATTGTTCATTTGATCGAATAATTCGAATTAAACATGCATAGAGTTCATCCAAAAGCCACCACTATTGATCAAGTTTGATCCAAAATAATCACAACATAGCATGTCTTATGTCGTGGACCAAATCCCTAGCAAATGAACTGCTCAAACTCAAGCACCCATGAAATCATCACCACCAAGAAAAGCATCACCCTCATCATCACCAACTCCATCACCTTCATTGGTGTAGACGTGCCCCTTCCTTTTATTCTTCATAGCCTCCATCGGCTTCCTCGCCCGCTTGGCGCCGGCCAACGCAACGGAAGGGCGACATGCCGTCACCGTTGACGCTGCGCCGACGGGCCGCAACATGTTTTTTTGGCGGTGGCGGGGCCGTGTGGGTCGATTCAAGCGGCGTTGTGCCGGCGAGAGTGGATCCATTCCAACTGGAATCGGGGCAATCGGTGCCGGCGACGATGAGATTTGGCGGTGGAGGCGGGAAATGGTGCGGTCAGGGGGGACATGGAGCGGCCAAAAAGTTTTCCCCTACGAGGCGTCGGTCGAGTATATTTTAAAGACTTGGGCGTCCTTCTAGGGCCGACTCTTATAATTTTAGTCATATGGAAACAATAAGAAATCGTTTAGGTGCGGTTTAGAAGAGTAAAACGATACTCTTTAGGGATGGGCTAGACATGTCCTTAGGAGGCCAAAACACGAGAGTTCTTTTCTACCACCCAAGTTCTATTAGTTAACCACACCACGAGAAATGGACAACTTGGAAGAACTCCGAACTCCAGTGGTCAAACCCTGTCCGCAGCCGTCGGCGCAAGTTTGTGATCACGGTCCAAACTCCGGAGTGTCCATCGACCCGTGTTTTCTCCTAACTGTAGCTTTCAGAAAAATGGGTCCATAACGGTATGCATGGGTAACGGAATATCGATCAGCCTGCCATTTTAGACCAAAACTCGCCGTCTGGCCGGTATCTTTCCACCAGAGCGACGTGCCGGGGACGAAGAAGCCGCGTACCGTTCCAATAGCTTCCGGCGACGACGGCGACCTCCCCACAGTACTAACTAGTGGATCACCGCGCAGCTAGGAACCCGGCCTCCTGGGGGAGGCAACTCTTGGAACCTTCGCTAACTGGCCGGCCGATCTCAACATCATCTGCTTCCTTCCCCAAATGAACCTTCCCATTCTCAACTTGCCCGCGGAAAAACATAAAATAAAGCGGTTACGCCGTCTTAAATATGTGTTAAGTGTGTTAATCACGCCAGTTCGGGAATAATAAGTGTTAACCATGTATGGGATTGACGAGGAAGTATTCGACAGTTGGCACTGAAATGGTAATTTATGCAATAATGGATCAGGAGAAAATGTGGGCGCGCGCGTATCTTCGGGTCGTCGTCTTCCAGTGATGAGCTCACCTCACCGGATCGTATCCAAAACGAGCCCCGAACCAGCCGTATATAATGGAATTGTGTATAATGAATACTCCTAGATGCACGAAGCCTTAATAAGCTAAGCTAGTTGACGAGTGCTTTGCTTTGGAAGAGATGAAGGGCCATGGGATGAGCCATACGGCCTGGAGCGTCCTCCTGCTCGTCGCCGTCTTCTTGGTCATCTCCTTCCGGTGCTCCCTGCGCCTCTCCAGTTCCGGTCTCTGGGGCGCCTACGCGGCTGATAATTTAGACAACGGCGCGGCGCTCTTGGAGCTCGCGGCCGTCGACCGGGCAGCGATGGCCGTGACGCAGGCCGCCGCGAAGCTGCTCGAGGGCAACCTGTCGAGGGCCCCGGAGGCGCACCGCGACGTCGCGGTCCGCGGGCTCCGTGACTGGCTCGCACGGCAGCGGTTCGACCCCGGCGTCATGTCCGAGCTCGTGGACCTCATCAAGCGCCCCATCGACCGGCACAGCGATCGTGTCCGGGACGACGACGACGTGGACGGCACGACGAAGAAGTACGCGTCGTGCGCCGTGGTCGGCAACAGCGGAATCCTGCTGGCGTCGGAGCACGGCGACCTCATCGACTCCCACGAGCTCGTGGTCCGAATCAACAACGCGCCGGCGGGCAACGCCCGGTACGCGCGCCACGTGGGCTTGAAGACCGGGCTGGCGTTCGTCAACAGCAACGTGATGAGCCGGTGGTGCGCCGCCATCAGACCCGGTAGCTGCTACTGCCGCGCCTACGGGGACGCCGTGCCCATCCTGACGTACATGTGCAGCGGCGCGCACTTCGCGGAGCACGCTCTGTGCAACGCGTCCTCCGTCTCCTCCTTCTCCCGCTCTGGCGCCGTGGCCGCACCAGCGCCCGTGATCGTGACGGACCCGCGGCTGGACGCGCTGTGCGCGCGGGTCGTCAAGTACTACTCGCTGCGCCGGTTCGTGCGGGAGACGGGGCGGCCGGCGGGGGAGTGGGGCCGGCGGCACGAGGAGGGCATGTTCCACTACTCGTCGGGGATGCAGGCGGTGGTGGTTGCGGCGGGGCTGTGCGAGCGGGTGTCCGTGTTCGGGTTCGGCAAGGACGCGGCGGCGCGTCACCACTACCACACGCTGCAGAAGGGCGAGCTGGACCTGCACGACTACGAGGCGGAGTACGAGTTCTACCGGGACCTCGAGACCCGGCCGGAGGAGATCCCGTTCCTGCGGGATTCCGGGTTTAGGCTGCCGCCGGTGGTGTTCTACCGGTGACATATGGCGCATCGATCGTCTCAACTTTCCTGTACATTGTAGTAGTAGATTGTACTCCGTCCAGATTTTAAATTTTCAAGAGTTCTGCTTCTGCGTCAGATATTCTCCGTCCAGTACAGAGGTGCAGAACTGGAGATCACGAACCAGAGGCCTCTCACATGTGCACATCTCAAAGACTAGAACACAGTATGATGTGAGTAAACTGTACGCGCTTGCTATAGGCATGTGTCCTGTGTGTGAAGGTATATACGCGCGTTGTCCGTCTTTCTTGTAATCGAAAAAATTAAAAATACCAACATTTCTATCCGATCAAGGAGAAACATGAGGGTAATCACTAGAAAAACTGTCGATTTCCTATAAGGCCTGGCTCACACAATTCTAACGCGTCAAATGTGGCCTTCTCTCTCCCCGCGTGTTTTCTGTTCGCCAAGTGTCCCTCCTCATTTCACGCTGCCTCCCGTGGGTGTCTGCATATTCGTCAAACGTCGCAACGAGAATAAAACTGAGAATGAGAAAGAAGGGAACGGGAGGGTGGAAGATGCACTTTTTCCTTTCTATTTTTCAAACCGAAATATCTTGATAACTGTTCGTTCCAAATTATGAATTATTTTCACTTTTGAGCTCATGGTGTCGATATCTTCACTAGATATCATGCTGATATATTGCGATTAACTTTTTTACTTTCAAAAGTTGAATACATGTACTTCAGTCTTCAATGTATTTGTACTTCAGAATTTCAGTGTACTTTTGTACCCCGTACTAGAATTTTGATGATTTTTTCTGTTAATATAATTTTGTACTCCGTGTTTCAATATACCTATACTTTTGTACTTTGGGTTTCAGTATTTTTGTACTTCGGGTTTTTGTATTTCTGAAATTTTCAACTTCTGGATGTTGTACTTTGGGATTTTTGCACTTCAGTAATTTTGTACTTCAGGTTTCACTATACTTGTACTTCGGATTTAGAATATTTGTATTTTGGGAACATTTGTACTTTGAATTTTTATACTTCAAGCATTATTTGTATTTTTGGGTTTTCTAGTTCCAGATTTTTGTACTCTAGGTTTTCTATTTCGGAAATTGTTGTACTGTATAAGAAGGGAAAAAAGTTGATAGGTACTCCGAGTGGGCTCCCAACGCGTCCGCTGCAAGCCGCGTGCTCCTTGTGAGATTCGACCTTTAGAAAGGGAAAAGCCTTGTTATCATCCGGGGGATCGCGCGCTCGCGTCCCCCGGGTCGGTCGCGTGGCACGTGCCCACGAAAGGCCCACCACTTTTCCTTATCCTTTCAGCAGGCTCTTCTCCTCCACTCGTTTCTCTCAAAAAATTCTCTCCCCATCGAGCAGGGCTGTCGCCGCCGATTACTCCTCCACGCTCGAGTCGCCTTCTCCCGTCGCCGCCGGCGAACAAGAGCACGGCCACACCCTAGCACGCCGGCTCCTTGTCCTTCACCGCCGAGGCGTCGACGGAGGCCGCGCTGCTCCAGGTCCCCGCGCCTCCAGCGGAAGGCCATGACCCCTCCAGCTTCGCCGCGCTGCGAGCGGGAGGCCGCGCTGCTCCAGGTCCTCGACCTCCCGCGCCGGCGTCGTCCGCTGCGCCTCCCTGACCTCCCACGCCGGCCGTTGCTCCTCCTCGACCTCCCGCGCCAGTCGTTGCTCGAGCCTCGTGCTGCTTGTTCTAGAGGGTGGCGGCGAGGACGACCTCCGACGCATCCTGCTGCCCCGTTCCACGCCCTCGAGCTCGAGAAGGTGCTGCCATGGCCGAGGACTCAAGGTCCTGTCGCCATGGCCGGGGCCACAAGCCTTCGAGCCCATCCTTGCCGTCGTCCTCTCGGGAGCCGACGAGCTCGCGCCCGAGCCACCGGCGTCGCCCTCGGCCCCGAGCACGCCGCGGCTTCTCACCCCGAGCACGCCGCGGCGGTGCTACAAAGGGCATGCCGCCGGAGCTACAAAGGCGGGGCTCGTTGCTGCAAAGGCATGCCGTCGGAGCTACAAAGTTGGGACGGCGGTGCTACAAAGGCGGGGCTCTGGTGCTGCAAAGGCATGACGCCGGAGCTACAAAGGCGGGACACCGATGCTGCTCCTCCCCCGGCTTTGCTCCTCCGCCGACGGTGATGCTCCAATACCACAATTGTTTTGCACCATATGTTGGGTGGATTTGCATCACAAGAGGAATTCTTTTGCTACAATTGTTCTGCTTTTTTGCTCATAAGTTTCGTCAGGGGATTTGGCCTAATTCTTTTGTTGCTACGAAGCTGCAATTATCAATTTTTTTGCTACAATAGTTTTGTTGTTTTGCTATAATTATACAAACTTTGTGCTACCATGTCCTCGTCCATGTCTCTAACAAAGTCGGTTTTGCTACAATCGTTTTGTGGTTTTGCTACATTTATACAAAGTTTTTGCTACGAGGTCTCCGGCGAGCTCTCCGGCGAGGTTTTTGTCCATGTTTCGACGAGGTCGATTTTGCACCACACGAGTTCTATGGATTTTTGCATCATAGGATGAACTTCTTGCTACAATTTTGTTATGCGGATTTGCTACGCAAAGCAGGCCGATGTTGCTGCCATTGGCGGGGGGGCTTGCTACCATCTGGTCGGAGGCAGTGCTACCAGCGGGCGCCGATGTCTCCGGCAACGTCTTCTCCGGCTCCGGCGACGGCGTCTTCTCCGGCTCCGGCGATGGCGGGCGGAGCGGCAGGGACGGGGAAAGGTTCTGCCTTTCTGCGCGGCTCCATGAGAGGAGGGATTTTTTCTGGGTGTTTTTTCCGTAATTGGACGAGTGGTTCACGCGAAGTCTGGACCTATTCCTTTTCGTTGACCAGTACAGGGGACACATGTCGGCCTCTTCACCCGGGGGATCGGACAGAAAGATCTCCCGGGGGACGCCTAGTTCCGTCCTTTAGAAAGATCGGCCTCCTGATAGGTACACTTTTTATGATGAATGTAAATAAAACAATTCATGGACCTATTATCAAGAATTTTTTTTAAGGAGGCCTATTATCATGAGTTGCTATCGGATTTCGGCCCTTGAAATATGTCCGGGCTCCAGACTTTTCTATTTACTTAAGCCCATATGGCCATTACCATACCTCTAGATTATCATTTTATTTGATGGGTATCTTGTACTCCGATTCGAGTGAGTAGAAGACAAATTCACCTCCGATTCGAGTGTGTCGATGGTCGCGCAAGACAGTATGCCAGTATGGACACATGTCCGAGCCTAATAGATTTTGTGAAGACTACAAAGATTTACCCACACGTGTTATGTGTATCCTGATATGAGGTTTACTTTAGGTTTTGGAGGTATGTAGTTTAGAGTGACTAGTTTTGGAGGTCAAGCTCCATGGAGCTTTTTTTAATATTCAAAATATGTATTTGAAATTTATAAAAAATAGAATTTTTTTGTAAGTGTAGATAACATTGAACTCTACCGGTGTGTGAAATTCGTTATATTTTGGGACGAGGAAAAATGATAAAATCTCTGGATCTGGATCTGTGAACAGTGCACACTTTCAAAATCTTAAAATTTTGCCAGATTTTATATTTTCTGTGTAGCCTAGAATATTTTGTATTTTGCACTGAGATTTGCACTGGTCTACCTAGGATTTTTTTCAAAAATTTCAAACTTAAAAAGCCTATGTTATTTTTTTTAAAGGGTTCCATTTACACTCTCGCTTTACGTATGTGCTACATTTTAGAAAAAGGCACGTCGATACAAACCTCTTGTAATCTTCTTGGTCTATTTTGTCTTTAGTTTTTTCAGTTATTTGTTTCTTGCGATTTTCACTCGTTTCCGATCGCTTTTAGATTCTTTGGTAGAAAATTATTTCAGCTCAAATAAACTGTTCCTATATTTAAATACATAGTACTCCCTCTGATCCGATTAAAGTGTCAAAGGTGGTATGTACGATTTTACCTGATCAGCTCAAATCCCACGACAAATTTTACGGATGGAGGGAGTATAATGAGGAGGACGCATAGGTTGAAGTGCGCATTTGACAAGGCAACATTTGGCGCCACAAGTTGAGCAGGATTCTCTCCCGTAACCTTCTAAAAGATAACTTCTTTATTGTTTTTTTTTCATGTGCGCAATCATAGATATATTTCCTAGTAAAATAACGTGGGTTTCCACTAAGCATTGACATTATAGTGATGTGTTTTTAGTTTTTTACTGCTCGAGTAATCGAGTTGGCCTTCATAAACATTTTGGCGCTACATGGAAGGATTCGTCATTTCACCTGCGTCTCTCCTTCTCTGGCTCACGTTCCATTCATTGGGGCTGCATGCATGTATTGCTTCCGTGGGAATACATGTGGGCTGGTGGTAGCCGTGTAAAGTGCATAAGGGGCAGGTCCCGAGTTCAAGTTCTCACAAGCCGGGGTGGCATCTCCCCCTCGGTCTTGTTATTGTTGTTGTTGTATTCGCCTCCATGGCGCTGCAACAGTGTCGTTATTATACATCAAACACAGTGTTCACATCATCGTTTGTTGCGGCTTTGCCAGTGGCCCAACGCCGGCAAAAGGGATCAACACAGAGCGGGCCAGTCTACCTCTGTTTTGCCCAGGCGACTGGCGTTGTCGTAGCTGCCGAGGCCTGGCTGTAACATGGGGACCCCGGCGAGAAAATTTCACTTGCCAGGAGGCCCACTATATGACCACCAGCCCAGTAGTCTTAGGAAAAAAAAAGAGAGATCTACATGCAAAGTGCAAGTAATAAAATTGTTGTTAGTTACACATGAGCACCGGTGCTCTCTTTTTTTCAAAAATTATAAATAGTATTTCTGTATATCTAAAAATACTCAAAAAATATACACCCACATATACACATAGAGTACTTACGTCACAAGTTTTGCTAAAAAATACACTGTATTTTGGTCTACCCAAAAAAGACAAATTCCGTGAAAAAAAATAAGAGTTTGTATTCATTTATAAATCCACAAATTTATTTTTCCTATAGCCTAAAATAGAACACCTTTTTTACGAAACTTTGGACAAGTATACAGAACACGTAAGCATATTCAGGGATTTGTTTTTGGATTTTTTGGAAACTTCAAACTATCATTTTTAATTATTATTTTCGAAAACCAAGCTCACTGGAGCTCGGGTGCCACAAATTCTCACTCCAAAACTACGCACTAGACTAGACTAGAAAATCAAGAGGAAGCATGTGCCCAACACTTCTTAAACGACTACTGCAGCACCTTGATACAAAAAAAAGTATGCGATCAAAGAGTAAAAAATCTCAGACCTCAAGAATGTGCTTGACCGACAAGAGACATCCATTACCTTGCCTTGGCTCATGTTGTCGTCTTGCTGCACCGAGAGGATTCACCCCAGATTGCTGCATAAACTAATCCTTCTCCTAATCCGTACGTGTTGACGAAGTGCTCAAGACAACATGGATGTAACTGACACAGGCATGAATTAGTATATTTGTTTGCTTGTGTAATATTCCTCCCTTCCAAATTAATTGATTTGGATTTATCCAAATATGGATATACCTATACTTGTTTAGTGTCTAGATACATTTTTTTAGACAAATGTGTGTCAAGTAAATTGAAACGGAGGGAGTACATAGTGAGCAGTGCTCTGTTTCACCTTAAAGGTCAAACACACACATGGGTCTTGCAATTTTTTCTTCCTTTGAGAGAGAATTACAATATGCTGGTACCATATGCTGCTGTGCTGGTGACAGTATAATATGTTAATGTGAGAATGCCGAGTAAACTAGTCGTTCTACAGAGCTGCACAATTGACATGGTTTGACCAATGGTGGTCAGTATAGTTGTGCAATCTGTAGTGCACTAGGTATAATACAGAAGCAACTATGGACTTTACAAGAAGTATGAAGATGCTGAGGATTCTCTCAGCACAACAATCTTAAAGAGCAGTTCTCACATGACAAAGAGCATACACATTGCATTGTTTCCTACTCTATCCGTTCAAATTAGATGACTTCCATTTATCCACATGCGGATGTATCTAACATGTTACAAGTATAGATACATCTACATTTGGACAAATGAAGTCATCTAATTCGAAACGGAGGGAGTACATATTTTGCATTGGCTTTGGCACTGGGATACCTTACCGTGGAAAACAAACTGCGAGATCTACCACAGCTTCTCGGACTAGCTCCTCCAACAGGCTAACTGCAATCCGTTTCGCGCACTCATCCGCTTCTGACCTCGCTGATCCCATCCAACCTCCTCTTCCACCTCCTGGTGCACAATCCTCTCCAGCATCGCCGCGGCATCACCGTATTCATTTGACGCGAAACTTTCCGCACCGTAGAGCCAACCCCTCACATGGCGCCATACTTCCTCTCCTAAATCTCGAGACAATGCCTCCCTCCACGCTCCGGAGCACGCTTTACCCCATGGGTAGGTGTTCCGCAACGCGTCTTGGCCGGTCTCAACCAGTGCCATGTTTACACAATCAAAAATAAGCTTCTGGTTCGACCTACGCTCCCTCGATTTGGCCGCCTCCTCCTTGCGGTCCAAGAACTTGTCGCAGAGCGCAGGGTCAAGAGGGTGATCGGCCAGATACCAGCCTGTGAAAACCATGCTCACTTGCAGATTGCCTAACCCAGCGGCTGATACTATCTTCTGCACGAGGGCATGGCATTCTGATTCATCATCAGCAGCATTGGAGAAGAAACTTAGAGAGCAATGTAACCGCGAACGTGTGTTGGTATCCTCCCATGATGATGAGCGTAAAACAAACTCGATTGCTGGAGATCGTAAGGGGCCTCCTGTGATGTAATAAGACAAGTACTTAGTATATAAGCAAACATGGCAATGGCAAGTTCGACAGTCGGAACAGGAGTAAAAACTTACTCTCATTGCAGGATGTGATGCTTCTTGATGATTCAGGTTCATTAGTGTTGCTATCTTCAAACGACGCATCGAGAACTGAACTAGAACTAGGCTGATCACGCATGCATTTTAGGCCACCTTCTGATATTAGTTCATCAGTATATCCACTTGAAGATACAGGTGCTTCCATGGAACCAACAACCTGCTACATTTTGATCATTTATTGGGAGTAAGCACAACAATATTATTTTGCATCAAAAGCCTCATACTCATCGTCATAGTGACGGAAAGATATTGCAGGGGAGAAAAACGTAACCTAACACAAGCTATTAGCAAGGCATAAAGGTAGAGTTTCAGATAAGTGCGTACTTTTGAAGAACAACTTCTTTGTGGTGGAATTATCAGCTTTGTACTCGCAAAATTCCATTTGCTCATCAACTTCAAGGTCATGATCAGTCTCTGGTCGCTTGTCGCCAAGAAAACTGACTTCAATCTTCTCATCAGAGATACCAGATGGAAGGATAGTTTTCTCTTTTGCCAGCCTTTTACTTCTCGGGAAGAAAAAACTTGATACTTTCCCCTTGAATGATAATTTTTCTTTACCCGGCCCTGCATCCATCTTCGATGTTTTACTGCCTTCAGAATGTGCGGACACCATGTTATGAAACGCTGCTGATGACGCCGGGAGAGATTTTGATCTCGATAAATTTCTTGGAGAGTTCTCCTCTTTTTCTGCTTCTCTGAATGTAGCTATGCAAGTAGTGGCCAACTCATTTTCTGTGCCACATGACTGTCTAGTTGAGGCAGAGTTTAGTACAGCAACAGTTTCTTCTTTCTCAGCTTCCCGGAGGGAGAGCATGTCACCCAAAGTTCTTGAGCTCCTTGGCAACTTTACTTCTTGAATGACCTCATCACATGCTACCGTTGTCCATCTCTCTGAAAGTCGCTTTTTGGCTTCCTTGATCACAGATGACTCAGCTGAATGTGAATGAGAGGCCCTGCTATAAGTTGAAGATGAGTAAGTACTGCTATATCTTTTGATATAATCCCATGAATTTCGTGACACTGGACTGACTACCTCCGAGTCACTTAGGCTACCACCATCTTCATCAATGTAATCATCTTCTGACCTACTGAAAGAGCTCTCATCTCCAATATACCCATTTGAGTATACAGAAGACAGCAAAGACTCATCCCGCCGATGACGATCTTCATCATATCTTAGGGTGGATGTACTATCTTCTAAATCACCAAGATTGTCTGTCCGCTGAACAAGTTCAGATAGAGCTGACCTGGGAATTAGCCTGGCATAGTTCTATTAGGCTTCCCAGGACTAGGCTTTAGGACCACTATCCTATTTGTCTGCGAGCAGGTATCTTCTGCTGAATAAGATCTCTTATGAGACTTTCCCATCACAAAGTCATTTTCTTCATTAACTCGGCCTGCTCTGGTTTCTCTTACCCCTTTATTCTCAACATATCTATGTGGTTTCAACACAGTGATGCGCTTTGTCCTTGGTGGTGCTGGCATTGTGCGATGTCCATTCTGTGGGTTCGAGATAACAGAGCTTGGTTCTTCAAGGAACTTTAGAAACAGATCCTTATTTGAACTTAGAACCTCGAGAGCTTCTTGAAATTCCTTTGAATGAAGGAAATTTTCATCTGTGGCGAGGCATTTTGCTTCTATGAACTTTTGTCGAACAACTTCTATCCTTGTGTCACTCTTGTTCCGTGAAGACCTCCCCCCAGAAAAAGTTTGGTCCTGAATATGGTGTGTTCTTAATGGTTCTTCACAGACTGCGTATACATCCTTAAATTCAACTGTTTCCTTGGGCTTATGTGCATGTCCCGTGTTGTTCTGCTGTAGCGGTGCTGCTCTTGCTGCTGTATGTCCCTGCTTGTTGCTGCCAAATTATCTTGTGAATGACTTCTCCTCAAGTTACTTTTGGCAGAATGTAGTGCATGTTCTTGAGCAGGCAGATCATCTACAAGCCCCATTAATCTGGCAACAACACTTGGTGGCTTCCTCGTCTTCATGGGTGATGCATCTGATTTGTTGCTTAACGAGCTACTAGTACTAGCCTCCTGCAGCGAAATTTATATTAGAGCAAAAAATTAGCAAGACTGAGTTGTCACTTGCAACAAATTTAGCACTAAATGTTTTCCTGCCATATATTTACAAGAAATTTTACCATGAGAAGTTAGGCAGGGCACCTATGACAAACTGAAACATGACATGTCACTCACCAGTTTATCCTCCACACAAACTTTAGCAGGATCACCAGTTCTCTTGATATCTGTCCAGCTTCTACGAACTGGAGAACCTGAAAAGTCAAAGTAAATCAAATAAATAGTTTGACAATGACACGAATAATCTACGTGCCTGAAAAAAAACTAAAACAATGCCATCAAGTTGGATCTCTAGAAGAGTGTCTTGGAAAGAAATATTTCCAAAGGAAAAGACAAGAAAAACATGTCATATCCAAAGGGACAATGCGTAACATTGTGCAAAGAATCATTGCCCATACAATGCCAATGTCATCTAGTCCCACCACATAAGGGAATAGATCGGCAACATATGTGCCAGGAAATGTCCAAAATACCACAAATCAGGAAGAAATGTCCAAACAGAGTACCCCACCCGCACCAAGTGCCATAACGTAGAAAAGTAGCATTCATCTCAAGCAGCACTGGAGTAGATGACAACTGAATACACAATATCGAAATAGAAATCCTTGAGATCAGCAGCATTTTTTCGTGTGGAGATGCAATCAACAGCATTGCGAAAATAAGCACAAAGTGGGAGGAATTGATGTACCTTCTCCACGAGCTCTCTCAGAGAGCACCTTCGAGCTGGCCATCCCCGTACTGAGTTCGAACAAGTTGATCATTGCCTTGTTCTGATCAAAACCACTACCTCCGAGCATCATGCCATCACCGAAGATCTTGTGTTCCTGAAAAAAAAAGTTATGGCTGAGTGAAATGCCACAAAGGACATGAAACATTACCAGCCATGCTTGTATTGTACCTCAGATCCACAAGGCCAATAAAGCTAACTAAACAACAGGAGCATTATAAGCAGCTGGTACGAACAACTAGAAGGGCAGCAATAACACAGAGTGAGAAGTGTTTTGGGTGGCATTTGAAGCCTTAAATTTGAAACCTATGGGACAACTAGAAGCCTGTAGCACGATGGCGTCCTTTCAGGAAAACCTCAACACATACACATGCCTAAGGCTGAGGTTTTTGCAGGCGTTAAGTAGGCCAGATGGGCACAGTTCATGTCCCTGTTCATGCCCTGTTCTTGCTTAAGACCAAGAGAAGGCAGAATGGCACGTCACACGAAACGATAAAAACGAATAAACGATGGGGACCGAGCGACGCACAGCGGCACAGGAGGGGAGGCAGGTTGGAAAAGTAGAGCATGACGCAGAGTGCATTGGATCCGAGTATGCAGCTCATTGCAGATGAACCCATGATTATCATCCAAAGGAATCTCTGCAGCAAGAAAGGCTTTTTAAGGCTGAGCTTTTCCCGTCAGGTAACTCAGCAAGCACGAGTTCGCACAATCACAGCTCACGGAGAGAGAAGACAAAATGAGATGGGCTTTGCAGTGTTACTAGTGTAGTACACATAAATAAACTCGAGCTTTTTTACTTACAAAATGCTTCTTATCAACATCACACATATCAAGAGAAAAACGAAATGAGCCAATGAAGAGAAACTAGGAACTGAAACTGTACGCGTTGAGGGCGACGAGATTGTACGTATTAGGCCTCGGAACCAGGAAATCCTGCACTGCAGCAGCGCAGTTTTTAAGGCCCCAATTTCAATTCCATCGGCAGAGAAAAGGAGAGAGATGGTGATAAAAGTGGAGGAGACGACGTACAAAGACGATGCAGAAGACTGAGGTGGACGGAGACTTAACGTAGCCGAGGACGAAATGAAACCTGAAGTCCTGAAGTCAGAAAGCAAAAGAAAAGGGGAAACCGCAGGGGAGAAGAGGAGAAACACCAAGAACTCGAAGCTTTCCACGCGAAATGCATCCCCGATTTAAATCAGTGAACCGAGAGGAGCCAGCAGCTGCGGAGGAGGCGAGGGAATCTTAGTATTGCGAGCTGCAGGGAGCAGGGGGGCCGAGCAATAAATTCTCGGGCGCGGGAGCAGAAAGGGACGGCAAGAACTGGGAAAAAGTGGCGCCTTTACGGCAGCATCGGTGGGGTAATTTTTTGGTCCCGGGTAAGGAAGCTCCGCAAACCAGGAGATGAGGAAGAAACGATGCAACGGAAAGGCGAGAAATCCTCGACGAGAAACATAAAAAGGAAGAAAGAAAGAACCCCACTCATCTCGTCGCCGGGGAGGGAAGTGCAGGAGGGATCAGGGAGGGCTCACCTACGGCGACGGGGCGGCGAGCATAACCGGCGGCGGCGGCGGCGGCGGCGGCGGGGACGGAGTAGCTGGCACAGCACCGAGCAGTGTCGCAGAGTGTGCAGTGGGATGGGGCGGAATTTCACCCAGCTCTTTTGTCCTCCCGTGAACTGTTTCTTGTTTTGTTCTTGCTCGCTCGATCCTCTCCCTCTCGCGTTCCTTCCTTCGGATACCCGCCGCTCCGCTCGTGGCGGTGGTGGGTTATTGGGTTGCGGACGTGCGTGCGTGCGTCGCGTGGAGTGGAGAAAAGGCGGTGATGATGGCCACCGGATGGGGATCGGGGTCGCGGGCGTACTGGAGTGACTGGGCTGAAACGAAAACATACCTACAGACGGAGTGGCATGAATTATGGGACACTGCATGATGTAGGCGTGCTGTGCAGATTATTATGGTTTCTTCGTTTATCGATTACTATACCGTGGTACTGCGTCCCAATCGTCGTACCGCAAATGTATGTACAAGCTCATTTATTCACCACGGCAGCTGCTATACCTTGCTACTCCCTCCGATCGACACAAATTTATTTAAATATGGATGTATTTATGCACTAAAATACATATAGATATATCTATATTTATATAAATCTGTGTATTTCCGATCGGAGGGAGTACCTTGTAGCGTTTCCGTTTGCACAAGGCAGTGCCCAAAAATTGAACTACGAAAATAAGAATAGTTGCAGCCTGCGGACACATCTAGATAAGGGTTGTTGTCTGTCGTAAAAGGAGAACGCTTGAGATCCATCGACTGACCCGGTAGTAAAAATAAGATAGATTGGTTGTTTCGATTGGTGTTGTTCAATTGACAATCGCCTCGCATATATATGATATATGAGATGAATGGTTTTCCGTATAAGTATAGGATTCATCAAAATTTTCACTACAAGTAAAATTTTTTTAGACTAACAGGGGCGCCCCCCCGGTTCCATTTTCATTGAAAACGAAACCACAGGTTCGATACAATATCTTGTGCTAGAAAGGAAACTAAAACAAGCATGCACAAAACGGCCAAGCAGGAAGAAGTCTTGGAAACAAGCTGAAGCTCAGGGCATTTTGTTACGCAGAACACACCCAGCTGAGCACTAACAAGCTAAGTAGGGAAACCATAAGATCTGGGGCAGATTCAGAAAGAACCTACACCTAAAACTCATTACAGAACTTGGCAGTAGACACGCCCGCAGCGGTTTCAGTCGATGATAACATGAATGCTGTTCGCCTCTTCCGGGTGAGCTGCCAAGTATGCCAGAGTTGCGCGTCCTCCGTGCTTGGCGGTGGTGGCAGTAGTCGCCCAAGAAGAAGTCCATCCGAAGCCTTTGCAAGTCAGCCCGGCATGATCTCCAGGGCGACTGGAGCTTGCTTGAGAGCAAGATCACGAACTTGTCCACCAGCGGCCACTCCAGGTGTTTGAAGGGAACCTTCCAATTCCTTAGGTGTAGGAGTATCAGATGCCAGACCTGTTTAAGATTAAGCCAAATTTTCCTGTTAAACACGATATTGTTCCTGTTGATCCACAAGTCCACAGCACAGCCGAAGAAACAACATTTAACTGTAAATGTCTTTTACCACAGAGCCATTTAGAAGCTAAAGAATAGTAATCACAGATTTCTACTCCAAAAACTTCTTGCACCGTAGACCACATTTGGTTAGCAACAATACAGTCAAAGAACAAGTGTGTCATAGACTCAAATTCTTTATAGAGGCAGCATTCCAAAGGTTTTGGCATACCTCTTTTTCTAAGGTTATCTGTAGTCATAACTTTATTTTGTGACAGCAGCCACACAAAAATTTGAACCCTTGGCGGGATCTTAATGTCCCATACCGCAGGAAGGTATATAGGCTGAATCCCACGGAAGTTCACTACAGCATATAGCGACTTCGAAGAATACACTCCTTTTGACTCATACTTCCAAAGGAGTTGATCATCCTCCTCCGACAAGGAAATACTTCTTACCACGCTTAGTAGTTCTTGCCACTGGATCATCAAGGATTCAGTGAAAGTCCTTCTAAACGTGCACTTAAGCTCATCACCATCCCATAGATCAGCTATGGTCATGGTTTGTTGATTGCAAATAAAGTAGAGATCCCAAAACTGAGTCGCTAGGTTTGAATTGCCGAACCATACATCTTCCCAAAGACGGACAGATCGGCCATTCCCTACTTGCCATCTATATCCTAATTGGACTGCTTTCGTAGCCCACATCACACCTTTCCAGAAGATGGATGGGTTTAGCTCTTTGCAACAGAGAATATTAGGGTTTTTGGTATTATATTTCGCATCAATAATTTTCTTCCAAAGGCTCCCTTCTCCTCTAATGTACCTTTTTACCCAGGATCCCAACAGGCACAGGTTAAGATCACTAAGGTTTGGCACCCCTAAGCCACCATATTCTTTTTTCATACAAATGGATTGCCAGTTAGCCAAGTGTATTTTCCTATTTCCTTCCTCATCACTCCACATGCAATTTGCAAGCTGAGTGTTTATAAGAGCCAACGCCCATTTGGGGAATTTAAAAAAAGACAAAAGGTAGATGGGAATACTAGACAAACAGGTCTGAATAAGTATCCTTTTTGCTTCGGTTGACAGGAGCTTGCCTCTCCACCCTGTCATCCTCTTAAGGAGGCTGTCAATGAGAGGTTGGAGGTCCTCCCTTCGCAGCTCATTAAAATGCAGAGGGACTCCCAGATATTTCATGGGGAAAGCCCCTTTGGTACATTGAAAAATATCCAAGAATGGTTGCAATTCTTCCTCAGACATGTTAATAGACAAAAGCTCACTCTTATGATAATTAATTTTCATACCAGAGAGCTGTTCGAAACAAGACAATATCCATTTCAAATTAATGGCTACTCTCTCATCATTCTCTAAAAAGAGGAGGGTATCGTCCGCATACTGAAGACTCACCACCCCCAGGGACGAAATCAGTACACAGTCCTCTAATCAGATTGGCTCTACACCCTTTAATAAGCATTCTCGAAAAAACATCAACAACAAAGTTAAACAGCAAAGGGGCGAAAGGGTCCCCTTGCCTTAACCCTTTACCCGTAAGAAAGAAGTCACTCTCGGTGTCATTGATTTTAACACCAACCGAACCTCCCTGGGTGATCTGTTTGATCATAGCGATGATCTTGGGGCCAAAGCCTCTCAATTCAAGCACCTCGTAAAGGAAATCAAGATTAACCCTATCATACGCCTTCACATAATCGATTTTAAAGATCAACCCTTTCTTTTTCTTGTGATGGACCTCATGAATAATCTCATGGGCCGACACCACACTTTCCAAAATGAATCTTCCTTTAATAAAGGCAGACTGCTGGTAAGAAATTAACCTATCTATAATTTTAGCAAACCTATTGGTGAGCACCTTTGTGAAGATTTTAAAGCTACAGTTAAGAAGACTGATTGGCCTAAACTTCTTCATAGTTTTTGCATCATCCTCCTTTGGAATGAGAGTAATCATAGCAAAATTTAATCGATAAATATCTAGTTCACCTCTAAACCAGGCAGCAAACATGTTCATCAAGTCAACCTTCACGATGTCCCAAAAGGATTGGTAGAACATGAAGGAAAGATCATCAGGTCCTAGGGCCCCATCCGCATAAGAACCAAAAACAGCTTCTCTAATTTCTTGCTCAGTGAATTTAGCCTCCAAAGAGCGGTTCTCATCTAAATTGACTTTTTCCTCCTCTGAGAAGAAATCAGGCTGAAGCCTGATGTCAGCCCTGTCTTCCCAACTAAACAACTATTTATAGTAATCCGAGGCTACTCTAAGCATGTCCTTGATCTCAGTTTTAGGGCCATCAGGGCCTTCTAAAACATGAATCATTTTTTTCCTCCTCCTTTGATTGGCCACCGCATGGAAATATGCCGTGTTCCTGTCACCTTCTAAAATATCTCTATCTCTAGACCTCTGCCTAGCCTTTGTTTCCTCAATAATCCAATAATCATTGAGTTCTCTAAGAATGGAGTTAAATCTGACCCTCTCTTCATCAGTAAGGGTCTGAGACTCTGCTTTGATATCAAGCAGGTCATATTCCTCCATAAGCTCTTTTTTGTGCTTCCGGATTTCAGCGTTTAGGTTGGCATTCCACCCTTTTGCTAATCTACGAAAGCACCTAAGTTTATTTTGCCAAATATCAATGGCATTTCCTTTAACACTCCTAGTACTCCAAGCTTTAAGAACAATATCTTTAAGTTCCGGCCTCAAAAGCCACCATTTTTCAAATTTAAAACTACTTTTCCTAGGCGCACTCGAAATCCCATCATCCCACACAATGGGAGTGTGATCACTTCCTACTCTAGTTAGAGCTCTGGCATGAGCTAAAGGGAAAATGCTTTCAAGGTGAGTGGTGCAGAAAATTCTGTCTATACGACTCATGATCACATTTTCCTGGTTATTACTCCAGGTGTATGCTCTGCCGGCTAGACCTATCTCCATTAAAGCCCACAGATCTATCCAGGCATTAAATCCGTCAGCCCACTTTTGGTCTACCGAACCATTACTCTTATCTTGCTGTGATCTAACAAGGTTAAAATCACCACCAATTAAGGCTGGACCATCCCAGTTCAGAAAAAGCTCGTGAAGTTCAGAAATGAACTCAGCTTTTCCTTCTTCATAAGGTGAGCCATAAACAGTTGTAATTCGAATTATTACCCCTGTCTGTTTAATCTTAAGAACTGCACTAACAGAGAAATTTTTGATCTCCCAAGCAACAACATCAAAAGTGTCGTTACTAATTCCTACTAGGATCCCTCCTGCAGTACCTACAGCAGGCAAGTAATTCCAGGAGAAATCCCTATTTCCTAAAACATTCTTAAGAAAAGAGTGAGTGAACTTTTCTTTTTTAGTCTCCTGAAATCCCACCTAATCCGGGTTCAGGGGCACAATGGTATCATTTATGCACTCTTGTCTACCAGGAGCAGAAATGCTCCTGCTGTTCCAGAAGACACATTTCATCTAAACGATTTCCTGGGGTGCTTGCCCCGACGTCTGTGTACTTCTATCCACATACCTTCACCTCTATCATCCTGTTCTCCAGCATACATATGCTGATCAGGAGTATGATCTATACTACCACTATCAACATCAATCCTGTCTATGGTGTATGCCACATCAGGTGAGGAAGTAAAGCTATCTCTACTAATACAAACACCAATATCATTTGCCATACCATCTAGAGCATCTAGAGAAAGCAAATTAAAAGGGTTTGCATGCATTATACCTGCCATCTTTTTCTTTTTCGGAATCTCAAGGTTGGTCATCTTCTTGTACTCAATAGCCTTGTCCACAACCCTCTTGGATATGTCAATCCTGTTGCTCTGCCTCAAAGGTTGCACAGGGCCCCATTTGGAGATATTGGAGGCAGCTTGCACCTCAGCAACAGTAGGCAGAATGTCTTCAGGCAAGGACATTTCCCCATCGACATTTGCCGCCTCCTCGTCTATCCTTTGCCGAAAAGAGACCTGTTCCTCATCCCAGAACTGAGAAACTTCAGCAGCAGTATTTCCTGCCGGAGTAGAATCCCACACAAACTGTCCAGAGCTACCAATGGCACCAGCCTTCACGAGCAGATCATAAATCACACTCCCTGGCAGCACCTCCTCATTGGTCTCTGTTGCAGCAGTATCCACCCTTTTAGACTGCCTTGTACGGGAAGCAGGCACCGTATGCTGCCCACCATTGCTTGGCGCACCCGAGCTGTCTCCAGCATTTGCATTTCCTTTGTCAGTGTCCATCCTTTCTCGCGACTCATCTCCCAGGTCCTCTGTCCTCCCATTGGCAGTGTCACTCTCCTGAGGTAAATTCGCAGCAGAGAGAGCAACTCCGTGTTCCAGTTCAGCAGTGAACTGCAGTTCGAACAGATTTCCATGGAAATTGAACAACCTCCCAGCAGGTATCTTGAGGGGATCTCTGCATAGGATCTTCACCCTAACTACCTCAGCACAGTTCCTAAAGATGCTTTGCCACTCTACATCTTTGAGCAAGCCACACACAGACACTGCTTGGTCCAGCACATTCCACTCACACCACGGTGGCAGAAGGCCCCTGATTTGTACCCATGTGGAGATAAGAGTCTCAATTGGCTCAGGATTGTTCTTCCAGGCTTCCACTTTCACTGTGGTACCTTCCTTAGACAGCCCAAACCTAGGATATCCAATAACCTGGTCCACCTGGATGTGTGGGGGAAACTGAACCAGGAATTCCCAATCACCCAAACTCCTAATTTGCCAAGGCCAATTGGTTTTGTATATGGTGGAGAACTCCTTGGCCAATTCTTCCTTTGTGATCACACCCTCTTCAATAGTCACCACACCACAATTGTGTGCCGAGCTCAGAGAATTAGCAGGGTTCTCCGGCGTCTCCACATGGTAGAAGCCCAAGCCAGTAGCAGAACTCCAATGTATCTTGCTGTTTGATGGGACCTCTTCCTGATGGGGCATTCATCAACCAAGTGTGTTGTTTGCTTGCATATGAAACAGAAAGGCTGCTTGGTACAAGCTCCCTTCTCATGTCCTGGCAACCCACAAACGGGACAGAAGGTACTGGCATATGTGAGTTGATTTGGAGCATTACCCACAACAGAGGTATCCCTCACCAATTTCTTCTTCTGCGTCCCTTTTGGCGGCTGCGTCTTCGGTTTTCCCCCTCCTTGCACTGGAGCTTGCTGCTGCCCCAACGGCTGCTGCGGGGGCTGCACCATCGGCTGCTGGGGTGCCACCCATTGATTTGCAGGAGGCACATAAGGTGGGAAAGGAGGGTAGGGGGCTGCATAACCCCATTGCGGCATCTAGCCTGGGAAGAATGGCGGCGGTGCTTGGAAGGGGAACTGCGGCGGAGGAGCTTGAAACGACGGCGGAGGTTGTTGCCAACCTTCACCACGGCCCGTCCCACCCTTGTTCCCGCTACGGCCACGGTCTCCCATCACAGATTCGACACCAATTCCTCCAGCCAAAGCACTCTCTCCCTCCTCCGTCGACCTCTCTAGATCAGGCAGAAGGCTTCTACGAGATCTAGGTTTTGCAGGGGCCCTTCGCTTTATGGAGTGGTTGAGATGCTGGGGAATATGCCAAAGCTGGAGAAAAAAGGTTTCGATCTCTTTTTCCCCAAAATTGAAATCCCACTTCCGCCCTGCTCCAACGGCATTGCGCTTCAGAGACAGAGAAGGTGCCCGCACCTTCGGTTGGAACCTGAATCCTCCATCATCTTCCAGGATGAGGTCAACAGGCTCGAAATCAGCATCACCATGACGGGCTGGCTCGGGCACGTCGCCGGCATGGACGTCGCTCTCTGCAGCGAAGCAGCGATCGAGGCCCTGACCTCGACCTCCTAAACCACCTCTGTAGCTTCCTCCGCTTCCTCTTCTACTGCTACTCATAGAAGTAGCGTACGATTCGAATGGAGATGCTTACAGGTAAGCGTTAAACTTGTTCGTCTTGACGAGACGAATAACTCGACGTGGGCCACTTATCCATTTAAAGCCATCTTGATTACGGTACGGGACAATCTTTATCGGTAAGTCAAAATCTAGCACGCAACGGGTTAAGTCGTGGTTCTTCTTGTTGTGACTCTATAGGGCGCACGTTAAACTAGACTGCGATGACTCTAAAAACAAACTTGTGCGTCTCGATGATACATACAACTCCCGTGGTGGGTACATCTCTGTATGGAGCCATATTCTAGGCGCTTCAGTGTAGATCTTCATGTGCTACCCTCCAAGTCACACCCGAGTCATCACCTCAACTGGAAGGCAAGCCTGAAGTATAAGGCCCCGCTTGGTTCGCTGGAAACTAACAGATTATGGGTGTAAAATTATACAGACGTATTTAGGTCCTCCTAAAAATCCGGCGGATCCAGTAGAACCGACCGGAAATATTACGTACCCAGAAATTTATGGGAAACACTTTAATTCCTCCGGAGGATCACGAGCGACACATCCTCTGGGTCATGCACGCGCCACGCGTCCTCTGCCCCACCACCACTCGTCCCTATCCTTTCCTCTCCTTCCTCGTCCACACATCCCGATAGCCACACCTCCCCTGCATCCTCGACGAGCTCGCGCCTCCACGCCTGTAGCCTCCGCGCCCCACCGCCACCACCATGCGCGCGGCCGCACCCCTATCCACCGCCACCCAAATCGCGCTCTCCCCATAGTTTTCCCCTCACCCCTACATCAAGACCGCCCAGATTCGCCGCCGTCTACCGGCATCACCTGCGTGGTCCAGGCTGTGCCCCCTGTCAGCATGGCCAGCCCGACGAGCTGAGGGGTAACACGGGGAGGCCATCCCGCTGCTTCCTGGTAGGCCAGCTGCATCAAAGTGAGGGCAGCGGTGCTTCCGTAGGAGGACAGTGATGCTCCCATGGGTGCACGGCGCTGCTGCCGAAGGAGCACGGCGTTGCTGCCGAAGGAGCGTGGGGAAGCTCCATGGAAAGACGACGGGGGCACGGGGCTGCCGACGGAGCACGGTGGTGCTCCCAGGGGAGGACAGCGGTGCTGCCGAAGGAGCACGGCAGTGCTACTGAAGGAGCGCGGCGTTGCTGCCGAAGGTGCAAGGGGAAGCTGCCATGGAAGGACAGTGGGGCTGTCGACGGAGCGCGCCGGTGCTCCCATGGGAGGACGGCGTTGCTGCCGAACAAGCACGGCGGTGCTACCGAAGGAGAACGGTGTTGCTGCCGAAGGTGCGGGTGGAAGCTCTCATGAAAGGATGGCGGGGCTGTAGATGGATCGCCGCGGTGCTCCCATGGGAGGACGGCGTTGGCAACGGCGGGCCGGTTTGCTGCCGACGCCAGGCGGCTTGGTAGCAGGCGATGCTACCGACGCCGGTCGGCGGTGCTGTCAACGGCAGGTTGTGGTGCTCCGTCGTCAACGGCATGTGGTGGTGCTGTCAATGGCGGACGGCGGTGCTTCCAACCGCGGGCGGCTTTGCTGCCGACGGTAGCTGGAGATGCTACCACGCCAGCCAGTGGTGTTGTCAATGGAGGGGCGGCGTTGCTGCCGGAGGTGGTGTCAGCGGTGGGCAACTTTGCTGCAATGATGCAAGAGCGATGCTACTGATGGTGGCCGGTGATGCTACGAGCGGCCACCGGCGAAGCTCCGGCGACATCTTTCTCCGGCGATGGCTTCTCCGGTGGCGAGCGGGGCTCATGGAGGAGCGGGGGTGCGATGCTACCGTGCTGCAAGGAGAATTGGTGAGCGAGGATAAAGGAGGATGGCTCCTGCGGGCTGCGGCTTGACTTTTTCCGAAGTGCTTTCTTTTTGGCCCAGGTGGACACGTGTCATGCGCTGGAGGCGGAGGATCGGAAGACTCGATCCTCCGGAGGACGCTCAGCATGCCCCAAAATTTATCCGACATTTCAATCGGGGCCTAACTCGGTACTAAGTGTGCATGTCGACTCTCTCTAGGATACGGCGATATGTCGTCTTAACCTCGCGAATTTGACATAGTGGTTCCCGACTCGATTCTGCCGGTTGCGACATGGCGAGATGTCGTCTTAGTGATAAGTCGCTTGGTGGCTTGCCGCATGGTAACCCGTCAACTGATGCCTACTTGAGGCCAATGCGTAGCTGGGTTGATAGTAGAGTGGTTTGTACCCTTGGGCCCATCAAAGATCAAAAAACATGTATGATGTTTAGGGTGTCTGAGTAGTAGCAGCTACGAACCCGACACCCCCTCTCGCGATCGGCTTGACCCTCGCGCCTTCATCGGCGTGCGTCGCTGGGCTAGGCCGGGGCGGCGCCCTGCTTCTTCCCCCTCAGTGGCCTCCTCACGCGGGGCGGCGCGGCGCCGAGCAGTGCAGTCAGGCGGCGGCGGTTCGGCTTCACGGCGGAGTCCTTCTCTGCTGTCGGTGGTGAGTGCAGCGGTGGCGCCGCCGTTGGTGGTGCGGGTGGCTACGGTTTTGGCCAGGGCCCTGTAGGCCAGATCTGGGCCCGATCTGGGTCAGTTTGGGTCCAAGCACGACCCGGCTACTCGGTTTGACTGAGGTACAATGCCTGTGACGGAGTGGCAGCGACGACGCCGCGCCTTCTGCGGCGTGTTGGCGGGAGCTTCGCGAACCCGTCTGGGTCCGGCCTGGCCCTTGGTGCCGAACTAGAGGGTAGCAGCGGTGATGACCTACGTGCAGCAGCGTGGTGGCAGAGACTTCACGGACCCTTTTAGGGGCCGGCCGGGCCTACCCGGTCTGGTGTGTCTCTGCTACCGCGTTCGGTCGGCACCCGCCGATGGCGGTGGAGGTAGTCCTCCTGGTGGTTGTGCTGCTGCCGCCCTCCGGCTCCAATGGTGGCCTAGTGTGCTCTTGCGTGCTGCGTCCGGTCGGTTACCGTCTATGGCGGTGGAGGATGATCCTTCCCGCGTGGATGTGGTACCGCCGCTTTGTCTACGACGGGTTCTTCTCAGTTCGGCTGGCCGTGCAGTGCTTGCCATGGTGATACGACGATGGTGACTTCAATTCCGTGGTGGCATTTGTTGGTGGGTGACAAGATGGGTGGAGCGCTTCGGATTGTCCAGGGATGTGGTTTTTTCGGGGTCGGGAGAAACTTCCGTCTTCTCGACACCGACGCGGTGACGCTTGTGAGTGTCGTTCTTCCTTCCCGAAGGGCGTCAGGTGTACCTCTTCCTCACTACCTGTAGCGTACAGGGGGAACCCTAGGACCAGTCCGAGCAACAGCAGCGTCGTCGTTGTTTTCCTTCTTGGAGGTGCTGTTTGGTACGCGGCGATTCAGAGTGCTAGTATATTGGTGGGATTTTGCCGGAGAGGACGCAGCGGTTGCGAGTCACTTTTGTTTTCGTTGATCCACCAATCAGCATTGTTTTCCTCTCTTTTTTATCTTTCTTTTCTTTTGGGCGCGACTATGCTGTTTTACCCCAGCAGTGGACTCAAACTTGTATCGGGTGGTTACTATATTAATATAGCGGGGCGAAATCCTTTTTCTTCAAATGTTTAGGGTGTCTCATTATTGCGCATTATCCTTTTAGCCGGAGATGACATTTTTGTCAATAGACATGTGTCAATCATGACTTTACTAATTTTAAAGCTTTAAAACTCTAGGATGAAGCAACCGCTGCGTCCATAGTCTACATCCTTTTTTTTACGGGAACACAAATGTATTCCATTAGGGCACGACTAGATCGTCGGCCACAACACGAGTTACATCAACTGGGAACTCCGACAACCACAACTCTTGGTTGTTCGTGTTCATACTCAAACCCATAGCTGCTAGCATGTATGAAGTGGCGAATCTAGGATGTAAATGGAGGGTCAATGTATAGTCTTATCCAATTTAAAACTAATGGATCGATTTATGCCATTGGAAAGTGTATCTGAAGTCTCAATGTATCTCCGGTTTCACTAAGACTAACCATAGTGGGAGTAACATAAGTAGTAACATAGATGCCACATAGGCAAAATAGATGATGTGGCATGCAATTAATGAGGAGATGCAAATGGAGTAACATAGATAGTTACCATAACATAACGTTTCCCAATGTAAAATGATTCTACAAAGTAGTAAATGATTGGCCATATGTTACCACACATATGACACTCCCCACTATAAAAGTAGTAACATAGAGTAGTAACATGTGTTACTCCCCACTATGACTAGTCTAACACAATCTTCTAATTGTCAGCTTATTTAATGTGTCGGTCAGGAAATAATAACTATAGTTAAATCTTTCTTTCTTTTTGCGGGTAAGATAAATCTTTTAAATTTGTGTATCTATTGGAGAGTACTCCTTTAAATTGTTTAAAAATAGCTATGCAATGCTTGCATCCCATTTTGCAAAATCGGCCAATTAATTAAGAGACTGTATACAACATTCCATAAATTAGAAAGAGGCAGACTAGGCAATCTTTTTTATTATAATTATCACTCTCCAAATACACTCTTCTTGGGCCATTGGAGCACGGAACCAGCAAGTTGTATGGGCTTTTGCCAACTTCAGTGCGCAGCTGCCAAGAAGTGCGCCACGCATCACGCCCGCAAGCCCAGATTGGTAGGGCGTTGCCTACCGCTTAATTCTTCATCTGTTCTGGTAGGCTTTTGCTGCATGGTAACGCTAGCTTTGGTCATCATGCATGGGCCGCATGGACTGAGGGCGTGTTTGTTTGGGGTGTGGCTGGCTGGTTTTGGCTTTGGCTTTGCCTGTGCAGGGAAAACTGCTTTTCTGAATGTCACTGTTTGGCGACTTGGCTGGCTGTCTTACTGTGTGTTGAGGATTTGTCTGAAATACCCTTAGGTTCCGAGTACATATGTATTTACCGATTGAAGTGTATAATCGTATCTGTCACTACAAAATACCAGTAATATATAACATTAAACAGAATAAATAATTAATAGGATATAGATTTGTCCAAAATACATATCGTACCATTACACAAATAGGATAGTGTCCATAACTAATATATATTAATCCAAACTACATGTCAAATCTAGCTCGCGAGCTAGCAGCGCCAGCGGGAGGGGTGCTGCGAGCTGGCGGCGCCGGCAGGAGGAGTAACCCTAGCTCGTGAGCTAGGTCGGGGTCGAGCGAGCGTGGAGAAATGCGAGCGGCTCAGGGACGGGGTCGGGGTTGGGCTGGGGAAATACTAGGTGGTGGCATTTGGTTGTAATTCCATCGAACGACATGTCTTTTTACAAAACGATTCGCCCCACTTTGCGGGAAGCCGCGGGAAGCACCTCTCGGGGTGCTTTCTCTCCGTAGTGCAATCGCGAGGCTGGCTTTGACAAAGCCAGTAGCGAAGCTAGCCTGTTTGAATGGGTTTGCTGGCTTATTTCTGTGGAAAGCCACAGTAAGCCCAAACAAACACCCTTGAGGCACATATCGTTCATTTTTGTTTTTTTGCAAGTGGAGGGTAGGCTTATGATAAAAAAAAAAGTGGTGGGTAAGCTTCAGCCTGGTGAAGCCCTACCAGCCAACCTCAACCTGGTATGGTCGCCCGATGCACGTGGTGACGGTGGTTTGTGTGAGCGCGTGCTATTCGGTACGGTATTTGTACAAAACATATGAGTATTTCTTAATCCCAAAAAGAAAGTGGTCATATTGCTCACCACTCCCTCCAAAAGAAAAAAATAGTGAAGATTGGTTCTTTCGTCATCGAGAATAAGCTGAATATATCTTTTTTTTCGGAGAATAAGTTGAAATGTTCGTACAACTCACGTAAGTATATGAATTTAGAAGGTGCAAATCGAAATCATTTTCAGAGCGAAGTACTCGATCGATAACTCACGTAGGCAGAAAACAAAAAATTTCGTAACAACGATAACCTTAATAGTCAGAATCTATAACTATGCAGATATACGATATACGGAGGAGACGGTATACATAACCTTGTAGACCGTAAGCGTCGACGATCAAAAGATCTGTTTCGATGACGACGCATGATGAAGACAATGGCGGCGATAACGATGACGACGCTGACCTCATGGTGGTGGAGACGAACTCCTCCAAGCACCTCAAGCGTGGCGCCTCGCAGGGCTTCACACACGTACGGTGAAGATGACGACCTCCGGGCTCTGATCCAGCAAAGCAGCGGAAGCAGAAGACTTGGACCGGAGAAAACCAGCAGCACGGCGGCATGCGTATGGTGGAGAAAAGCTCAACCCGTGCGCAACCCCATTTGCGGAGTCACGTCTAAACAGATGAGAGAGAGAATTTATAGTGAATTTCCAAGGCACAGGACACCTTCTTATATAGGTGGAGGAGGGTTGCCACCCTCCGTGGCCGGGCGGTGTGGGACTAATCCCACAACCAGCCACGACCCTTGAGGGTGCACCGGCCCTAGGTGGGTCCTAGGCCGGCCGGCCTCCTCCCCTCTTGTGGGGTGTGGTTCACCCTTTCTTGGGCTTCTCTTTCGGGAGTTTGGCCCATTTAGAGTTGGGGCTGTCAATAAATCCGAAAATAAATAAATAAAAATATATTTAACTATTAATTACATTAGTTAATATTAAATACATATTATCTAATTTATTCCGGCTCCGAAAACAATTTCGTTGCCCTCCGATCCTCATCGGATGCTCCCGAACTCCATCGGAAATGCTCCGGAACACTTCCGGTGTTCTTCTCTCTATTTTCTCTTCTGCGTCCAATCTAAATAAACGTCACTCCCCTTAAGTGTGTCACCCTAGCGGTTCGAGAATACTCTAGACATGATCGAGACCCGTTCTCCGATCAATGACTATCAGGGAGACCTGGATGACTATGATAGTCCCTGTGCATCACGAATAACTTTGTCGTTCGAACCTTAGACGTCAAGTCTTAAACCTTTTGCCTGGCGATACTTAGTTTGTCCGAGACTCGATCTCAGGCATCGCGATACCTAACTCGATCTCGTTACCGACAATACTATCTTTTACTCGTCTGTGATAGTACATCCCCGTGACCTAGTCACATGCATGCAAGCTCATTTATGTAATCTCGCCGAGTGGGCCCAAAGTATCTATCCCGCTATGCGGATTGGCAAAGCCCGCTCTTGATCCCTCATCTTAACATACTCCCTTCCGATACCCGAGAGAAACATCATTATTGTCACACTATTAAGATATGACGTTTGATACAATCAAAATATCTTTCAGAAATAATAATTAGAGTTGATCTCACGGTCGAAGGCGTAATGTCTACGTCCTATAAATATTGGGTGTGTCCATCACATCATTCTCCCAATGACATGACTCCATTGTCAACTGACATGAATGTCACATGATCGGGAAACCTCGATCATCAATCGCACAATGAACTAGTTAAATAGAGGCAACTAGGGACCTGGTTGTTTACGTACCACACGTGTATTAATGTTTCCGCTTAATACAGTTATAGCATGGTATAAAACATATTATGAACAATCGAGATATGATAAATAAAATATCTTTATTAATTGCCTCTAGGACATATCTCCTTCAGTCTCCCACTTACACTAGAGTATAATTTAATCTAGTTTACTACTTGGTAAAAGCTTAACACCTATAGCAACTTGGTGCATACTTGTCTCGTGAAAGAGGAATACAGTCAACAGATCTCACACATTGAGATCTTTATGTGCTTTGCAACACTTCTATGTCACCTAGTTTGACATCATTCCGTATCTTATGATAACGGTGAAATATATATTTGTCGATGGAGTGAGACTCAAAATTTCGCGTAGCATGGGTCTTAAAAGTCTAAGAGATCTATTAAGCAAAACCACGCATGCTCGGGAAAACCGCTCAGTCCAATCATACTAGCTACTTCTAAAGTAGCCATATATTCCTTCCTATGTAGATTATGCGATAGTGCATTCATATGCAACTTCGCAAGCTAACCATGTTTTTCTTCAAAACAAAGGACTTCTACTGTATGAGATTTCTAGTCGTATGGGTCAATGTCATAACTTGTATCATCGTAACCTTTTTACATCAAGTTGTCTTTTCACTCTTACCCTATACAAGAAAACATTGATAACCCACAAGTATAGGGGATCGCGTGTAGCCTTTTCGATAAGTAAGAGTGTCGAACCCAACGAGGAGCTAAAGGTAGGATAAGTATTCTCCCAAGTTCTATCAACCACTGATACAACTCTACGCACACTAAACGTTTGCATTATCTAGAAAATAAAACTACGGTAGCAATACGGGTATGAGAGATAGTTTTGCAGGATAATAGATACAAGAAAGTAAAAGTTAGTGTTGCAGCAATAAAGTACACTAAGTAACCATATACTAACAGTACCATGAGTGTGGAAAAGTGGTGGTAATTGTGGTGGCTTTGTCTAAGATTAATTAGTGAAGACATCTAGTTCATTGTCTTTGATGCAGTTTTCAATGTGGGAAAGGCTAAATATATATGCACTCCACTACTTGGGATTACAAGTACTATATGATTGGATTGTTAGCAAACATCCATAAATACTAACAATGCATTAAGGTTTCCCCAACCATAGCCTTAAGTTTATGGTCCTCTTACTCCCATACGTGCAACTAACCGGTTTGAGTCCTTAGGTTTCTGTCACTCCGGCAGAACTATGCCCCTTCCTTTGCACATACTACTAAGCCTATGGTGTTGATCCATGCGCGCACAAGTATAATGGACACCAAAGGACAGTACCATATCAACATACAACTCTAATGAACCATAGACATTCAACAAAGCAATCGAAAGACAAATAAACTACATAAACATGACATAGATCATAGGATAAATATTATAGCATCAAACACCATGTTTACATAGGACGGTACAGAGGTTTGTGGGAGGATGAACCACTGAATACAAGGAGGAGTTGGTGATGGAGATGGCGGTGAAGACGGCGGAGAGGGCAGCGAGAGGCACAGGGCGGCGCCGGCACCGGCGGTGGCGCAGGGGGCTCCTCCTGCGCCGCCGGTTCCATGGGGGAGCTCCGCCCCTTAGCCCCCTTCCTTCATGGCTTCTTGGGAGCCCTCCCCCATGGAGATGGGATCCATGGGGGAGGCAAAAACGTGGCTTTTGGTGGCTGAAATTCGTGGGTGGAGGAGTCCTCCACGAGTTAGGTTTCCTCCCTTTATATATCTTCTCGGATTTCCGTCACCCCCTTTTAAGGTTCCACCAAAACGGGCCTCTAGGCCGCGTCCGAACTCCGATTGGGCTGATCTCGGGCTTAAAATCTTCGTATGGAAAATTGTGACAACTTTTGTAACAGCCAGGTCTCCAGATAACATCATCTTCGAGGGTCAAACTGGCAATCTTCGTAAAAAGTTCTCAGACAGATTTCAGGAAAGTCCCAATTCGACTCCAACAAGGTTTCCTCTTGTATTCTTAATAATTTATACACATCAAAGAGTAAAACAAGAACATTGTGCACTTTTGCAACTATTAGTAGGTTAGTCCAAATAAATAATAAACTTAATATAAAACAAGTGCTAAAAGCATAAAAATGGCATGAAACAATCAAAAATTATAGATACGTTTTGGACGTATCAAACATATCTTCAGTTCTCTTTAGATAGTGAAGAATTTACTTAACGTTTGTTCATTGATCCATCCAGGGATCACTCTAGAACCCGTTCTTCAATCAAGAACTTGGGTCACACCAAGTCGAGCTTTCAGTATGATAGAATCTATGGCTAAGGCATAGAGGATGTCGGACATCCTTATCTTTCATTAGCTATCGCTAAAACGCTAAGATAAACTTAATATTTTACCTAGTCATACAAGCAAGAACCTTTTCTTCGCTTATTCTATTCTGAAAATTTCAGAATCTTAACCTAGGAAAATATTTCGACTTAATGTTATTAAGCCCCTTTTGATCTATTCAAATTATAGACCTGATGCCTAAAACTCCTAACTTCATTCATAGAGAATGTAATCACTTAAATAATCATTTATACTTTACTAGAGGATCTTTATCATTCTCAATATGTCATTACATATAAAATCAGGAATGACACCTAGCTCCCACTCAAATATGCCTTCCGCATATAAGACCAGGGAATTTCTTTTAGCTCCCACTCAAATATGCCATTCCCATATAAGATCAAGAAAAGCTACTTAGCTCCCACTCACTTCTTTGTAAATGCAGGTTTCTTCAACTATTTTGGACGACTCCAAAATCTTTTGATCACATTATCAAAGTGAAGATTCCAGCTCCGATATGCTTGCTTCAGCCCATGAATGGACAGTTGAAGTTTGCATACATGTTTAGCATCGTTAGGATCAACAAACCATTTTATTGTACTAATTACAACTCTTTCTTAATGTTACCATTAAGAAACATGGTTTCCTTATCCATCTACCAATTTCTCAATATGAAATTATAATAATTGCTAAACGACCCTGAATAGACTTAGGCTTCGCCACTTGAGACAAAATCTCGTTGTGGTCAACTATTGAATCTGTCGAAACTGTTTTTGCGACAAATCGATCCTTATCAGTGTCTATTTTCTCATAAAATTCCATATGCTTTTAATGGCCTGGATGCCATCAAGAAGATCTTCCCAAGTCGTTACTTGGTAATCATACATGGATTTTATCTCGGATCATATATATGACTCATAGTCATTTATCGGACTTAGGTCTACCATCTCTTCTTTGTAGTTCGTAGGTCTGTCATGTTCCATTGACCTTCATAACAAGATTGTTGTTCCACACAATGCGGAACACATTCTCGTACGCCTACGGTCTTAGTATGAGCTCAGAGCATCATGATCATTATCATCAGCTTCCTTCCAGTTGCGGAGGACGGTACCGGAACCTTTTCCGTTTGCGCCACTCTGATGTCTAGAGAGAAAGTTCATCAACTTCGTCTTGCTCTACTTTCTTTCCCACTTATACCCTTGGACAAGAAACTATTTCTTCAGCAAGGTATATTCAGGCAACGATTTTGCCTCTGTCGTAATACATGTACCCAACTAATTCTTTAGCTACACTACAAAGATTAGTTTATCCGTCTTCGGTTTGATCACATCGAAACACTAAACTATTGAAACAACAATCTAGACTAAAAAGCCATGCCATCACTCATATGGTATTGTCTCCACGGATTTAGATGGTTTCCCTAGTATCTAACGTGAATGTTTCATTTCTACCATATGACTCCAATGATCACACTAATTCGATAAGAGATTTTATTTACCACACACTATCCAATAGAGTGCGATTACGACGTCCAAACACACCATAACATTGTGGTGTTCCATGCGGCGTAATTTGTGGAACTATTTTCACAAGTCTTTCAATGATATGCCAAACATATAACTCAAATCCTTATTTCCTCGATCTGTTATCGCAGGAATTTGATTCTCTTGTTAAGTTTATTTTTCTTACTTCACTCCGAACTTGTTTGATCTTATCAAACTTAAATGGATATCCATATATCTACTCAAATCATTGGTGAAGTTTACGAATAATGGTTTCCACTACACGTTAAGATACTTCATTGATCCACACTCATCATTATGTATGATTATCAATAAGTTAAATACCCGTTTCCAGAAAACGGTGTCTTAGTTATTTTGCAGGTGTCAAAAGATCAAAATCTCAGGACTTGGAGGTCCATCTGAATGGAGCTTCTTAATGCATATAACATTGACATGACTTCAGGAGTTAGTGACACAATAATGTTGTGTCATTATTAAGTTTGTATCCTTTGGCATTAATGTTATAAATGTGGGAGCTACTACCATCTGGATTCATATAAGAACACTCCATTCATAATCGGTGTATGATCATTAAAGATATCACTCATAAATGTAGGACAACAATTTTGTCACTGACAAATATGAATAATTGTCTCGCTAGAGGCAAGACACACTTATAATGATCATGCTAACAAGCGATCAAACGGAATTTGTTCAAATCCAAATTAATCCAAAACGGTAGATGCAGAGAGAGTGCCTATGGCCATCACAACCGCTGCAGCAGCCGTCGCGCCAGCCGGGGCCGCCGGCGTACATGCCCGCACCTCTCGTCGGTGTCCAGCAGTTCCAGTACACGGGTCCGATGAGCGGGACGATGCCGATTTCTACAGGACTGATGCCTCTCCCCTCCATGCAGAATATGCCGCAGCCGCCGGCAGCGGTGCAGAACGTGAACAAGCCTAGAAGGAAGAAGAAGAGAGTTACGCAACCGCAACATCCGGGGCCTTTTGCCTATCAGTATGGACAGCAACCTCTGGTTCAGCCGGTACAGCAGCAGTCGGCACCCCGGCCGCCCGTTTATGCTCAGTCACAGGCGTACCAGGGGTTGATCAACCAAGCTACTCTTGCTCCTCCCGTGGCTCAGGGGGCGGCGACACAGGGGGAGGCTGAGGTTGCGGTGGGGGATGCAGCTGCGGCGGGAGCCAAGACCAAAAAACCAGCTAAGTGTCGGAAGTGCTTCGCTGATGGTCATGCTACTGCGGGTTGCCCGGTCAAGTATTATTGTCTTGTATGTGATAATGGTGCACACCCGACTCACAGATGTCCTACACTTAAGCTCCCGAAGCCGGTTGCATTCACTTCAGGCGATGGGACAGATGAAACAGCATTTATGCAACTGCCCGACAGTGTGTACAATGCTCACTTGGCACCGGCGAGCTCTCCTACAGCTTTGATCACGGTAACTGGGGCTGCTGTTCCGGCGGTGGTTATACAGAGTCTGATATCCAGGATGTGCTCCTCGAGTTCGACGTGGAATTGGGAGGCGTTACCTCATGACGAGAACGCTTTCCTGATAGGTTTTCCTTCGTTCGAGGACCTACGCCGTATGGATGGTCTCCAGTTGTGTATTCCATCATATCAGTCTCAGGCTTCTATCTCGATATGGAAGACACAAGATATCGCTCCTACGAGAGAGTTGGAGCAGGTTTGGGTACATGTTCAGGGTGTTCCATACACGTTGAGACACTTTTTGGGTATTTGGGCTGTCGGTTCTCTCATTGGGTCTACTTTGGATGTCGATCTGGTTACTCTCAGGAGCCGTGGCATTGTGCGGCTTAAGGTCGGTATGATTGATTCCAAGGTTCTTGAGAAGAGGGTGGATAGCGAGTTGGGTAATTATGTGGGAGTGGCTTGTGTGGTTAAACTTAAGGAATTTGCTTTCTACTTCCACGGGAGCCTCAGGACTTTGTACCAGACGCCAACTTTGTTCCTTTTTTCTGGAGGCGCAAAGGGGATGATGCTGATGATGATGTCGGGGGAAATGTGGGAGACTTGGGACCATACCCTGGGTCGAATGGCACTCAAGGTTCACAGGTGACCAACATGGAGATGGATGTTACTCCATCTTCCGGGGGTGCAGAACATGGCAAAACAGTGGCTTCAGAGCATGTTGCGGTGATGGCGGTAACACCGTATAATCATAGTCCTAAAACTCCTCATGCAAGGGCTATTGTCGATGGTATCCGCAAGCTCACTCCTGCCTTGGTGCGCCCCATTAGTCCAGGTCTTGTGCTCCCTGTTCATGGTTCCGAAATTGAGTCATCGGGTGTTTTTTCTGCTGCTATGGAGACTGCTGGGCTGAAATCTGCAGCGGGTGGATTGTTGCTGGGTCGCTGCACACAGCAGCATGGAGATGCTGGGCCGGGGTCACCGGCTGCCGTGGGCGGCATGGAGCTATCCGTCGCATGGGCTGCAGCAGGCTGGGCTCCGGTGCAGGCCGGGAGCCGCAGCCCAGCTGGGCTTGCGGCCTCGCTCCAGGTCGGGCCGACGACTGCAGCTGCTGGTGGGCCGAGTATTGGGGAGGATGCTACGTCACCTCCGCCTCTCCAGGATGCTCGGCTGGATGTTGTTTCAGCGGGAGGGGTCTCTCCACCACCTATGACCCCTTCGCTGGAGCTGTGCGCTGTCGGGAGCTTGGGGATCGCCGGGTCAGTTGCTTCACCGACTTACTGACCCCGGCTTCTCCCTTGGAGCCTCCGGCGGCCGACGGCGTCGTCTCTACTTCGCCATACACACCACCGCCCACCGTGACCCTTGCCACTCCTCCACGGCGGAGTGAGAGGTTTGGGGCCATGGCGGATGGTGCCACCCCGACGGATGAGGACTCTCTCATGAGAGCTATGCGGCGTAAAGCGACACAAAACTTGGACACACTCGGTAACAACTCGACTTCCAAGTCTTTTCTTTCGTTTTCATCTCCGTCAATTTCTGCAAAGTTAAATAGTGTAGGTATTAAACTTGGTAGTAATCAGGATCAAATTGATGTGTCAACTAGAGTCTTGAGGCATATGGAATTTGACCGTTCAACGGTTATTCCGAAAGCTTCGACCAAGTTGACCGCCACCTATGTGGATGATGAAGAAGCTAATGACTCTGACAGTCAGCTTGCTTCTCATCTAATTGGTGAAGTGTTGGAGATAGGATTGGATGACGACGGGTTGAGCTCATTGTATGAGTTAAAATCATCCGGACGAAAATCTAAATCTAACTCTAACAAAAGGTCCGTGAAACGATCTAAGGTCTCCAAATCTAATATAGTTTCCCAATGAATGGCTTATTCGCAAATAGCAGAGGTCTTGGTGACTTGGCTAAATACTTGCACTTTGCTCATTCTGTTCGGGACCATAATTTGGATTTCTTAGCTATTTCTGAGACGGGTAGACGGGACTTCTCGCAAAGTCAATTAAATCGTCTTTCTGGCGGTATTGACTTTGAGTGGCACTCTCGTCCCCCCATGGACGCTCTGGCGGTATCCTACTAGGTGTAAAGATGGAAACCATGGATGTGTTGGCTGTTTCGGAAGGTGATTTTCATATTAAATTGCATATCCGGAATAAGCTGATAACTTCATTTGGAGTCTTGTCGCTGTGTATGGACCTGCCCAAGCGGAATTCAAAACCGCTTTTCTGCGAGAGATGGTAAACTTAGCAAAGGACAACCCACACCCATTTATTATTGGTGGGGATTTCAACTTGCTTCGTTTCCCTTTCGAGAAAAGTAGAGGTCGGTTTGATGATCGTTGGCCACTCTTGTTCAACGCAGTAATTGAAAGCTTGGACTTGAAAGAGGTGTCGATGATTGGGAGGCAGTTTACTTGGGCAAATAGCCTCCCAGAACCCACGTACGAGAAACTAGATCGTGTACTGATGAACACCGATTGGGAATCAAGATTTCCAATGGTTTCGGTACGGGCGCTGGAACGTATCGAAGGTTTGTCAGACCATGCTCCCATATTACTGACCACTGGCTTGCCTAGACCACCGGGTAACCACCGTTTCAAGTTTGAACTTGGGTGGTTGCATCGAGACGGGTTTCAGGACATGGTCAAGCGAATATGGGAAAGGCCTGTGGCAGGTGTTAACCCGATTCAGAGGTGGAACAATAAAATTCGTGCTACTCGCACACACCTTGTGGGTTGGGCACGACATACAACAGGCTTACTTAAAAAAGAAAAAATTCGACTCTCTTCTATTATTGACGCTCTTGAAGCGTTAGCAGAGGTTCGCCCCCTATCAGCGCAGGAGATTGAGCTTAAGAGCCAATCCAATGCGCAGATAGCGAAACTTCTGCGTGAAGAGGAGCTGAAATGGTATCAACGTTCCAAAGCCCAGTTCATTCTGGAAGGAGATTCTAATACTAAATACTTCCACAGTATTGCAAATGGCAGACATCGGAAGAAACGTATTTACTCTCTTTTAGATGAGGACAGAACGATTGAGGGACATGATCAGCTTAAGTCATACATTACTAATTACTATAAAGGCTTGTTCGGGGCACCAGAGGAAGGAAACTTCTCTCTGGATGAGTCTAGAACAAGCGACATCCCCCAGGTTTCCGTTGAGGAAAACAACCTACTTACTGCTCCATACTCGGAGGATGAAGTAAGGAAGGCGGTTTTCCAAATGGAACACAACAAAGCCCCTGGCCCAGATGGTTTCCCCGCGGAGTTCTATCAGAATTTTTGGGACATTATCAAGTCAGATCTTATGGAATTGTTCAGCTGTCTTCATGACGGACAACTTGAGTTGTTTCGTCTGAACTTTGGTGAAATAATTTTATTACCTAAGATTAATGAAGCAGAAAGGATCAACAATACAGACCTATCTGCTTACTTAATGTTAGCTTTAAAAATTTCACCAAGGTTGCGACGCTAAGGCTGAACAATGTGGCAGACCATGTAGTACGTCCCTCTCAAACCGCTTTTATGAAAGGTCGCAACATCCTAGATGGGGTGGTAATCTTGCATGAAACGGTTCACGAACTACATACCAAAAAGTTGAACGGGGTGATCCTGAAAATTGATTTCGAAAAAGCTTATGATAAGGTTAAATGGTCCTTCCTTCAGCAAACCCTCAGAATGAAAGGTTTTTCTGAGGAGTGGCGTGCGTTAATTCATAGTTGCGTTTCGGGTGGAAGTGTAGCCATTAAAGTCAATGATGACGTTGGCAAATACTTTCAGACCAAAAAAGGACTTAGACAAGGTGACCCATTATCGCCTATACTATTCAATATAGTGGCTGATATGTTAGCAGTCATGATCGAACGTGCAAAATCCGATGGTCAAATTGAGGGGATCATTCCACATCTTGTAGATGGTGGATTATCCATTCTCCAATACGCCGACGATACAATCTCTTTATGGAACATGACATTGAGAAAGCTAGGAATCTTAAGCTGATTTTGTCAGCTTTTGAGCAATTATCAGGTCTTAAGATTAATTTCCATAAGAGTGAATTGTTTTGCTTTGGAGAGGCTCAAAACCAGGCTTCCTTGTATGCTGATTTATTCGGCTGTGCACAAGGCCAGTTTCCGATTAAGTATTTGGGCATCCCGATTCATTATCGGCGATTAACAAATGCCGAGTGGAAATTAGTGGAGGAGAGACTGCAAGTTCGGTTAAATAGTTGGAAAGGAAAATTATTATCCTTGGGTGGAAGATTGGTCCTCATCAATTCAGTGCTAACCAACATGGTACTGTATATGTTATCATTCTTCCAAGTACCAAAAGGAGTCTAACACGGTTGGATTATTTCCGATCGAGATTCTTTTGGCAAGGGGATAGTGAGAAAAGAAAATATCGTCTAGCCAAATGGAGTGTGGTTTGGGCCTAGAGACCAAGGGGGGCTTGGTATTCATGATCTTGAGATCAAGAACAGAGCCCTACTTGGTAAATGGTTATTTAAGCTCCTTTCTGAAGAAGGGCTGTGGCAAACCCTCCTAAGAAAAAAGTATGTGGGCTCGAAAGCGGTCTCCCAAGTTGTGTGGAAACCTGGAGACTCGCATTTTTGGGCTGGCTTAATGGCTACGAAAAAATTCTTCTTTCCACATGGGTCGTTCGCTATTAAGAATGGATCTGAGATTAGGTTCTGGGAGGATAAATGGCTCGGACGAGCTCCACTCCGCGAACAATATCCCGCTTGTATAACATTGTGAGATATAAAGGTGATACACTAGCTAAAGTGATGAGAACTTCTCCACCTGATGTTTCGTTCAGAAGAAGCCTATTTGGTCCAGGCTAGCATCCTGGAATGCTTTGCTAACTCGGCTGGATTCTATCCACCTGACGCATGGACCGGATATTTCGATGGAATCTCACCAAGAATGGCAAGTTCTCGGTTGACTCCATGTACAAAATCTTGATCCAACCTGATATACCGGTAGATAATAATCAGAAAATTTGGACGATGAAGATCCCGCTGAAAACAAAGGTTTCGCATGGTATCTTCGTCGCGGAGTAATTCTTACAAAAGATAACCTTGCAAAGCGCAATTGGCATGGAAGTAAAAAGTGTGTCTTTTGTCATCATGACGAGACTATACAACACTTATTTTTTCAATGCAAGTTTGCCTCTTCTATATGGTCGGCCATCCAGATAGGCTCTACCTTATACCCTCCACGTAGTGTCTCGAATATTTTCGGGAGCTGGTTGAATGGTGTGGATCCTAGGTTCAAGATGCGTATTAGGATGGGAGCGATTGCCGTTATTTGGTCGCTCTGGCTATGTAGAAATGACAAGGTTTTCAATGACAAAGTTGTTTCCTTTATGCAGGTTATCTACCGGTGCACGGCGATGATTCGTTCTTGGCTACCACTACAGCGGGTGGAGCATCGGGACCTGGTTTCCGAGGCGGCTGCGCGTTTGGAGACCGTGGCCAGGGAGCTGTTCTCGCTCAATGGATGGCAACATGATCTTCGGATATGTCCTCCTCCAGCATAGGCGTTCTTACAATTTCTCATGATGATATGTAACTCGCCTTTTATTTTTATCGTTTTGTCGAGACGGGTGAACTTGTGGGCTGTGTGCACCTTAGTTGTGCAGAGGCCGGGTGTAATGCTTAAAACTTTTAAGTAATAAAAACTCCCTTTATCGGAAAAAAAAGTGTTTAGACTAGATGCATCCGTATCTAGACAATGTTGAGACCATTAATATGGATCGGAGGGAGTAAGTATTTTCAATCCCCTACACGCCCTTGCCGAGTGCCTCCCACGAGCCGTTGAGGTGAAGGCGCCGGCATTCACAATGTCGGTCATCTTTTCATACTATTTGTTCCGGCTTTATAATTAAACGTAATACCTCTTTCGTTTCTAAATATAAGATATTTGGGTTTATTACTTCTGTGCCCTGGTGTGTTCTAATTTCCTCGTATGTGCCCTACCTGCGCAGTTTTCCTCGTCCGTCCCCTACCAGGCTCTTTCGAGGCCCGCGGATGGCCAAGACGGCCGTTTCTGTCTGGTCAACCTCATTTGACCGTCACTTGGCCTGACTAGTGGGGTCGGCCTGTGGTCACAAGTGGGACCGCTCAAGTGGGACAGGTAGGTGGGGACGGCTTGCCAGGAAGCGAGTCTGACGCCCAGGTTGGGACATCTCAGCTCCAAAATTAACCATTTAATTTTGTACTTAATTACAAATATTCTGATGAATAATTTGTTGTCTGAATCATCATTTATTTATTCATTGTTTAGTAAGAATTCGTTGATTAGTACGTCGTTAACACTGAAATTAAATGATTAGGAAACTGAACTTTAGAATTAGGATTCATAATTAGAATTTGCACCGGGAAACTGAAACTGAATCTGAAATTAGGATTCATAATTCACAACTGATTACAAAAGATCACTAATACTACTAATCACTAATACTACTGATTACAAAAGAATTTGCACTGCTACTACACCGGCGACTACGCCGGCGGCGGGCTAATACAACAACAACTACTACTAATCAGTAGCAGTGCAAGTACGGCACTGCTACAACGCCGGCGGCGGGCTCCAACTTCCTCCGCCTCGGCTCCTACATCCGCCGCCTCTTCGCTGGCGGTGCGTCATCGTCGTCATCATCGGAGTCGTCGTGCTCCTCCTCCTCCTCCTCCTCGGAGTCGGAGTCGTCATTCAGCGGCTCCTCCTCCTCGTCTACCTCCTCCTCCTCCTCGTCTACCTCCTCCTCCTCCTCCTCCTCCTCATCGTCGTCGTCGGAGTCGGGGTCGGAGTCGGAGCCATGGCCGTCCTCGCCTTGGCCGTCGTCGTCGCCCTCGCCGTCGTCGTCGCTGTCGAGGTTTTCTTGTCTGTGCCCGTGGCCCTCGTCCCACCACGGGATGGGGTTTCCCTCGCCATCCGAGTCGCTCGGAATGGCCTCGTTCTGCCACCAATGATCCGCCATGGCACCGAGGTTGGGGTTTTTGAGAGAGAAGAAGAGGTCGGAGAGAATGGGGTTTTTTGGGAGAGAAGTGAGAAGAACTGCTTTGGAACCGCAACGCATTGGGGTTTTTATCTCCGAAGAAGATAGAGATGAATTCAGTGCGACGGTGCGTAGACCGATAACTGCCTGCAGAACCGAACAGACGGATCGAACGCTTCGTTTTTGCCCAAATCAGTGTGAAATGACCGCACATTTACAGATTATATTCGCAATGATGACATCCTGTGACCGCACTTGACGTCCAGTCGAAATGACATGCCTGTAAATGTTCACCACGTCATCTGGTGCACCTTGACGCGTGTAGTACAAGTGTCGAATAGTTGATGTGCATTGACGTTCTGGTCAAATTGGCTGCAATTGGAAACATTGTGAGACATCTAGACGTATCGCAAGCATTTTATAAGAGAACTTACGCGATTAATTTTTTGTTTACGTGCATATCTGTGTAGGTGCATCCGTGTCACACACCAAGCGCGTTCCGGACGCGAACTGGCACCCACAATGCGAACTGGACGTGAATTTTTCGTCTGAATGTATATAGACCTTGTTTATCAATTTGAATCGTAAGTATACGACATAAGAAGACTATGTGCGCAGGTTTTTCCTTCTTCTTTTTTGAATTTTTTTGCTCATTTCAAATATCGGTCAAACGACTCAAACCTAACTGTGACCAACATTTAAACAAGTTTAAAAGCTGAAAATGAAAAACTAAGCCTGGATCCTTCTTAGTCACTTCAAAATGAAATTTTGGTGAGGTTTTCGAAATTTCCATGTTGTAAATTCAAAACCCCTTCTCTTCACCCTTGAGTTCATATGACATAATTTGAGATATCACATTAGATACGTGAATTTTTCATCTGAATGTATATAGACCTTGTTTATCAACTTGAATCATAAGTATGCGACATAAGAAGACTATGTGCGCATGTTTTTCCTTTTTTTGATTTTTTATTATTTTTTATGCTCATTTCAAATATTGGTCAAACCTAACTTTGACCAACATTTAAACAAGTTTAAAACATGAAAATGAAAAACTAAGCCTGGATCATTCTTAGTCACCTCAAAATGAAACTTTGGTGAGGTTTTTGAATATTTCATGTTGCAAATCAAAACACCTTCTCTTCACCCTTGACTTCATGTGCCATAGTTTGAGATATATCACGTTAGATACATGAATTTTTTGTATGAATGTATATAGACTTTTTTTATCAACTTGAATCGTTAGTATATGACATAAGAAGACTATGTGCGCAAGTTTTCCCTTTAAAAAAATGTTATGCTCATTTCAAATATCGGTCAAACCTAACTTTGACCAATATTTAAACAAGTTTAAAACATGAAAATGAAAAACTAAGCCTGGATCCTTCTTAGTCACTCCAAAATAAAACTTTGACACTTTATCAAACTTTTCAAAACCCCGTTGACTGCCTCCAAACCCCGTCCCAAACCTCGCCGAACAATGACCGTCAATCTAACCCTAGCGTTGAACTGCAGCCGTCCGATCGTTCTTCTAGAAGGAATCTGGGCGATCCGCGAGAAGCTCATTCTGCGATCTGATTCACCGCGCGCGTAGGACTAGGAAACTGGAGATTTTGGCATACCAAATGTGGATTTTCACACATAATTGGAAACTTCAAAATGTCAATGCACAAGGCCAAATTTCCGACTTTCATCTTTGCAATTGCGTAGATTCATGGTAGACTAAGTTGTGAATTTTGGGCACAGAAAAAAAATGAAATTTGCAAGAGTTTGACATAATTCATAATTAAACAACTAATAACGAGATAACATAATTTTCATTGGTGCATAGTACAAAATTATAAAATAGATCAACAACTAAAATTCCTTGGTACCCTTGGCCTTGCCCTTAAAACAACTAATAACTAAAATGGACTACCACTCGTCCACGTCATCGGAAACCTCCACCGACTTGGCCTTGCCCTTGCCCTTGCCGTCGACCTCCATTGGGGCATTGCCCTTGCTCTCCGAGCTGTTCAGAGCCTTCTGCAGGTCGTCCACATACTTCGCGGCTCTCGCCTTCTCCGCGTCTTCTGATTCGACCACAGAAGCGACCAGAGCATACATGAGCTGTTGCTGCTCGGCGAAATGCATGTCCTGCTCTGTGGCTTGATAGTCAGCCCTGGCCCAGGCCATACCCGGGTCCATAACCTCCTCCTCCTCCTCGGACAGATCGATGAAGGGAATGGGATCGGGAGCAATGGCCCTACCCCTGCGCCTGCTCGGAGGAGACTCCCCGGATCGACTAATCTCCCAGGATGACCGATCCTGCTCGACCTTGGAGGAGTGCGCCCATTGATGTACTACTTAATTTATTCTCTTATTTTTTTTATCAGTCTATCTTGGTCTGCAATACATTTGAAAGCAAAGAAAAAAGCAAAAAATTGATGAAATTTTTTTTGGGGTGGGCCGTTGGGTTTGCCTCCCACCCCAAATCGGACAGGCTGCGAAGTTTGGTCCGTGGACCACCCAAAGCGGACACATTGGGTGTCCGATTTGGGGTGGCCCGTTGGAGTTGGCCTGCCTAGAATCGTACTATTGGGAAAGTGAGTGTTGTGGAAGAGATGGATTGCCTTCATTCTGCTGGCTATATTATCAAAGAAGCAATTTTACAAAAGCTAACTTCTATTGTTCTGAAGCAACAAATGTAAGTGATAAACGGTAGGGTAGAACAAAAAATGTGTTTAATTATGTTGAGTGTAGTTACTAGTGAAAGTATGATCCTTAGGACGTCTTTCCAAGCATTGATACACCATTTTTAGTCACTTTTTCTACTTTATTTCATATTATAAAACCACTTCTTATCATCGTTGTTGGGGTTAGCTAAGCAATACTCACACCCCCAGCAACAAAGCCTTTTTTGCACTGTTATTAATAGTATTTTATCATCTCATAGCCGAACTAGTGCACCTATACACATGACAGTTGTATTATGTTTGTTGGGAACACAAGATATTTCTTGTATCTTAATAGCAGGATTGTTTGACAGGGATACATTCAACCTAGACCTCCCTGTGTTCGACAAACCTTTGGTCATTCACTTAAGGGAAATTTGTTGATTTCATACAAACCTCTCGCTTGGAGGCCCAACAGAGTCTACAAAATTAGAAGCATGTAGTAGACATCAGCAAACTGGTGCACTAAGATCCCAGTTGGGGAATGATCAAGTTGTACACCTAGGCAGAACTTGGTTTTACCTAAGTTCATCATCTCGAATTCTAAAGATCGGGTAGGAACTCTTTTCCTCGATATCCCCAGGTGTACCAATTATGTTCATGTCGTCCATGTACAGCGAGATAATATAGCAACCATCTTGTGATCTCCGTATAAATACACATGGTCAATCTTCATTACTCGTGTAGCCCTTCTGATGAAGGAAATCGCTTAAATGATTATACCATATCGTACATGATTATTTGAGCCCATACAGTGACTTCTTAAGTTGAACAATGTATAAACTTGTATTTGCTCTAGCTTGGCTCAGAATAGGGATACTTTCGGGTACATTCATGTATATGTTTGAATTCAAGTTACCATATACGTAAGCGGTGACAACATCCATAAGTTTCATTTTCAAGTCCAAGTTTACTTTCATTAAGATCAAGTATCTAAAGATGATTCCATCCATGACTGGGAAGTAAGTTTCCTCAAGGTCGGCACATGGTCGCTAAGAGAAACCTTGAGCAACGAGCCTTGCTTTGTACCGTACTACCTCGTTATTTTTGTTTCTCTTTCGAATAAAAACCCGCTTGTGGCTAACATGACGTACGTGGGATGGAGTTAGACAAACGAGTCCAAACACCTCTATTTTGTTAAGAAATGCTAACTCAATTATTGCCTTCTGCCAATCTTTCCAAATCGACATTTTCTTACAATCAGTGAGCGTGTTAGGCTCAGGGTCAAGATCTATGATTGATGAAATTTTAGTGGTAAAGTAAATGTTGACATTTGCCATGGATCGATTAATTGACTCAACAGAATTAACATAGTTAATGGCCATTTCGTCATGGAGTGCATAAGGAAAATTCCCTTGCTTCCTCAAGATTTTCCATTCCGGGGGCTACGTGCTTTAGCTTTCCCGCTCCAATGTGTGTGACAAAATGTTTGTTGGGTATTTCCTAATAGGAAAATTCAAGTCTAGAATTTCGTGCACTTTTCGTGCTTGTGTGAGGTCTCGATTGGCTCCCGACTTGAGGGGCAAGCTGTGGTAAATTTCTGTTGTCCTTTTTCTTCGGGCGTCCCTGAATACTTGGGATTTGAGAAACGAGACTCCCTGTCCATTTAGGCCTAAGGGCGGGAGCTGGTATATCATTATTTTTCTTTGGTATTTCAACCCTTTCCGATGCATTGCGCTCAGGCACACGCGACTTCATCATAGTCTTTAGGTCACTAAAATAATAAGGCTGTTGATGAATGCAAATCTATTACCTTTTTGACTTCTCTATTAGACTCAGCAGTGCGCGGGTCATGAGCGTGGATCCCCATGGATTTCCATGTAATTTATTTACTTTTGTCGTCAAGGGTTCCAGGACAGTCACGTGCCGCGTGTTGAGGTTGGGAAAAGATTCTCATCAAAAATGCAATCAGCGAAACGGGCCGTATGGCAATCACGTGTCGCAGGTTCCAGGAACCAGATTATGGACATAATCTTATAACCAATGTATATCGCCGACTTATGAGTGGTCCCATCGCTGATTGCTGAGGGGGGGGGTGGTATTGTACATATACCTGGCAACCGAACCAGCGAAGGTGGGAAATTTTCGGTGCCGACCCTTGCGCAAGCTGCATAGGAGAATGGATGTTGTATGCCGATGGTTGAAATTCTATGATATTGGTAGCGTGTAGCACCGCGTGAGCCAACATGTAGTTGGTAAATTACAACTCTAAAGGAATGGTCTGGCAATGAATTTATTTCTTCTAATCAAATCATGCGCAATTCCATTTTGTGTGTGCATGTGCATTATAGTGCCCAACTTTGATTCCCATTGCCATGCAATAATCATCGAACGTCTTTGAAGTAAATTCACTGGCGTTGTTCATTCGAATGGACTATATAGATAGCCGGTAAATTTACTCCTCATCTGTATGAACTGGGAAATCAACTTTGCAAAAGCATGGTTCCTTGTTGACACCGGGCAAACATTGGACCATTTGGAGGAAGCATCGATAAGGACCTTGAAGTACCTAAACGGCCCTGAGATGGGTTGAATAGGACCACATATGTCACGGGGATTTCATCCTTAACCTTTTGGGGGAACGGTCTAATGATTAATTTCCCCATAGCGCATGCAGAGCACATGAAATAATCAGGATTCAGGAAATTTTTCACATGGAATCATCCTAAGACGGGGATGGCCTAACCTACCATACCAGAGGCAGAAAAGTTCAGAGCTTCTAAAAATAGTTTTAAGGTTAGTGTACACGTGCTACTATCTTGGTGTACAATCACTATAGCGAATAAGTAAGCCTTTCGACATCTTGTTTACCATTTTCATCATGCTTAGTCATGAGTAGTAGGTAGAGAACGCATCATGTGCAACAAAGTAACTAGTGCGCCCGGTGCACCCGACACTGGTTGACCATCTAAAAGATTTTTTAAATGTTAAAAAAAAAAGTATGTGCATTGACACAACATGAATATTCATCACCACAAAAATTTAACTCTAAATTTCCAACACAACATTAATAGTGAAAATGACAAATTTGTCATCAATAGTGATAATGAACCAAATTCAAAGCCCAACTTCATTTTGGCACTATCCATTGACTGATTTGTCCATTTTGTTTCTTGATATGTGTTATGAATTTTGAATTGAAATTTTGTGACATGTTAGAAATTAATAATACCTATGTCAAAACTTTTGTTTGGAATTTCTAAACACATTTTAAGTGACCGATCAAAGAGTTGGGTGCATCGGGTGCACCAATTCAGTGACCAATCAATTGTTTTTTTCTTTTTTCCTTTCCTCTTCTTCTTCCTCCCGTCGACCCCACACAGCCCGTCGTGCCCCTGCCCTCGCCAGCCCGCGCCTGGTCGTGCCCATGCGCGCCTGGCCACGCCAGCGATGGCTAGCTAGATCGGTGGATCGTTCCACGCGCGAGCCAGCTCGGTACAAAGAGAGCTAGATCACGGAAATGCGTGCGACCTCGAACGACTCGTGGCCTCATCTCCCCCTTCCTCTACCCCTTCCTCTTCCCCCGAGACGACGCCGGCGACGCCTCCACGACCGACATGGAGCCGCGGTGGAGAAGACGTCGTCGAGGATAGGCGAGCGCAGGCGAGCTAGTACCTTATCAGTGTGGGGTGGGGGAAATCGAAGGGATGACTGGTGTGGCGACACATCTTCTACCTCTCCGGCGAGTTTGTTGTTTTATGTTTCGGAACCGTGTGAGCGTTAAAGAATAGCATCCCCTAGATCGATCAATCGATCCACACGCGAGCGCTCGCACATGTGAAGAATAGCATCTCCCTAGACCGATCAATGGATCCACGCGTGTGCTAGCTGATGGATTCATTTACCGCACGCGCCTTCGCTGAAGGTCCGGCCATTGGCGGCCACTGTTGATCTCCGTTCATCGGCAGTCCGCAAACGATCGGAATCGGTTGAGAACGAACAGATTTACTAGAAATTAGAGAGGATTTGATCGGAATCGGAGCGCGGTGGCGAAACTTCGCGTGGATTCCATTGAGTTGGGGGCCGGGCGGTGACAGTTAGGCTGAAACTTCCGTGAACGGTCGCTTGGCTTTTCGGTTTACAGGAAAAATCGAGTCGAAAACTGAAGATATGGAGCACACGGGGTCAAACATCCTGCTTCACCTCCCTCTCCCGTTCCCCTCCCGTGAACAGTAACCGAGAGGCGAAAGGGAAGGAGCCAAGGTCCTCTGCTCCGTCGACGGCCAGATCGTCGGTCCCCTCCCTCTCCGGCCGTCCGTGCGGCGGTGGGAGAGTGGAGGGACCTCCGATCTGTGCCTGAGGCTTGTAGATAGTAGGGCTAGCTTTCCCGGCGGTGCGGCCAAGGTGGTGTTGGCGGCGGCGTCTTGGAATAATGGTGCAGAAGCTTCTCCCCCATCACGGCGTTGCCTTGCGGGGCTGCGGCATGGAGCTTTCGGCGACGGCGGCCTCCGGATCGGTAGATACGGTGTGCCTTTTTGTGCTCCAAGATCTATGGATCTTGTGGGCTCTTGTTCTCTGCGGGCGGCCGGCGAGTCGGTGGCGTCGTCTGCGCGCCTTGGAGATCCCGTCCTCCGGCCCTGCCCTCGTCGCGGCGCCGTGTCCTCCTGCGGCGCTGCAGGGCTTGTGAGGTGCTGGTGTGTAGGAGGTATGTCTGGAGGTGGAGCTCTGTTCTTCGTCTCGCGCTGGAGGTTGCTGCGGTGCTTCGGAGGAAGTTGGGTGGACGCTTCGGTGCAGCTGGGCTGCTGGTGGTGTCCGGAGCTGGAGGAGGAGAGAGCGGCCTGGGTGTGCTCGTTCATCGTCGATGATCCTGGTACTTGCGTCAGGTGGTTCATGCAGTCGTCAACAATGTTGGAGGTGTTCTCTCGTCCAGGTTTGTGGTGTGTGGTAGTGTTGTTGCAGTTTCCTCTGTGCGTGGTGTGGTTTCAGGGTTCTGTTTCCAAGTTTCTGTAGCGTGCGTGTGTTCTGTTCTTGTACTCTGATCTTCGGTGAATACACGCAAGCTTTCTAGAAAAAACATCCTGCTTCACGGAACGGATGTTTTGGAAAAATGCTTGTTATCCCCCGGGAGATCGCTGGCTTCGCATCCTCCGCATGGAGCGGTTGCCACGCGTCCCCGCGGACCCACCACGAGACCTGCATAGGCGTGACGCTCCCGATCTTATCCCCTTCCTCTCGACCCGCTCCTTCGAGCCCCGGTCTCGTGCTCCTCGCTGTCCAGCCATGGCGTCGCCGACCGCCGCCCCCAGCCACCACCTCCTCCTCCTAGAGCTCCTCCCGTGCTCCTCGCTGTCCAGCTAGGGCGTCGCCCACCGCCGCCCCCAGTCGCCACCTTCTCCCGTGCTCCTCGCTGTCCAGCCATGGCGTTGCCCACCGCCGCCGCGATCCCTTCCGGCTCCGTCCCGCCGCCGTGGCCTCTCCGATGGTGGCCGCCGCATCCGCGACTACGTGCTCCTCCGCGTATGCCCTCCGTTTCCCAGCTCACGCGTCGTCGGCGGAGGGAAATAGATGGCAGCTCTCCGCCGGAAAGGGTGTGCCGCCGAGTGGCTCCGATGCGTCCACCATGGTCGCGCCACGGCTAGCGGTGGCCCTTCCAATCGTGGCCGCCATTGCTGCGCCGGATATGCGCACCAGGGCGACCTCCACGGATCCCCTCACCGGCGGCAGCCTCTCCACCTCTGCCGCACATCCCCTCACTGGTGCTGCTACCAGCGGCGGGTGGTGGTGCTACCTGCGCTCGAGGGCGGTGCTCCCGTGGGTCAGCGCCGGTGCTGCCATGGGGAGGCGGTGGTTTTGCCGTCCGTGCTCTGGTAGGTCGACGGTGGTGCTTCCGTCTGTTAGGGGCGATGCTGCCTGCGCTTAAGGCCGGAGCTGCCATCGCCGGTGAGATTTGCTACTATCTATTTTCGGATTTCTTGCCTTTATGCAAATGTTTGGAATGTTTTTAGCAAAGTTTTCCAATATGCAAAATCCGCCGACGAGTTGTAGCATCAAATGATGCAAAAAAAAAATGTGATGCAAATTTTTGAAAGATTTGTAGCAAAAAAAATTCTCTCTGAATGCAAATCCGCATAATTGTTGTAGCAATTTTTCTTTTTTTTCTCAAATGCTGCAATTTTTTGTTCACGAGATCATGCAAATTTTCGGTGTGTGTGCAAATTCTGGAAAGGTTTGTAGCAAAACTTTTCCTCTCTGGATGCAAATCCTCTTGAACTGTTTAAGCAATTTTTTCTCCACTTGCTGCATTTTTTTCTTTTTCACAAGGTGAATTGTAGCAATTTCTTTTTATTTTTTTTGCTACTTGATGCAATTTTTTTCTTCACAGCAGGTGCATTGTAGCATCTTTTTCTTATTTTTGATGCTACTTGCTACAATCTTCTCTTCACGAAATGCATTGTAGCAATATTTTTTTGATCCTACTTGCTGCAATCTTCTCTTCACGAAATGCATTGTAGCAAGTTTTCTTTTTTAATGCTACTTGCTGCACGCACAGATGCTACCGGCGGCGTGGATGCTGCCCTCGCCGGAGTTGGACGGCGGTCAGGTGTCAGTTGACCGGCGACGACGTCTTCTCCGGAGACGGCATGCAGAGCGATGGGGGCGACGACGTCTTCCCCGGCGACGACGGGCCAAGCAAACGGGGAGAAGACGGCAGGCGGAGCGACAGGGGCGACGACGTTTTCCTCGGCGACGGCGACTTTTCCGGCGACGGCGTGTTCTCCGGCGACGGTGGGCGGAGCAAGGCGTCTTCTCCGGCGAAGGTCTGTCATGGATGCGTGACCATGTCGTTTTGTGCAAGCACCTACGCGTGGAGAAAAGTCAAACGTGCGTGCAAAAGTGACGTCTGTGCATGCTACGTGGGCCGTACAGATGATGCCATCGGACGGCTCTGCACCCGGGGGATCGGACGGAAAGATCGCCGGGGGACGCCTAGTACTATCCGGATGTTTTTCCAGAATCTGATCATTTTCGGGCAAAAAACCGTAAGGGCGGTCATTTCTTGGCCAGGGGCTTATCCGGAATTCTCTAGAGATGCTCTCCACCTCCTATCCCAGTGGGCCAACACCATGCACTTCGGTGTGTTCGGTCCAAAACCGACGACCGAACCGAACGATCAAGGAGCAAACTCTCGGTCCAGATTTTTCTGAAAACCGAAAAATAGAAAACACCGAAGCACCCCTAAGCGTTGTGGACTCCACACCACACAGTAGTCGGAGAGAGGCATATACTAGAGTATATATGAACCGAATCCGGTACGTATATATATACGCTCGTCCGTCGAACAGATTGTTGATTAGTTGCTAGAAACAACGGTCGACGCAGGCGATCTAGATGGCCGACATCGAGGACGGCGTCGGCGTGGCGGAGCCCGAAGAGTGTAGCAGGCGCGTGTTCATCATGTTCGTGGGCTGCGTCGCTTTTCCGCTCCTCGTATTCTCCCAGTGTCTGATCATAGACGTGTTCGGCGCCCTCCCAACGACGAGATTGACCGTCGCCGCGTTCGTCGCGGGCATTCTGGGCACCCTCGTTGCATCCTGCCTTATCATCCTGTTCATGAATCTCGTGCGTGAGTGGAGCACTGGGCATACCGAGGGAAACAGGCTTGTAGATGCGCTGATCTAATCCTATCGATACATAGTATATGTGTACTTTGATACTTGTACCAAGATCCCTATTTCTCCATGAATTCAGATCAAGTGCCCTGCCAATGCGCATGTTATATTGGTCAGAGATCGATTTTAGTTGTAAACCACTCCTACCTGCTGCTACTGGCCAGACAACAACGATACTGCTCTCCCCGAACAATGAAGTATACTACCCTGGACGTCGAAGGCACGCAGTATTCCCTCCGTTCCAAATTAGCTGAATTGAATTTATCCAAATACAGATATATCTATACTTGTTTAGTGTCTACATACATTCGTTTATAGACATACAGCTCATCCTTTCCTATGCATGCTCAGTCTAGGATATCCACCAAAAATAGGGAGAAAACTTTGTTTTTAACTTCGAAAACGTTTTACAAAAGCAGCCACGCTGTACAAATATTGAAGAATGCTGTAGGAAATTTATCAAGTCTTCCAATTGTCATATCTAGTTCTTCTAGATTATTTCTGTTCTACAAAAATGTGTAACTATATTCTACATTACACTGTAATAATGAGACTCTGAAATTGATTTTTGCATCACTCTGCATTGTACTCTACACGTAGCTTTTCCCCAGCGAATATTGGGCCATCGCACGAGACAGCAAAGTACTCGTATTATGTACGTATTGTAGTAAACCAAACCAATGTTTGGATCCTGTATCCTAGAAGAGTAATTAATAAGGTCTCAAATTGCACCATTGCACCGAGATAAGCATATATACTAAATTGCAAAATAGTTGCATTAGTATATCCTTACACATGGAAGAAAGTTCACCTCTAGTATGAACATAGCTGGGCACTACTACCAATCAGACAAAATTGGGGCGGACGACATGGTACCAGTTAGCTCCTGCCTCCTATAAGCCAAAAGAGATGAAGAAACACCAAACTACTCACATCCCTGACGTGTTAAACTGCACGTTCAGTCGGCCTGTTCAGTGGGTAGCAATGGCTTCTCCAGAGATAACAGGCATACCAAAATTTCGATGCTTGCCATCTGCCTTGTTGGTGAGCTTAAAACCTTTCAAGGGAAGCTGATTTATGAGGAGAGTCTCCAGTTGGCATGCAACGCTCTTGCCAGGAACCACGATATATAATATCGTGGCATCCTGCATTCCTTCCTTGGATCTATGAGTACGAAGGCGGCCCACAAGATCATCCGTCTGCAGGCAGAGTGGAGTCAATATTCCATGCCCCTTAGACTAAGGAAAAGAAGCATGCATGAATGAATGTATAATCAAGGAAATACCTGTCCAACGTAGAGCTTGTTGTCACGTCTGATAATGATGTAGATACTGGACCTGCCAACAGTTGAAGGTGGCGGTTGCTGTCTAGCACCTACAGTAACACAGACCGCCTCAACCGGCTCTGAGATGCTTCTTTTGTTGTAGAGATCTAACAGTTTATCCTTGCATATTGTGGTAACAATGCTTTCGACATCCTTTTGCAGCAGTCCAAAAGCACCTGATGGAAGTTCGAGTCCATTTCCCAGACCGTCAGGCCTATCGACCAAGCCATTTACACTAGAGTAGGCAACAGAAGGCCCATGGTGGACCATTGATGATGTCTTGTTGTTGCTTCTGCTCATAGTCAAATATAGTTCCTCTGCTCTTTTAATTATCAAGTCAGGCATACCTTCCTTCCTCGCTGTTTGAAAAGCAAGGCTTTCTCTACAGATGCCACCCATAAGTCTCCATGTTGGCTGAATGCACCCCTCGACCACTTCTGTTCCCATAGCTTTGAAATCAGTATTGTTGAGTGAAAGAGGCAAGTCAAAAATGCCATGTAAATGGGTTGATATGATGCCTAGGCAGCCAACGTCATCCAGTCTTTCAATGATACTGCCAGCTATACAAGTTCCTTTTGCAGTTTCTGTGCCCCTACATATTTCATCAATGAGAACAAGACTCCTACCAGTGGCTCGCCTAACTAAAGATCGTATCTCTGACATTTCAATCTGAAAAGAACAGATTGTCAAAATAAAGGATTTTCCACAGACGTTAGAAAGTTTATTTACATCTCAATAATGCACACAAAAAAGAATTAATAAATAAGAATATTATTATATGCACAGAGAACCAAATACAAACAGTACCAATACGCTACTACAGCTAAATTCATACTCGGGTAAGAAAATGTCAAAATGAAGTTAAATTGTTTCAGCATAAAATATGTAGTGCTATCTGAATAGCAGCTTGCTTAACGAACTACAGTACACCTAACTGATGGAAAAGGCCAGTCACCTGGAAGGATTTGATAGTCCAGGCCATTTATTTGAACATGCAGCACTTTTTTTTTATTCTTCAAGATGATGTACATTCATAGATATAGTTTCTACCATGTCGATTTTCTCACGTGATACTGTAAATAAATTTTACTAGGTGTAACTCCATGATCCAAAAAATCCAAACATTATTAATAGTGATAGCACTCATTTGTTCTTGAGAGTACAGTATACATAGATTTTACGAAAAAATATGCAGAGCTACAAAATTGTCACCTGAAACGAACTTTTCCCATCAGCTGGGCTATCATAAGCCTTCATATGCAGCATGATGGAATCAAAGTGTGGGATGACAGCTGAAGCAGCAGGCACCATCAAGCCACATATTCCAAGCAATGCAGCCGCGCAGACTGATCGCAACATACTGGATTTACCTCCACCATTTGGGCCAGTCAGAATAAACAAAGAGTGCATGTTGACATCGTTCAGAATTGCATTCCCTTGATTAGCATCAAGCCAGTAAGGAAAGATTCCTAATAAATCCATTTCACTTGAGCTTTCTTCCGTACTATAATCCTGCATAAACATTCCACACTGGAGTTTAGAACATTGTAAGAACTAGCAGATCTGTTATATGTTAGTTGTAAATAGCAGATATTGGAACGCTTAAGTTGATCAGAAAGGAACATGTCATCTGGCAGCTGTGTTGCTTGGTACAGATCATGGCTAGCATCATATACACAAAGGATAGTCTTGGCCAACTAAATTATGTTGAATTCTTGTTCATCGAAATTTTGCATCAAGATTAAGTGTATCATTCTGTGGCTGACATCAACAATGCAGCAAGACCGCAGCACAAACTGAATCAGCAAAAAAAAACGCAGCTCAGCAGTGTGTTTTTGCACTAAATCAGCAATACGCACGAGATGAAGGTTTGGTTGTTCAGTGCACTGTTCGGATTTTTTCTACATTAAGCACCGTTTCACTTATTATTCTGTGTCCATGTTATTTGTAGCAAAGATAGGGTAATGCCTCACTTACAAAGCTAGTATTAAGGGACTGCGTAATTACAAAAGCAGATCAGGTACTTATTTTGATGCCAGAATTGTTTGGTTTGCAAATCATGTGGATGGGTTTTTTTACACCTCAAATAACACAGAAGGGAAACTCACAGGCAAGGATTAAGAGTCGCTCGAGTAATTTATGAATCGGCACTTACGTTCCAACCAAAAACCTCGACTAAGCCGTGACTAGTCGTGATAGTCCCGTGACTAGTCCATGGGTTGGCACCTTGGAGACTCGGATTGACTCAGAGACTCGTAATTCTTGCTCAAAGGATACTGGACTACCTAGTGTCCGTCAGCGCTTCTAAACTCAAAACTAGTACAAATGCTTGATGCTCTCATCAGGCCTACAATTCTATTATATTCAAACTGCATATTTACTGTTAAATCACTTGTTTTAATCAATGAATGTGGACTCCTAGATGCAGATCGCCCGTACGATAGATGGTACAGGTTGTTATGACACATGGAGGGATAACGGCCCTGAGCTTCAATGGGGTTGTGGGCCATCACTCATCTGTTCTCCAATTTTATGTGCTGTATTTATGCCATCTGTGCTAACTGGACTAGTCTGAGTCATTGTCGAACTGTCGCGGGTAGCCATGACTGGCCAGAGCATAGTGACACATCAATCTACGTCCGTGTGAAAGGAGTGTTCCAACTGGGCTTTTATGCCATCTGTGCTAACTGGACTAGTCTGAGTCATTGTCGAACTGTCGCGGGTAGCCATGACTGGCCAGAGCATAGTGACACATCAATCTACGTCCGTGTGAAAGGAGTGTTCCAACTGGGCTTCGCATATGCATGCATGAAAAATGAAGCATGGCTACTCAAATCCTAACTCTTACATGAAATGAAGAAAAAACTGTGTAACACGACTAGGCCAAGAAAAAGGCAGTGTCTTAATCCCCCTAAATTTCTTCCGAGATAATTGTTTAGACTCAAAATAGAGTGACATGATACAAGAAATAGTACCTTAGATAAGGGATATATAGCAGGAAGCACCCAGCCCCTTCTTAGACCCTCACTGCTCAAGATCCCAGAAAAATGCATCAGATCAGATTATTGTACATAAATGGATTGCCAAGACAGAAATATACGAGCATACATAATTAACAATATTACCATCTTAAAATGTCTATTGTACCGAATACAGAAATATTAGCCAATTCAATGCAAATGTCTATAGTCCATGTCTGTCAAAAGGTTCCAGTAGACATGTACACTGTAAAACATAAAAAGATGCACACCTAATATCCACATTTCATGTCAGTGACATGACAAAGTTAACTACGAAACTGAAATTTGGCCACTGCCAGTCACAGCAAACACGATGCCAGGAATTCATGCAAAAGAAATGATCGTTCAATAATTATCAAATGGTTTAACTTCGAGAAAGCAGAGCTATCAATGTTATATCAAAAATATACTTTTTTGCTGTAAAAGCCAACTTGAATGGCACTTTAACAGCCCTGCTAGTGACCAGTCTAACAGATGTTTTTTAAGGTTGCTTGGGTGCCAAAAATCTGACCCTTGGTTAGGTACAAACTAACAGAATAGCAATGGATGGATAAACTCTATCAATGCATTTTATAGGCTTAAGAAAAGAGAAAGAAAAAAAACACATTAGTACAATACTCGATATGATTCTTCTCTAAGCAAGGCCAAAAGTACTCACCTAACATGACCAAAAAGTGCTTTTGTTATGATGAGCAATGTTGAGCAGAAGACAAGGATATTGATCTTGTCCTGTAATTCACTTGAAAGACCTCTCAACAGCTCAAGAACTTTACCTCTGGCGCTATCACAAGCTTCATGATACCTGAAAAACAATATTAGCAGTGTCAATCAATGTTGCGGTGACTGGGAGTGTTCTGCTACAATTTCCTGTTCTAGAATGTACTAAACACTTTGATTATCTATTTTGACGAAAATATATTGTTTCAACTAAAACTAAATAAACATTTATGAATATATTTCGAATGCCTCTGGGAATACCGATGTTGTTGCATATGTTGGTGTTTTTTAGATGTCAATGGTAAAGCCTAAAAATAGTTGACTAGCACAGATTCTAAAACGACCTACATTTTTCAGATGGGAGAATTAAAATATCTTTTCTCAGCGGATGCTTCTACTATTGTTCAAATAAAGCAGTACAGTTCAACATAACAGCAGATGCATAGAATTAATTAACAATCTGCAACATTTTCAGCATAGTCATATAAATATTTCATTAAATCTAGTAACAACATTCTGTAAGACCACAGCAAGGTTTCACATTGCATTGGTGCAGAAACTTCTGATAGTCAGCTAACTGCACTATGTTTAATACAGCGGTCGCACGTGGCAGCCAGAGCATTACTAAGAGACATTGCAAGGTCAGCAAGTGGCTATCATCAGTTGGGTCAGTACCTGGCTAAAGCATTCTCAACTTTGATTGTTGTAAACCATTCTTCCCCAACTTTTCTACCTTTTGAATCAATCGCAGGCTTTAGTTGTTTTATCTGTTGTTCACCAGGTGTGTTGGCCCACACATTTGGTGTGAATCGCCTCCCTTTAAACCAAACAGCTTCGTGTTCTTTTGCATAAGAGATTTCCCCTTTGGAACCTCCATGCGAGGACATTACAGATTTTACTCTCACAGTAATCGGCAGAAAATCTTCAGCGACCTAAGAAGATCGATATGTGTTAGTGTAACTCAAAACAATGATGAGATGGAAGGAAATGCAAAAAAGGAAGTGATATATGGCAGCATAATAATATACCATGTTGAAGACCACAGCTAGAGTACCTATATGTGTTGTTATGCTGACGTTTCTGGTAAAGTAACCACAGGGCTAATATATCTTTACTCTTTTTTTAGATAAATCCCAGTTTATATATAGAAATGCATTGCTTGAAACATACCGCGGTTGATAATGCCTCAGCGGCCACGTCAACATTTGCGAACTCTTCTTCAGCATGAACCCTTTTCACACGCCCCTTCCAAGATGACTCCATGTCATTAAAGAACTCTTTGGGAATATATTCCGATGAAGTTATTGCCTGATCACTTTCGCCACCTGAAGATATCACTTCACCTATACGTTGTGAAATAAATCTACATTCTTTAATCTGCAACAAAATAAAAAGAGAAATTCCAGATCGATGACAAAGAGAAGGATAAAGATTAACAACATGGAAAGAAATACTTGGAGAGATAACAAATGTTGGAAATATTTATATACATGAATACTGCACATATGTCGCTCATGAATATCGAACAAGACTTACTAGTATATCAGCATCGACTTTTAAACCAGTAACCACTGAAGCAGGTTCAAGCAATTTGTCCTGGATAGCTGAAAGCTCAGCATTTCCATTCATTAACATAATCTCGTCAAGGACATTTTTTATTCTACAAAACTCGATGTGATTAACCTCTTTTGACTCGAGTAATTTCACAAGCTGCAAAGTGAAATTTGCTAGATTATAAGGCAAAGCTGAAGTAGAACAAGATAAAGTGAAACCCAAAACCCCAAAACAGGCATGGGTGTGAAAGGACAAAATGGTATGGGCTGGAATAATGATATAATAACAGATTGATGAGCACCGGCTAAAAAGATTATCAAAAGAGAAACAAACAGTCCAAATAACAATTGCCCCAATAAGCAATAATTAAAATCTAAGGTACTTCCTGGCACATATCCTGTCTTTATACTTGGTACGAAATGATCCCTCAACATGACTCTCTAGCAGTTAGAAGCACCAAGCTGATCTCCAAGGCCATTTTGCATAGCCACTAGAAATCTATATATCTCTTCAAGAACCAATCTGGTTTGTTAGTGACAGTGATAAGGTCTGCAAACTTTTGTTTTAATACTCTTGAATAATACTATTAAGCACAGATCTGGGCATCTGGTTACAAAGAGCAGACGTCAAATATCTTCCATTATCTATTTTGAATGTGTTCCATTTGTCCTACAAATTGTCAAATGATGCAATTTACTTCATTATAGTTCAAAGGAGCTGAAATTTGTTCCATTTCTCCTACAAATTGTCAACTATGCATTTTACTTCAGTATAGTTCAAAGGAGCTAAGAACTCCGCCTATGTCTTCTAGGCATAGCCAGTCCCAAGCCCGGGTAAAGGAGAAGGGTTGTGATAGGCTTGGCGAGCCAACGTAAAAACTAGCCAGTCCCATGGGTATGAAACTCATTTGGGCGAGAGTAGTACTAGGATGGGTGACCTCCTGGGAAGTCCTCGTGAAAGGGTTTCATATCTAAGGGTTGTGATACGCTTGGCGAGCCAACGTATAAACTAGCCAGTCCTATGGGTATGAAACCCATTTGGGCGAGAGTAGTACTAGGATGGGTGACCTCCTGGGAAGTCCTCGTGAAAGGGCTTCATATCTAGCCTACCCCAACTTGTTTGGGACAAAACGCTTAGAAGAAGAAGATAGTTCGAAGGAGCTAAGAATCTTCGTAATTATTCGAACAAACAATGACAATGTAAATCATGTAGTTGGCACAAACACACACACACACACATCTGGTCAATCGACTACTGTACGTAAGTATCGATCGAGTTACATGAAAGATGGGACCAAGACATTAAGAGCTATACTGTAGTCTATAACTGCTAAGGCATAATTTTATAAAATTTCAAATTTACTTGTCTGCATGAACATGCAGAAAAAGAATAACTTAAGATACCAACGGTCCAATCGTTGCCATATTTACTGTAAAATGTTAAGAAGGAACCTTCGCTGATGGTATGCAAGTAAATTCAGGAATCGAACAAGTTATCCTGCCCATTAACCTGCAAGCCTCTGCATGAGTAAGATTTACAGAGGTAAGTCAAAACTCTAGAACACAAACAGTAAACTTTTCTAAAATAAACTGGGACATGTCATATCGATACAGCCACCTAGAGCTATTTCCGTCCATGCTTGAATGCTGGCCAGAAACCGCAACAAGACAACAGAGGCCTAGCGGCTGAACTATTTCCTCTTGGCTCTAATGGCTGCACAGCAAAGAGGAGCACCGTTGCTAGGGCGCAGGCCAATGAGGACCAACATCCATGTTGCCTCCCGAGGGCTAATTCATGGAGTTGGTCGAGATTTCTTGAAGGAACCATTTGATGTATGCTGATTGATCCACAAACGTGAGGATGAACTTATAAGAGCAGTCATTTCAAGTCATAGTGAAATCACCAAGAAGCACGTAGGTTGATATGGCTAATGGTGATTGATCACGAGTTTTCTAAAGTAGATAGGTACTATGAAATCAGATTAATTCATGACACTTAAAGCTTAGTACCATGCTTATTTATAACAACTTTTGCTTCAAGATTAACCCCAAGTGTTTAAGATAAGTGCCAAAGCAAGCTCTATGAATAAATACTTTTGCTTCAAGATTAACCCCAAGTGCTTTAGTTTCAACTGTAGGGAAGTGCAAGAACTGAATTCATCATGAAAGAATTATGGCTGCAACAATGAACGGTTCTTTACCTTGAATTGCAGACGCAACATCAAAAGATGGAGGATTAAGAAGAAGATCTCTAATATACCTACATATGATAATAAAAAGAAATTCTCAAGAACTAAAGCAAACACATAGAAGAAACCCTTAAAATTGTGGGTTATACGACACAAAAGTGATTGTTGGAGAACGCTTAAATTATGAATCAATGATATCAGTTTTTGTCACATAACCCACATTTTAGGCCAATTATATGCCACTGAAGTTTCAGAACCAATGTAGGCACACAAGGCCAGACAGGTCAATCAACTGTTCATGGAGTTACCCGGATGACTAGCATGCGAAAAAATCGTTACATGAGTACAAGTGTTTTTAACTAATGATGACCAAATAAACATAAACAAAACAAGATTGAGTACTCAAATATATCGAGGAGCTGGGTGCCACTTGCACTTTTGTGCTGTTGTTCTAGCAAATAACAACACTTACATTGATGGAAGCCCGCCACAGCTTGGAGGGAGTAGCATTTTTGGTAAGCTGGGAATCCCCTCTGTTGGTATCACTCCTATGATAGCACATGAATTTCAGAAAATAAGATTCCTACGCTTTAGAAGGCTCTTTAGAAAGATCAGCAATAGCCAATAAGCTTCTGCATACCAATTTGAGTAGCTGTTCCGAGATATAAAGGTTGAGGTCTCCCTTCCAATGAGATAGTGACGTTTCGAAAACTAGTCTTCTCGTCCAGGCCATATATTTCCCTTACCTAGACAAATGAAAGATTTTAGTTTTAAGAATTATGATCCAATATTCAAAGCTTATTAAGAAGAATTTAGAACTGACGGTACGAGAACAATAATTGATCAGAAAATATGGATTATACAGACAAAATGCACGATGATCATGCACTTTCAACAATGACATATCAACAAATAAGATACAGACCTTGCATAAAAGTTCCTCAACTGGAGAACCATCAAACCAGTCAAAAGACTTTCCGCTGCACTCTCCCCACAAGAGCCCTCCCTCACCGAACTCCCCCCAACGTGATGTCCCTACACCATGAGCAAATGACAGAAAATATATTACATGAAAATCTAGATAAAAAATAATACATCGATTATGGATATACTCTACATCATAATCCTCATCCTAGTTTCTTGCGTTCACATCCAGTGACACAGTAGGAAAACATTGTGTTGCAACATTTCTAATAAACATTATTGCTATGATAAATATTGAAAAAAAAGAGGCAAACACCCAGATGATTATGAAAGAAAGGGTCAAGCCACGAGCGAGGTGAACTGTAGAAACTGGAGGAAGACGGAGACACTAGAGAACATTCTTTATAAATAGTCAATTGCCAAGACAGTGATTAATAGAAACTACCAATGTATCTGATACGGTAAAAATCACAAGATCTAACTGCAGCTAGTCTAGCTTATCTTAGCGTATTTTTTTGTTTGTTTCGTATGGCTTTTCTTGTAGGCTTGTTCAGATTTTCCAGTTTGGTTTGGTTTGGTTGGCTGGCTTTGCAGTCTTGTTTGGTTTAGGTTTTGGCTTTGTAAGGTACACCTTCTCACTGTTATTCTAAGACGAAATGATTTAGTGCGTGTTTGAGAAAATAAACAAGAGTGAATGTCAAAATCTTAGCAGTGATATATTCTAAAATAATGATTACGACTTTCTGGTTTCCAGGTTCCTGATAATCAAACGCACTACAGCCATGAGAGAAGCTTTGCTCTGGAATATAAACTCAAACCTGAAGAATTATTTTTCAAAGAACTGTGGAGGTAAAGATGGTGATAACGGCATATGCGCAGCTTGGTGACTACGGCTTCCTCTGTTAGGCCCTCCTCAGCTGAATAAGTTTTCATCGTCTCTAGAATAGAAATCAAGCAATAGCCTTTCGCGGAGCGTGAGATCCCTGATAAATAAGAACATGAGGATGTACAATACTTCCATGCTTAATAACTGGGGAATGCAAAAGTCAAGAACAGACATCTCGAGATAAAACATTGTAAGACTTAAAAGCATGAACAGTTACATCCTCCCTACATCCAGAAATGTAAAACGCATTTTACTTTTCACAATCTCCAATGCAACATTTGACTATGGTGTTTACTTGTAAATTGTAATACTCCTAAAATAGTAAAAAGAAATATAACACAAAAGAAATTTTGTAAGACAAATACAATAATATTATTCTCGCATGCTTAATCCATATACTTATACACATACTAGTTGTCAAAGTTTTAAAACATTGACTACATGCATTATTACACGCCTTACATTTGTGGACAGCTCACACACAAGCTAAGAACTTCCATAGCACCTTTATATACAGAAGAATTGAACAACTTGGAGAGTATCATTCCAATATTTAAGGTAATAACTAAGACAATGTTCGACGTTCATATCAGCTAATTTACTTGACCATTCAACAACAAATCTCATGCAGATATCATTTACTATGGAATTCCCGACGAAAAGCATACCAAGCTTTAAGAAACAAACATATCAATTACAATGGAGAAGAAAGCACAATAATATACTTAACCAAGAGGTATGGAACTGAATTCTGGAAGTACAACATACCAACAACGGGCATTGGGTCAGGAAACTCAAGATCATGGTCTACTTCCGCAAGGCCAAATACATAAGGACTGCCAGGATGCGCGTGGCTGTAACAAAAGGTAAAGGTTAAAGTCATGAAGTGAAGTAATTGCAAACCATAGTGTAACATGGTAGTTCCTACTGTTACCCACGTCGGGTGTGAAGGGGGGGTGTTAAGTATATCATATCACCTCTTCCAATCAGATCGGTCTTTTGGAATAGTTGGTTAGTGCATGAAGCTTGACATGGTATCAGAGCCCAAGGTCTCGAGTTCGAGTCCTAGCTTCCGCACTTTATTCTAAAATTGCTATTGCCCCCTCGATGTCCACGTATAGGCACATACAGGCCACGTACATGCACGTCATGCCTCTTGAGCCTGCCTCTGACTCTACACGTGTTGACTTGTCTTCCCTTGTCTTCCCGTCACACGTGAGAGGGGGTGTTACAGTATATGTGGATTGCGCTGGCCCTTTCCATCAGATCGGTCTTTTGGAATAGTGATTAGTGCATGAAGCTTAACATGGTATCAGAGCCAAGGTCTCGAGTTCGAGTCCTGTGTGGGGCGCAATTTTCCTAAAAATTGCTGATGCCCCCTCCTTCCACGTACAAGGCCCCTTTCTCTTCATGCGCCTACCTCTGAGTTTACACATGTTGACCTGTCTGTGACCGTCACATGTGAGGAGGGGTGTTGAGTGTATAAGTGGATTGCCCTCCTTTTCCATCAGATCGGTCTTTTGAAATAGTGGTTAGTGCATGAAGCTTAACATGGTATCAGAGCCAAGGTCTCGAGTTCGAGTCCTAGCTTCCGCACTTTATTCTAAAATTGCTATTGCCCCCTCGGTGTCCACGTATAGGCACGTATAGGCCACGTACAGGCACCTCATGCCTCTTGGGCCTGCCTCTGACTCTACACGTGTTGACTTGTCTTCCCTTGTCTTCCCGTCACACGTGAGGGGGGGTGTTGATGTGTATAAGTGGATTGCCTAGCCCTTTCCATAAGATCGGTCTGGTGGGACAGTTGGTTGGTAGAGGTGTTCTAACATCTGTGAGCGCCTGAAGGTCTCAGGTTCAAGTCTTGTCTCCGCACCATTTAATCCCCAATTTCTATGAGCGCCCGGGTCGGGTTCAAGTCTCAAGGGGAGGTGTTACCCACGTCGGGTGTGAAGGGGGGGTGTTAAGTATATCATATCACCTCTTCCAATCAGATCGGTCTTTTGGAATAGTTGGTTAGTGCATGAAGCTTGACACCTACTATTATATCCCATCCCAACTGCAGTAAAAAGGCGATGAGTGGTAGGCTGGTAGCAGCAGGTACCAACTATTAGATCCCAAAAGTCACCATTGCAACGAGAAACAGACTCAGGGGGGATAAAATTATATCAACTAAATCAGAAAGCAATACATACATGTTCATGTAATACCAGATGTCAAAGTAATTTCTGGCAGACATCTCAGTGATCATTTAATTGTCATGCGGAAAATAAAATATATTTCGATGCCAACTATGTAAAACTTTTGAAGTTGGGTTGTGAACAAATGCGCGGAATAATCGATCAACATTGTAAAGTTGTAAACTTCTCAAACAGCACCTGCAGCTTACTAATAACTAAGTCCTTAGCAGAAGTTTAGAATCAATTATATATATGCAATTACCCAGAAATAAATCGACCTTTCCGAGCACGGGCTTGAGTTGGCCCTTGAATTTCCTCAACTATGCACTGCAGGGCAAAAGTAAAAAAAAAACAATAATGGGTAACGGCACCAAAAAGGATAGAGCCAAGAAATTAAGTGGTTAAATGCATCATGCATGCCTAAAGTGATAAGTATAGTAATTGTGAAAATCAGTAACATATTATTTGAAGTTCGCAAATCGTGGGGTGGTACATGGGTACCACTCATAAAAGAGGATGCAAAGCATTACATCAGACACAATTGACCAACATTATCAATCAAGGTCCCACGGAAAAAACCATATCAGAAAGAAAAACTTCTTAACTAATGCATATCATGTGAGCAATTAATGTACGAAAAGCACGCAGTGCTCATGTGATCAGAAAATTCAGCTCTGCCTGATCAGTTCACGGATGCAAGCGGATGCAACTAATAAAAAATCATAGCATAAGATTCTACCATCCAGAGATCAGTAAATCGTCTAAGCAGAAACTAATTACATCATTTATCTGTTTGACAGCATTCAAACTTTACCCCGTTTACGCTTGATGCCAGTGTTTGACGAGGTTCAGCCAGACTCACTACTCAATACAACTCCCAAATGTCATTTCCTGTTGGTTCATTGAACTTACTGCTTATCCAAAATGTTTACATTAGTTTTAGACCGTAAAATTACATCCATATTCCTTTATAACAGCACATTACTTGCTTCCATGAATGCAATGTATCAAGCAAATAAGTGATGAGTTGAAACCATACCACAGAATAACCACACCGAGTCAAATCATCCAATGTTTGCCGCAAATTCTGCAAAGGAAATTGATCATGCTATACTATTTGCAACAGAACACTAAGCTATAAATTAGATAAGATCATAAGAACCATACTAACTAACAGTTCACAGCAAATTCTGCAAAGCAACTTGCTCATGTGACATACGTAAGTATGAGTATAAATTGAATATTAACCATGTCAATTTCAAGATTCTTCACGTCTCTTAGCTTGAGTAGCAGATATAGTCATATAGATACAGGCATACAGCGCGTTTGTTTAGAAGAGATATGACCCATATTGATGGTCATAGAAAATTTTAGATAGATGAGATACAAGTGAAGAAATATCTTTATATTCAGCTGGGAAAGGAAGGAAATAAGATATCTAAATCTTGCTGGTTATTAGACTAAAACTTAAACCATGCATGTAAAAGTAGCACCAGTAATTATCAAATAGATTAATAGCTCAGTGCTGTCTCTTCATAAATATAAATGGAATGTAAGAAGATCTGCTTACTCTAGAAAATATAATGTTTCATGTTCTATGATTCCTCCATGATACTTGTTTACATACTGATTCAAGAATTTGATGATTCTCTAAGCAGCTCAGTATGATGGTCCTGTAAGCATATACTAAACATATAGCATAAACAATTTTATGTAATAACATACCACGATTGGACATCCAGCTTTTGGAATACTGTCAGAACGCAAGCCTCCAAAAGGATTTAAGCCAGCATGCTCTACAAGAATGCAGGCATCAAACCCAATGGCTTCGTAGAAATCTCCTACCTGAACAAATAAAGCACCGAATGCATAAACAGGAAACAAGCCTAAATGAGCTTCCCAGCTTGGTGTTCACAAAATATAATAAAACAGTTATGGCCTGTAGTATGATGGAGATAGATTAAGTAGGCTTTATGTCTCCGCTCCAAAGGAGGAAAACCACGCATGCACAAGTGGTCAACATGCTAACTCGAAGTTCCACGTTTGGAATTCTAGAGTATGCAGAACATTTTTCACGCGGGCAAGAGTGTGTTCGCTCCGACTAGCACGCAGTTTTGTGCGAAACTAGATTTTGACCGTGTTGTGACCGTTCAGATTGGTACACGTGTGTGACAATTCAGGAACAAAACCAGGCCGGAACAGGCACCAGTTCCACATTTCCCGGTTGAACTAGCAGTCCAATGTGGATTATGAAACTAGAGAAACAACTATGACGTTTATCTTTTATGAAGCACTTCTTACAAAGTGAACATCCACAACAGGCTTATGACATAGAGTATCAAACATTAATTGCATAAAGCATCATCACATGTCGGTGTCATAGAGATCTCAAGATATAAGCATAGGGTTGTGATAACATCTAACATTGTTTTCCCTTAAAGAAAAATTCCACGGATTATAACTGTTAACTTTCATGCACTTGAATGGACCACCCAAAATATTAAGCTATTGAGAAAAGGTATGCAATGTACTTCAACGATCTCCCTCACGTCTAGGGACCAGGCCTAAGACACTCAAAATGGCCGCGATTCTTTTTCTCAATACAGCATCAGCCATGTATAGAACCCAGGACCTTTTGTCGGGACATCCTATTGATTTTCATGAACAAACCAATTCAATCAAAAGCTAGCCAATGAGGAAATGTGGTACAACATAGTTCAATATTTCCCGCAAAAGATGATCAAGTATACAGATTTAATAGCAGGATAAAGTAATAACATACTCTGCAAAGTAGGACCTCGCGAGGAAACTTTGATTTGAACTGTAACATCTCCATGTTCAGGGTTCCATCCTTTAAGCTGCAAAGAACCAAGTCAAGTTGCCAGCATGAGAAAGCAAATACCAAGTAAATGAACCTAATTTCACCACAAAAAAAACTAGCATAAGCAAGAGAAAGCTATCCCTGGAAGGTAGGTACCAACAACAACAACAACAACGCCTTTTTTCCCAAACAAGTTGGGGTAGGCTAAGGTAGGTACTAAATGTATAAGGTAAATACAAAATCACAGTAAGCTTCTCGGAGCTGGCCAGATAGGTTTGTTCTCAAAATTAAAACTGTAAAATATATTGTTGTCACAGAAGTTTTACCATGATTATTTGGTACATGTCTACAATAACTAGGCAAAGGACTGTAATAGAAATAAGAAAACCAAAAGGACTGAAGGATTCGCCACAGGACTAGTGAAGTAGTATAAATCTCATGTTAACCACTAAAAAAGAAAGATGTATTAAAAAAATCACAACTTGTTTGACCATATAAGAAATGATCATTGCATAATCATGTTAAAGTTGGATCTGCTTCACCTTCCATTCCTTAAAGTTGAATCCAACCCTAATATATTAGAGTACACAAGTCTCTGAGTCAATTGCACGGATGATGGTTTCCTGCAGCTCTCCATTCTCTGGGAACATTAAAAAGCAAAAAACAACAATAGCATAATAGAAGCATCAGCATCGGAACACGGAAGCAAGAAACACCTTAGAACCAGAGAAGCCAAATGTTTCCAAGCACCTCTTTCCACCACACAATATGTGACAGCATGCCTTCATTGCAGAGATTCCCCTGTTTGTTCGCCTTAATGGACACCAAGGAAATGCGCCGTGAAACCTTCCTTGGTTTGGTCCAAGACCTGTTGAATAGCCTGGAATAAACACGATCATCAAGATTAAGAAAGCAGTCTAAAACTCTAAATATGCCAGATTATATCCAAGTTTGATCAAAAAGCAAGTCAAAGTACTTCAATATTCAGTGAGGATAGGTTCAGTACATAGTGCAACAAATTCTTTGATCACTCAATTTCGTGTCTCCGTCAAGGTTTGTTCAGCTGGAAATCGAGCCAACTCATATAGTCCCATTTACTTGTAATATTGAATCATATCACAAAACTGTACTATCTTACAACAACTGGATTTTCCAAGACGTATGTGTTCAAGACTACATTGCTCAGTGCTCTGCTCACTGGTTCCATCCGCAATAACAAAGATTGCATTTGGTGCAGCGTGCATTGCCAGTTGCATATCTGTGTGCATTTATCGAATATTACGGAGGCATCCTCTCCCTATGACCTTCTGTTGGATGTTCAACATTTGGACTTGGTTCTTAATTCGAATAGGCTACAGAGATACGAGTTTTTAAATACAGTTTAGTCAACCCATGTGTGACCAACAAAAATCCCCCTTAAAAAAATGTATGACCAATTTTTAAGCCTATGTTTAAATGCAAGTTTTAAGCCTATCGTCCCAATCTGAACAGGTTGTTTTCACGGATTTCAAATGGATTTATCCAGACACACGATGCGTTCATAACTTTTCAAAACCTATCCCCCGCTGAGCCGGTGGCCGCACTCTAAAATCCACACCAATGCGGTGCCTACCAACAGGGGAGAAAAACAGAGCCCCACACATATGCGGCGAGGAGTGAGGAAGCTCACAGGACGGGGAGCGGGGAGCGGGGCGGGCGGCGGCGCCGGAGGATCGAGTCGGCGAGGGGGAGCCACCGCGGCGTGGCGGACACTATCGAGCTCGCCAGCAGCCGCTGCATAGCGACGGCGCGCCGTAGAGGGCGGGCGCGGGCCCCGGGCGGAGCTAGGGTTTTGCTGGCGACTCGGTGAGAGAGAGGGGCGGGGGAGGAAGTGTGGGGTTTTGGGAAATGTCGGGGCGCGAGCAGCAGCAGCAGCCAGAGGTGGGTAATGGGGAGGTCGGCCAGGTTTTTAGCACGCGCGCTTCCCGATGCGGTGCGCATCCTTTCCCGTTTGGCCTGACTGCTGGTGCTGGGGCCGGGGGTCACGGGCTCGCGGTACCCGGGTCAATGGCGTATTTTTACCTAAATCTGGCCGTTTTGTCGAACTAACGACGCAAATGGCCGCTCCCGAGAACTAATTGCAAATCTGACCCCTCGAGGTCGGCGCCAACGCAAATGGAGCCGACCTTGTGTAGGTCGGCGAACTGGCATTTCGCCGACCTACACAAGGTCGGCTCCATTTGCGTTGGCGCCGACCTCATGGGCCAGATTTGCAAATTTTGGTTGGCGCCGAACTGCACAAGTTCGGCTCCATTTGCGTTGGCGCCGACCTCAGGGGCCAGATTTGCAATTAGTTCCTGGGAGCGGCCAAATACGTCATTAGTCCGCAAAAAGGGCCAGATTTGGGTAAAAATACGTCAATGGCAGGCCTATGCAGCTTTTCATTTTTTTTTTAAACCGGGTAAAAGACTTGCCGTTTCATTCCTATGGAAGAAATAAGGGCAACTCCAATGGGCGACCCATTTAGTCCGTTCATATTAGTTGGTATCCACATGATCAAAAATCAAAGCCTAATGGTGTGACGTAAACGGACCGCGGTTCGTTTTTCTATCCGCGGCAATCCATTTTTGGCCCATCTCTATGGTGCATGTTATCTTTCTCATTGTGTGTTTTCCTTATGATATTTCATCTCATACCAAGGCACACAAGCATGCTTCTGTCGGCGAGAGAGAGCTTTGTCGAAACCCATATTCCATTGCATTATATTATAAATTGATATGTACATCCATTGTTTCCCTATGGTCAGTTGTCGCCACCACCGCTTGCAACCGAACCCGAGCATGTTGTCGCCACCGCTATCACGGATTTTGCCTGCAGAGATAGGGGTTGCGTGCTTTTCCTATTCTGAAGTTTTGATAGTTCATGTTGTATGTTGTAAAAGTTCACATATATTTTATGCAAGTTCATTTGTTGATCATTGCCATGGCCTTGGAAAGTTCTTTTTTGTATTTTCTGAAAGTTGTGTGGATTTTGGAATTCCATAAAGTTCATCGCAAAATTTTGAGATGTGATATTATATTTCTACAAAAAGTTATGTCACGTGGAGGTAAATAAGGAGTTTCTAAAGAATCATCACAATCTATTTAGAAGTTTACATTTTTTTTTGATATCTAAGCCTAACTTTTCAATTTGTCCACTTAAAATATAAATTCCTATAACAAATTGGGCTTTATCTTTTATTATTTCCGCTTGTTTTCCTCCACATCAAGTTGAAATGTACTAGGGCAATGTGGTCCTCACGCATCTCTAAGTGTTCAACTTTGATTTAAAAAGTGTTAAACTTCTTAATACTATTAAGTGTAATCATCGGCGTAAAAAAGTAATCGCTAGAGCCTAGAGAAGCTCGTGTGGTTACGCGCCAAACACAAATCCTAGTCCATCGAACGGAATCCACATTTTTGTTGACATATAAAAGAAAAGGTTATGTGACATGGGGCATGCATAGTAGGGTATGTTTGATTTAATAGCTGGTTTGACACCTCTCATTTTGTTTAATTTGGCAGAAATAAAATGAAAAGACACTTATGTAATGGCAAGATTAGGGAATGAATTGACTTGATAAATAAAAACATTTGCTAGAATTCCAATTTGAAATGACTTTCGCAATTACATGAGCCAAACACGTTGGGCATGTAATCTCAAATGGATTCGATGATTCCAACCAGAAATTATGGGTACCAAACGAGTTCTAAAGATTTTTCATACAGATTTTGTAGGTTGAACCCTATAGGAATTATTATTGCATATAGAGGAAACTTTTCATTCACCAAAATATATTGCCAAGTATGGACGTGATACAATCAAGCAAAGTTTGGTTGAAAGAAAATAATGTATGATTCGAGTGTGCATAACATTGGAAGAATGCGATTTTTTAAATATTGGGAATGAGAGAGGCCCAATTGCTAAATATACTAAAATTCGTTTACTTAACAGGATATACTAAACTTCGTTGAAGGTGTCGACCAGACGATGACAATATGGGTTGTGTTCTGAATCAGTAAAACTTTTTATTACCCATGTCACATTTCAGTAAGTCGCCCACGGATTGCTCAATTCAGACATGCATTTGCCTGCTTTTACGTAATACTCCGTACTACTCCATGTGCAGTTTGCAAACTTGAAAAACTACTATACGAGTTTCAGAAAGGAAAAAAGAAAGAACCCAGAACTACTAGACTCTCCCGTCCATTCCATCAAAAAGTCCCGACCACATCCCTTTGACCTGCGGCAGCTGCGCCACGAACGCCTGCCATGGAGGGTAGCCGACGCCGCTGCCCCGGACGCGCCCGTCCATCCTCAGCGACAGGTACCTGCGCACAAGATCCGATGAGCAGTCCGATTATGAGAACTCAGCAACTCGAAGGGCTGATGAAAAGTTTCAGCCAAATGTTCAGACAAAACTGGAGGTACTACTCACACAGGGGAATCAGATGTCACATTGGCCATCTTCTTCTGCTCATCCAACCATCTGCAAGAAGTAGAATCAGCACAACCTAACTCGGCATCGTAAATCGGATGATAAGCTTGAGCTGCTTCAGACATACTTGCCCCATTCGGCGGTGTAAACCGGCGCGAGCTGCCAGAGCCTCCTGCTCTTCTTCCCGATCTCGTCCTCGTCCTCCGCCTCTCCGTCGTCGAACTCCAGCGCGGGCGCGTTCCCGTCCGTGGGGAAGGGCAGCACCAGCACGCCCCTCTCCATGAGGTCCTTGAGGAACGGCCTGCTCCGCTGGAACGACTCGGCGATGAACTCGGCGGGGCCGGCGACGATGACGAGCCGCGCGCTGCCCCTCAGCTCGCTCACCGGCACGACCCTGCCGCCGCCTCCCACGCGCAGCTTGAGCCTGGACAGGTTCTCCTCCCGCGTGAGCCTGGCCACCTGCGCGTTGCTGGCCTTGCGGTCGCGCGAGTAGAGGAACGCGAAGACGGCGACCGCCGCCACGTCGATGCCCAGGCCCTTGAGCGTCTCCGCGGCGCCCGCCGCCCTTGCGGGGTTCCCCAGCGCCGGGATGAGCTGCGTGAGCGCGATGAGGCTACCCAGGCCCGCGCTGGCCATGAACGCCAGGTAGAAGAACATCCGCAGCGACCGGTACGGGACAGCACCTCGCTCCTTATTTTGGCCATGGAGCTGCTGCTGCTGCCGCTGCAAGAATCATCGGACGAGGCGCTTCCGCCGGTGAACTCCAGAGCCCAGAACCCGTGCGGTTCACAAACATGGGTGAGAAGAAGAAGGCTACCTTACCTCGTTGCCGGGAGCGGCGGGAGGAGGAGGGGAGGGCTTGTCTGTGGCGGAGCATCGGGCGCCGCGGCGTGCTCTGCAGCAGCAGCTGCTGCTGCTGCTGCAGGATAAGGAGAAGGAGGCCGGCGGCTTCCGAGAAATCGGCGGCAGCAAGAGTAGAGAGTGGAGAAAGAGACGGTGGGCGGTGAGGTGATCGGCCGCGCCGCCATCGTCCTGGACCTGCGGCCCTGCGGGTAAATTTGCTCGCGCTGCCGGCAGCGTGCACAACCGCAGACCGGAGCCTCTCGCTGGCCGCTTGCGGTGGAGGGCAGGATTCCCTTCCTTTTCCTCTGGTTTTTTAACCGCCACTCGATTTGTGGCGCCAATCGCAACAGCAAGGCAGGCTGCACGGAAGGAGATGACCTCTGGCTTGGCAACCACTCTGCCCGTCTGCCGTACCAAGGCACCAGCTCCGCTTACGTTTTGCCTGGCTTTCTGAATGCCAAGTTGCTATGCATTCTCTCCAAGAAAAAATGTTGCTGTGTATCCTGGTAGCAATATATAGATAAATTCCAAATGCGAGTTGTTTATGCTCCAGAGGCAGAACAAATATCTGAATGAATTGCAAAAACTGCAACAGTGGTTACACTGCCAAGTGCCAAGAACTGGGAAGCTGATGAATTGGTCTGAAGCTGAACAAATTCCAAACATTTGGTGCTTTATTTGAGTTCAGAAGGCTTATCCTAATGAATTGGCAAGGACAGGGCTTCAACAAAGATTATGGTTACACTCTGTCAAAATCTGAAAGCTAATGCAGTTATCCATGTGCAGATTTCTAGCTCACAAGCTGAAGAAACTCCGCACATTTGGTGTTATTTGAGTTTCTGAGAAAGACAAAATTATCTAAATGAATTTAAAAGGGACAATCCTGTCGAAATAGCGTGGTTACATCTCAAGATGCAAGGTACGCTGCATGCAAATTTGAAGCACACAAGCTGATTTTCGCTTCGATAGCGGAGTTGCGGAGACTATGTTGTATTGTAGGAAAACTTCAGCTGCTTTAACTGCTCCTCCAGCAATGGGTGGCATTTCTCGAATGACAATGTTCTCAAGGAGACCGGCAAGCCCTTCTGTGGCAACGACTGAATCTTCGGACAGTTGAATATCCGTAGGAACTGGAGAGAGGAAAGAGTGTAAAACTCTTCAGGGAGTGCAAGAAGATTGCCACAGTCCTGAAGCAACAGCTCTTGTAATGACGGAAAACACCGACACAGCTGGTTGCGAGGGCCATGAACAACCGCGGAGTCAGTGGACTGGTAGATTACAAGGGTTTTAAGAGCAGGTACCGAACTTCTCATCATCAGGCTAAGAAGAGAGGTGCTACTGATGGTTAGGCACTCTAGCTTTTGCAGTTCGTGGCCTTCACCGGTGTTGAGAAACATTGAGGGATCAAGATCTGTCAGTCTAGGACAGTTCACAATATGCAGATTGATGAGCGATGAAAGATGGTGCAACCCACCCAAGGAGTGAAGGTTGCTGCAGTTATCGACATACATCCCTCGGAGTGATTGCAGCTGCGAAACTATTTCTGCTGGAAGGGATAGTAAATTAGGACAGTTGTATATAATCAGGCTCACAAGTAAAGGCAGATTATGCAAGCAGAACGGAAGTGATCCATCAACATAGCCACATGACCTCATAAGCAACTCCTCCATAGATGGTGGCAGGGTCAATTTCCTTGTGGGTGGAAGCTCTGGACAATTTTGTATGTCCAACGAGCGAAGAGAGGCAAAGCCCCGAAATCTCTCCACATGAACCAGTGCTAGTTTTGAGCAGTTCATAACAGTTATTTCGTTGATTCCCTGCAAGCTCTGTGGGTGTAGACAATCATCGAGACTCCTCAAGTTTCTGCATTGTATGATGTGCAACCTCCTAAGTGAAGAAGGAAGGCTGGTAACTTCAGTTAGGAAATGGCAGTTCGACAGACTGAGTTCACTCAAGCAGCAAAGAGTTCCAGCTTGCAACCAAGATGGTGTTTGGATGCCACTGTAGTACCTCAATTTCAAACTGTCAAGGTTAGTATGTGGCTCAAGGGATTCAGCAATCATGCTTGCCTTTGAACACTCAGCATCACTGAATTTTGCATTATCAACATAACTTGAAGACCATTCCATAACCAACCGTTGTAGGTGTGCTTTTGTCTTCATCTTGGCTTTTAAAGCATCATCCTTCACAACATTCTCAAGATTCCTAACATGCAAAATTTCAGTCAGCTGTGTCATGTCCTTCAGCTCTGTGATTCTGTACCCTTGTCCTTTCGGAATTTCAAATACTAAAGAGCTCTCGAGTGATGTCAAATTACTAAGATTGCTCACCACAGAAGTAATCGGTCCATTCATGTAACATTTTCTCAGATTGGCTAATCTAGACAAGCCCTTGGGATGGTTCTTCAGAGGAACGTTCAGTACATTCAGAATTTGCAGATTGCTTAGTTGGCACATGGAGTCAGGCAGACAATGGATCTTTGTGTAAGAGATATCGAAATACCGGAGAAGTTTTAAATTGCCAATATTCCTAGGGAGCTCTTTGATCACACACTCCCGAAGCATCAGCAAGCGGATATTACCGAGTTTATCAAACAAATTATCGAGTGAATAACCCAACTCTTGCCCACGCATACCGAAGATCAAAAGCGACCGCAGCTTTGTGTATCTACCCAGTTGAACAAACTTGCCCAGTTCAAGATGCTTGGTGCACACTGACAGATGGCGGATAGTGGAAGGAATTTTTGAAAGGCATTTCTCATCGGTCAGACAAAAACACTCATCTATAGAGAGTGACTGTGCTAGATCAGACATCAGGTCATGCATGACGTAACATAAGTCACTGAACATGTGTTGCTGAAAAAAGGACCTGCTGAGCAATTCTTTCAAGCATTTGTTCCCAAAGTCCTCTTGAGGCGAGATGAAGCCTTGTGCAACCCACATGTCAATCAGAGTCTCCTTGCTGAAGATGTGTCCTTTCGGAAAAATTGCGCAGAATGTGAAGCATTGCTTGAGGTGTGCCGGGAGGTACTGGTAACTCAGTCGGAGAGCCGGGAGAATGCCTCCAGCACCTTGCTCAAGCTCCCACAACCCATTTTCCATGACTATGCTCCAATGCTTTGAGCTGATGTCAGAGCTCAGTGCCACACCGACAGTCTTGGCAGCAAGAGGGGAGCCCTTGAGCCTATGGGCAACCTTCTTGCCAATGGCCACCAATTCAGGATGGCCTGCAGGGTCCTCATCACCGAATGCATACTGCTTGAACAGCTCCCAGTAAGCCTCCTCCGGTAACCCATCCAGACATACCAGCTCCTCAGCTCCGGCAGCATCCGCAACCTTGCGAGAGCGACTGGTCACCAAGATGACACTTCCAGGATGCCCATACTTCAGGGGCGCGACGAGCGTCTGAAACTCTGCACTGTCCTCACACCAGGCATTATCAAGGACAAGAAGGAACCTCTTGGACCTGACCAAATCCCTGACGATCACCTGAAGTGAGTCCAGATTGCCAAGACCAGGATGCCCTCCCGCCCCCTTGGTCGCCGACTCTATGATCTCTTTCGTCGCCAGCGTCACGTCCAGCGATTCCGGCAGGCAGACCCACATCCTCGACTCGAAGTGGTCTTGTACCCGCTGATCATTGTACACAACCTGCGCCAGAGTAGTCTTCCCGATGCCGCCCATGCCGAGAATCGCTAGCACGGCCACGCCGTCACGGTTCTTCCGTCGCTTCGCGCTGCTGCTGCTGCCATCACCGCCTGGATTATGAGCACGGGCTGGATTCAGAAGTAGACGGACCACATCCTCGCGCTCCCGGTCTCTGCCGAGAACCACGGGCCTCCCGACGAACGAGCTTGTCTCCCTGAGCGCGCGCCGCGGCGTCGCCTTGCCGCCGGGCGCGTCAAGCGCGGCGATGGCCCGCTCCAGGTCGGTGGAGGCGTACTCGAGCCGGGACCTGATGCCTCTGGCTCTATCCGCCTCGCCGGTGATCAATCCGCGCAAGAAACTGAAAGCGGAAGGGAAGAGCCTCTGGCTTGCCTGCTTCTCGTTCGTGGCGAGCTCGTCCGCGAGGTCTTCGGCGTCGTAGGCGGCGTCCTTGAGGCGGGTGAGGAGATCGGCGACGCCGGGATTGGCGAACCGCCACTGCTCCGCTCGCTCGACTAGCGCGTGCACGCGGGACAGCGCGGAACGCAGCCTGTCTACGTCGTCGCCGAGGCCGGCGTGGGCGCCCCACGCGTCGGCGGTGGCCGACAAGCCGGTGGTCAGGAGCCAATCCATGGAGTAGGTAGTTGGGTTTGGACAAAGTAGGACCGAGTAAAAAGTGGTGTAAAAGGGAGAAGAGGAAAGGAGAAAAGTTTTGTTTTGGGATTTCAGAGCCTACTCGAAAGAAATTAGGAAAACGCTTCCCTTCGTCCGGGGGATCTCGCGATCTCATCCTCCGCCCCGATCGTTTGACACGCGTCCCTCTCGCTGGAGGCAGCGATGAGTGGGGCCCGCACAACCAGCCTTATCTCCTCTGTTCGGTCGTGCTCCTCCACTCCCACGCTGCGCCCCATCGTTCCCATCCCTGTCTCCTTTTCCCATCACACAAAGCTGGGAGAATTGATTATAACCCCCTGTTCGTGTGCCACCACAACATAAGCCCCCTTATTTGTCTTGCTCCCTTCTAGCCCCTCCAGTTCAGCTAATTCATGGCTGATGGCCCCTTTAGAGTATTTGTCTCCTGGTTTAGGTAATAATCAATACTATTAGTCTAAGTATCATCTATAAAATGAATAAGTCTGGCCTTGCGGCCTTGCCTATTTCCTCAAGTCGCACGAACAGAGAAACCGCTCGTCGCTTCCCCTAGACGAACTCGCCACGGCGCTGCGGAACTCGCCGCCGTTGCGCCCTTGCGTCCGTCGCCCCCGGCCGCTTCGTCGTCGTGGCTGCAGAAATCGCCGGCGGCCGTTGCCTTCGTCGCCCCTGGGCGCAGCTCGTCGCTAGCATGTTCGCCTCCCTGTCGGAATCCCGCGGTGCCTTGCGCCATGGCGAGGTCGGCGAGCTCTAGATTGCAGGTGCGCCGCCACCGTGCTCCGCGCCGAGCCACCGTGTGCTAGGCCCGGCGTCCAGGCGAGAGGAGGGCGAGGCCCGGTGGCGAGCGGCCAGGGCGACGGCAAGGTCACGGACCGGGGCGGCGAGTTGCGGGGAAAACAACGATTTCGTCTCCAGGCTCTGTGTACGTGAGCGTGACTTATTAGAAGAAATTGACAGGGGCAGTCTAGTCATTTTATAGATTCGCTAGCCTCTAATATAGATTAATAAACTTAATGATGATATAACAAAGCAAAAGGGGCCATCAGCCATGAATTAGCTGAACCGGAGGGGCTAGAAGGGAGCGAGATAAATAAGGGGGCTTATGTTGTGGTGGCACACGAACAGGAGGGGTTATAATCAATTCTCCCCACAAAGCTACGAAAGATTACGACGCCTTGATTTTCGAGCACCACGCCGGCGTTGTTCCACCGCACGCGTCGCCGCCTTCCCAGCTGTTCTCTCTAGCTCGGCGCCGCCTCCGCTATTCCCCATCTAGCCCCATCACGTTTCTTCCCAATCCCTAAATCGCCCCCACCCCCCATGCGAGAGCTCGAGCAGCCACCGCCGGAGCTGCCAAGGAGGGTGGGTCACCGGCTGCTACGAGTGGGGCGAACTGGAGAGGACTGGTGCTACGAGTGGTGGTGCCTCCGGTGCTACGAACCGGCGCTGCAAGCAGGCACTGCCAGTGAGATCCGGCGACGGCGCAAGTGGTCGGAGGCGCTGCTACGAGGGAGATCCAGCAGTGCTGCGTGCACCATGAGGTGGTGCGGCAAGGTAGATCCGGAGATGCTTCCTGCCAGACCTCCTGCAGTGCGCCCCGCCACCGCGCCGCCGCCCGGAGATGCCCAAGGGCGCGGCGCTGGCGCCTCCAGGGATCAGTGGCCGTGGTGCTGCGAAGAGAGGGCGACGATGCTTCTGAGCGTTGACGGCGGCGATGCTTCCGGGCGTCGACGGCGACGCTGCCTGCTCGACTTTGGGTGCTACCGTACCGATGGCGGTGGTGCCACAAAAGAAATCCGGCGGAGCTGCGAGGGTCTGCGTCCGTGCTACCAAGGTGATGTGGCAGTGCTGCCATGGTGGCACGACGGTGCTCCCACATAGACGTGGTCCTACCAAGGAGACACGGCGGTGGCGGTGCTGCCATCGGTGATTGGCATTGCTGCCTGCAGCGTGGGGGGTGCTGCCATAGAGGGGCGACGGTGCTACCAACGAAGTTCATCGGAAGTTCATCGGCACTATCAGATAATGCAAATAATTGTTTTGCTGCAAATGTCTGTATTTTTGCACCATACGTTTTGTAAATTTGCATTCTAAGAAGAAATATTTTGCTACAATTTGTTCTGCTGTTTTGAATTATAAGTCTCATAGGAGAACCTCGCCGGAAGAATTTTTTGCTACGATGCTGCAATATAACAATTTTTTTGCTATTTATTGTTATGTGTTTTGCTACAATAGGACAAAGATTTTGCTACGATATTTTCGGCGAGGTCTCCGTCGATGTCTCCGGCGAAATCGATTTTGCTACAGTAGCACATTTTTGTTGCTACGGATCTTCGGCGAGGTCTCCGGTGAGGTCCGGCGAGTCCGGTGAGGTATCCGGCGAAGTCAGTCTTTTCTTTTTCTGTTTTTCTGGGCGAACCGTTTTTGCTACATAGGGAGCAAAAGCGGGTGATTATTTGCTACGCGGTAGCAAAAGCGGGATTTGATGAGATTTTGGGTCAGGGAGAGGGACACGTGTTGGCAGGGGACCCGGGGGATTTTCCCCCCCAGATCCCCCGGGGGATTTGGTGAGATTTTGGCTGATATTGAAAATAAGTCTTGACCACTTATTTGTAGTGGAAAAACAGTTCTGCTTTACTAGTACCATGGTATATGATATTGCAGATGTTGCTAAAGCCACATCAAAGTATTTGAAATCATGGTATTTTCAGAAAAACACAATATTCTTAGACTAAAACTTGGTTGTAAAATGCACCCTAAGAGCATCCACAATGCGACACTAAGGCCCCGACGCTAGGATTACAATACCCGACCGACCCAGCAGTTGATCCGTCGATCCTGAGCGTCGGACGCAACATGTGTCGATCGATGCTACTCCTTTTCTCTTTGCTCGTGGCCTGGGCGCCACGAGTCTGCATGCAACAGTTGGTTAGCGGCTGAGGCAAGCACTCAACGTTGGGATGACGGGCGCTTAGGAGGTCATTTTATTTCTGGATATTTATTTTTAATGCTTAAGCGCCGCATCAACCTTCTTGCGTTGTGGATACTCTAAGATCTCCATAGAATAATATAAGTTACTATCTCGAGAATTTCAAGGTCACCTCCAACTCTCCCCAAATCAAGTCCACCTCGGGCGAAAATGGACAAATGACGAGTACAACGTTGCTAGGCCAAGGGTTTTGAGAAAAATGCACAAAACACCAATATTTCATGACATAGTTGTAAAAAATACATAATCAAGAAAACTTTTGCAGCTAACCTAGCTTTTGGGCTAATAGTTGCAGGTAACACGGATAAAAAATTGGTGACCTTAACAATGGATCTGACATGTGGGACCAGTTTTTTTACATATACCACAATTATATGATAAAAATGCTCAGTGCAATGGTATAAACCATAGAGGTTATGCATATAAAAAATATGTGAGCATCAACATATCATCATATATATCATCAGTCAAATGACTTATAGCAATTTACAAACTCCATTTTTTTAAAAAAAATTGTACAATCGTCGTATACGCTACATGAAAATTTGGTCTTAGATATGCTGGCAAGGGGATAAAATCACCTCTTTGTGTTGGCTGCAACTATTAACCAAAAAGTTAGGGTTATCTGTTAAAACTTGTTTTGATTATGTGTTCTTTAAACCTTTGTCACCAAATGTTGGTGTTACACATGCAATTTACTCAAGGGTCCACGATTTCTCTGCTTTATCCATTTTCTTGTTTCTCCTCCCATTCAACATAATTGATTACATAAATAATTTCGAACTTAACTTTTAATACACATTCATTAAACAACAATTCAAACTTTCAACTAATACTTGCTAGAGACTCGTACGTTGCCACACAAGATAACATAAAAAGGTATACAAATACAACTAAAGAGTCATTCTATTCATAGAAAGCACATGACAAGCACAGAAACACATATTATAATGGCATTTGGTCGAAAGATTGTTTTGTTTTGTAAAAGTAAGTGTTGCTGGAAGTTGCCAACCATGTCGTCAACTGATGTTATCCTCTTGATGTCTTATAGTTTTTTTTTTTTTGCATTTTTTCGTCTATCCATTTATATGAGATTGGTCAATTGAGTCGGATGGAAGTCTATGAGGTCATAAAAGAACCATGGAGCAATTACAGAGCATTGACATAAGAAGATTCATCCATTATCTTCTATATTTTTCTTAGCGACTTTATTTTACAAACGAGGAATGAATAAGATAAATTTGGCCCTGAATAATAGCAGACTCAAATTCTATCATTCAACCAACACTTTATAACATTTTTTTCTCAATACTTTAGAGCCGCTGTGATGTCTAAGCAGTGTGGTAAAAAAGATTTGGTGCAATGAAATAAACTGGGTCAGGATTTCAAAATTAGTAGACCTACTTGTGTCTATCTTCTATGCATCGATTTCTTATTGGACCAGTCAGAAATCTAGACACGAAATTATTGGAAATGTAGGGAATATGCTGGTATCTGCATTCTGCTGTTGTTGCTGGAAGACAGGTGAGTAATAACAATACAGAAGGAAAGCCGGGCTTAAGAAAATGGGCGCAACAGAATTGGAACTGCAGAAACCAACGTCGATACTATTGATCTCCATCTATACCCTTTCCCTTTTCTTCTGGGCTCGTATCTTCACCTCTTCAAACTTGTATCATGATTCATTCACCAATCTTCACACTTGTTTTGAATTCATTTATCAATAAGCTAAGTGAAAGATTTGCAACGTACAATAACAATGCTAAGCAACCGCAAGAAAAATCTGATCGTGGGGGTGTGCCGCATGTTGGTGTGCCCGTGCTCTCAATGAGCTCCGGCCCGACACATCTGCCTGTCTTGCTTGTGCTCTCCCTATTCGGCGGTACTCGTCTTTGGTGTTTCACCTGTAATTTCTCTGTCTTTTTTTGTGTGTGCAGTGCTTTGTTGTAAGCTGGTTTCAGCACCATGTACTCTCTCGTCATTCGTGGTGTTATTAATTTAACGCCAGGCTTCACGGACGAAGGGGAATCAGACAATCAGTTATAATCCGCAGGCGTACGTATACGTACCCTCCCGATAAAAAACATCACAGGCGCATCCTCCGCGTTTTCTCCAGTTCTGATTCCGATACCGTCTCCATATCCAGTTCATCCTCCCGCCGGTTACATGGGACACCAGCACCGAGCGATACCGAGCGATCTGATCGATCGATCCTCTCTGAACTCCAGCGTATATAGCTTGATGGGTGTCCGCCTCTCTCGTGCTTCCGCAGCAAACAACGACATGTCGTCGCACGAGCACGACGACCACTTGGGTTGCATCGGGAGGCTACGTTTCCGTGACGATGAGAGCAGGAGACAATCCTATCACGAGGATGCCATGAAAGACCTCGTCGGTGCGCTCGAGGGTTTCGTACCCATGGACGAGATTGGCTACCGGGACCTCACCATCTCCGACTGCTGCTTGCGCTCGCTCGCGAAGGGCACCGCCTCCGAGGCCAGGCTCGCCTACCGCGCCATCGGCCTCCTCGCCCTGACCGTCGGGGCCAGAAACGACGAGTACTGCTTCAACCTGATATTCGGAATTGCGCTCGCCGCCGCGAGGAACACGATGCGGGAGTCGTCCGACACGATGATGGTGGTAGCCGCTCTCCAATGCCTCGCGGCCGTCAGCTTCGCCGGCGGGCGCCGGCCGGAGGACACTCATGAGTCCATGAAGGCCGTCATGGCGGTGTTCAACCCAAGGCCAGCAGCCCCCGATGTCTCCGAAATGGATCAGAGGTGGACGATGAGCCCTGAGGTCATGGATGCAGCCGTGTCAGTGGACGTTTCTCCTCAGCACCCTCGTCGGCTTGAATACCTGCCCGTACGAGTGGAAAGAGGGAACGATCCCGCCCCACCACCTTGCCAAGCTCCTCCAGAGCGACGACCTTGCTGTTCGGACGGCCGCCGGCGTGGTGCTGGCTATGTGGGCCGAGCTCATCCTGACGCGGCACGCCTCGCCGAAGAACATGCAAGAACTCGATGACAGAGTGTCCAATCTCGCCGCCAACACGAAGCATGGCCAGTGCCCGGACCCGGAGGAGACGTCGACGAGCGCGATCAAGCTATCGACGTGGGTGAGGTTGGTCCAGCTCAGCTTCTTGAAGCGGTTCCTTGGCAAGGGTTTCAACAAGCACGTCCTGCACAACCAACTCGTACGGGAGGTGGCCACTGACACTGTCGCCGATGATGAGGCTGATGAACTTGGTTGCGACGCAACATACAAAGATGTACACCAGTGGCACTGCTGAGGCAAAGTCGTCGGAGTTATCAAGTCGTGGGGTACAATGGTCCACGAAGATAACTCGGGTGGCAAAGTGACAGAGGGGTGGTTTTTTTTTTTGAATTTTTCCATATATATTAAACCAACAAAGAGTACATGATTATATCGATTACAAAAAACAATACTAAAAGAGACGAACAAATCTATGAGATCTTCAAGCCCTTTCTTCTTCCATGACACAATCTTGTACTTTTTTGAAGGCAGCTGTAAAACAATGCCGAATACACCGAACCACAGACATGTGAATACCAACGAAGGTTCTCCCCTTTTAATTTTGTGCCGCAATGCCAAGACTTTGTGCACGCACACAACCATTAAATTAATCAAGAAACATCGGCAAGAGCACCACCACTGATATTGCAGGGACAAATAACCGAACCACTTTGTCGACGTCGTTGGGAGCCGAGAGAACGAATCACCATTGTTGAAGACGTAGTAGCCGGGATAGATAATGCGAGGACAAACCTCCTCGCGGTAATCATGAGAAACAATCCAAAATTGATCTGGCGAAGGAAGATCTGAAGAACCATACCTAGACAAACTTAATCTTCCACAGCCACCATTGACGTCGGGAAGGAGATCTCGCCGACGAACGAAGCGCGGAAGATCACTTATTGCACACGATGCCATCTCCATTGACGAAGAAGATAACAACCAAAACCAAGCTCTAACATTAAGAACCTTTGTGTAGCGCCCTGCGCAGGTCCGAGATTGAAAGGACAAGGAGGGAGGGGGTGAATAGACGATTAAAACTTTTCCGGTTTAGGCTTCATAATTGCGGAATAAAACTAGGTGTTTAAATTAACAAGCCAACAACCTAAATAAACTAGGTTCACCTATGTGCACCAACAACTTATGCTAAGCAAGACAAGCAACAAGGTGATAGCAATAGAATACTTCAAGCACGAAGTCTATCACAATGTAAAGTGCATAAGTAAAGAGATCGGGTATAGAAATAACCGAGCCACGCGGAGACGAAGATGTATTCCCGAGTGATGATCCCGAAGAGCAAGTCTTGATGCCTGCACAAATAACGGGATTTAGGTTGAGACTCCAAGTGCAGAGTGTATAGTATAGTGGAAGACAGTTTTCCCCACGAGGGGTGACTCGAGGGTTTAATATCGAACTCTCGGGGAATCTGCAGTGGTAGATTTATCTTCTTATCCTTCTTTTGGTTACCTACAAAACAAGGTTAGATGTTTTGGTCCTCAACCTCACATGTGGTTGTCAAGCACAAGGTGTAAGAATGATATCAGGATAGTTATGCAATGCAAACAAGAAATAAATATGCAATGATGGTGGATGCAATGATAAATGATATTTTTGGGTTTTTAAATGGTGTATGCCAGATGAAAAGTATTTTTGTATTTTCAGATTTAATGATGGCTGAAAATATAAAAGTGGTATATGGTGTTGGAAAGGTGTTTCTTATGATTAAAAATGGACTGGGGTTCATGGTTTCACAAATGCACTCTCTCTTTATAAAGTGGTAGACAATGGAACACACAAAGTTAACATATGAGATTACAACACAGGGTTTGATAACAAGTTACTTAAATATATGGGCATCACGTCCTAACATAGAGGTCTCTTGGTTATTAACCTCTCTTATACTCCACCAAGATGCGAACTAAATCCTAACACCTCAGTAATTAAGATAACTCAGAGTATAGCAATAAGTATCATGACATGAAGTGAAAATAAGAACATGCTAGATCTAGTCATGGAGTAGTGGCAATGGTCACGCCCACATCCCCGGTAGTATGGTATTTTAGTTTATCCCTAGTGAGGTAACAAAGTAAGGTAAAGATACCAAAGTGGATCGCAGAACTTTCTCTCACGTTCACTGCACTAGCCACCCCCCGTTACTCCAACTAATGCACACGTTCCCCCTCACACGCTCTCATAAACATGCTTGATCAAAACAAGTAAACAAGAACGGGGTACATAATATGCATCTATACTCATAACTGAAACAAACATTGCAATCTCAAACATATATTAACTCATAAAGATCCACCACAAAGGTATTACAACGGTGACCGTAATCATGTTCAGCAGCTCATACGGTGCTAATTAGTGAAGCTCAAGAGAGGAGAGATACATAAGTTACTTCCACAAACCCATAGTCCAGAGGTGGACTACTCCCTCTTCATCATGGAGATGGTGGAGAAGTCGATGGAGAAGGTGGAGACCACGCCGACAGCGCCCCGCCGGAGTTTTCCCCCTCCAATCTGCAGCTCCTGATCTCCGTTTCGGTGTTTCTGTGTTTCTGCGGCGCTCCTTCCAGAGAACGACGGGGGACCTTTTTTATAGGCGTTTTTAGGTCAAGACGAAGGCGGTGGAGCGAAGATCGACGGCAACGGAGCCACGAGGCCCAAACGGGTGGGTCCCACGTGGCCACAGTACCTGGCCGCGTGGGCCATGCCCGTTTGGCCCTCGGGTCTCCGTTTGCTTGCTTCCTTTTTCCGTAGTCCTTCCTCCTTCCAAATATTGACGCCCGTAAATTTCCAGGTGATTTCGTTGACGTTTGGGTCCCTGAAACATTAAAATACAAAACTAGAGTTTTCTGCCTATGCAGGGTTAATTCCAAATAAATGGGAAAACTATGAAGTATTCCCAAAATCATGATAAAACATTGATATAACCCTTATATGACACAAATATGATTGGAATATAAGCAATTAAAGTGCAAAGTTCATGTATGCATTTTACATGCATCACCGAGTTCCTCCTTTTTAGGGGAGTACGTCTCGTTGGAGAGGTGTGAACCAACACAATGGTTCAACAACCACAAAGGTTTCACCTTCTTCTCCGATGAACCGCACCACAAAGGTTTGGCTCACCTTCCACTATCGGAATCCTTCGAGGCGGAAATCCGGAGCCTTTCAACAACGATCCGGGGCACAACCCACAATGGGATTGTGGGCTCCCGAACAGCTACAAGTGACCACACAAGGATCTCAACCACCACACGGGCGTCTAGGGTCTGATACCCACAAGTATAGGGGATCGCTGAAGTCTTCGTTGGGAAGTATTACCCAAATTTATAGTTCGACTCGATGGGAACACAAGAATATCAATAAGACCTTGGCAATTGAGGCGTCACTCTCAACCACACCTGTATATCAATAACTTGCAGCAGTAATAGTGATGGCAGTAGTATGATTCAAGTAACAAGCAGAACAGTAGCAGTGAACAAGTGTTTCCCAGTTTTCACCGGAAAAGTGAAAGTGTAACTCAGAGATTTAAAACGTAGGCATGAGGTGATAGCGGGGTGTTGCAAGAATGAGATTGATCATATAATAAGAAACAAATAACAATGGGACCTATCTCTAACTCCGATATATGTAGGTATGTGTTCCATATTTAGTTGTGCGTACTAACCAAGAGAATTTGCACAACATCTATTGTCCAACCTGCCCATTTCACCGGGGCCAACTTGGAACTACAGGTAATTAAGGTCTACCCTTTCGAATAGACCGGAACAATGCATTAACACTTCATGAACACATAGAATCCTCAAACTAAAACATCTCCCCCTTGTTTTCCCTATATGTCACGTTTAGGGTTCGCAGGTTCAACATAATAGCAGGTGATACACTTTGCAGATAAATACCAAACTCAAATATATGATGGGGCAATATAAGTTCAGTACTGAAATCATGCCACTCGGGCCCTAGTAGCAAGCATTAAACATAGCAAGAGTGCATCAACACAATACAAAAGTATCCTCAAGATAAAACCCTAAAATCCCGAACAACGGGTAGCATTACATGATCAATCTCATCCAATCCCCATCCACCTCACATGCCTACAGCGGACTACTCACACATGGTGATGGAGAGGGAGCTCATGGTCGATGGAGATGAAGGCGGTGAAGATGGCGGTGAAGACGGTCTCCGGATCCCTCCACCGGAGGAGAAATCCTGGATCAATCTGTCCCCGAAACGAAGATCGTGATGGTGGCGGCGTTGTTTCGCGAAAGCTCCTCTCCTCCTAGGGCAAGCACTTTTTCGTATATATGAGGGGGTACGTCGAAGACCGAAGGCGAGGCGGCGCCCGAGGCCCATTTGGGCTGGGCCCACGCGGCCAGGTACAGGGGCCGCGTGGGACCCACCCATTTGGCCCTCGAGCGCTTCCTCGTGTCCATCTTTTGTCCATTGTCCTCCTTTTCCATAAAAATTGACGTGGTAATTTTCCCCGATTTTATTTCCTGCAGAAATAGCCAGAAAAGAGACTTTGCTAAAAACAGCGTCAGATTCAGCAGTTTTATTCAAATATGGGAAGATTCCGGAGCAAATTATGAGGCAAAGTGCTTGGAAAAGTAGATGCATTTTGGATGCATCAGCTCCCCCAAGCTTAGCTCGTTGTTTGTCCTCGAACAACTCAAACGTAGTGCAGAAGCGATAAAAGACTTTGACAAGAACTTTGCATTGCATATGTAACACAATTTAATATCAACAAGCATTCAAAGCATAGCTTCAACAACAAATGATAAGATGCTAGCAAAGGTATATCTAATCAATGTTAAAGCATTTATATTTGTTGCAAGAGAGATATTATGTAGTGTCAATACTTGGATGAGTTTGCTCAACTGTAGAAATAAACAAAGGTTCTTACATCGCTAATGATTGAATCATGACAAGACTTTTGAGGTCTTTTGATTCTTTCTTTTGTTACCTGGTGAAATCATTGTGCTTACAACCTTGCTCTTAGTTTTAGCAAACCATTTGATATTACTGACATGACTCATATGCTTGACCGACTAATGGTTGAAAACCTCATGCCCCGTGAATACGAGTACCTACACCATGGCTACTCAACTTGGGTCACTAGCAAGTTCGAAATTTTCAGTCATTGCAAGTAATAAAAGCGTCATCAAGAGCGTCAACTGGGGTACCTCTTGTCCCAGGACATGGACAAGCCCATGTCCAAACAACAAGACAAACAGACAATGAACAATCTCAGCACTCTTTTATTTACCATTTGCATAGCTTTTTATTATGAAGTGCATCACTGAATGTCCACCATGGTGCGCTGTAAATTTCCACCATGAATGATGCATGGCTTAAGTTGGCGGCCCAGGCGTCTCTCTAGCCAATTATTCTTACTCATCAAACTTGCTAAGTTTCCGCTTTCATTTCGCACATGATAAGCATCCATAAACAAAAGTACATGATATCAACTGAATATATTTTAGTGCAATGTTGAAAGCTTTACATGTGTCAGCACATTTCAGCTAACTCCCAACCACTAAACCTGTCAAGCATACAACTTCATGTTTATTATTTGAAAATTATTTTACTTTCTATTGGTTGGCAAGTTTAGTAAGCACAATGGGATGCGTAGACCTTTGTTTAGAGCTACAATTATTCAATCCACAACCAAGTATTGTCACTAAATAAAATTTCACTTGCATCATCATATAACATACTAGAACATGGAGAAGATAAACATTTGCTACCATTTCTCTAGATGTTGAAGAAACTATGATGTGCTCACTTGCTGTTATTAAAGAGTCCACATAAGCATGGCAAAGGTGTCATACCTTTCATCCACTTCATGCACCTCAACTCATCATCGTTGTTCTCCTCTCCCAACTTGAACTGCACAATAAAAACTCAAATCTGCCAGAAAATGTCACTGCATACAGTACTGTTTTTACCCTACCTAGACACCTCAGAAAAATCTCATATTTTACGTGTGTGAGGTTATGATGTGTTGCAGCAGTGGTTAAAATTTCAGCTCAATCGGAGTTACAGAGAAAAAATGAAAAATAAAACAGCGAGCAGATTTCAGCAATTTCTGCACCTCCGTTTTTGCGTTTGTTTCAAGAAAACGAAAATATTTTTGTTATTTTTCGTTCTAAGAAACAAAAAAAACAACCAGAAGTAAAAGAAACAAATAAAATCTTTTTGTGTTTTTGTGTTTTCAAGAAACTTATCATAGCAATATAACGGTGATATAAAACAATGAATGGAGAGTAAGAGAGTACTCCCCCAAGCTTGCGATCAAGCTAGTATCCTGGGTAGTTGCCGTATCCACTTCCACTTCCAGGGTAGTAACTATATGGGTAGCCTTGCATGCTTGGGTACAGGGGCTCCGCCTGAGGCATGTACCCCTGTGTCTCTGGAGCTTGTGGCTCCTCCTGAGGCGGCGCCTCTTCCACTATCCATTTTCCGGTACTCCTGTCAAAAAGATCAGTACGGGGGAGCCTAATGGACACTCGCTGCCCACTAGTGCTCAAATAGTTATACAGATAATGTCCCCCATACAACGTACTTATATCCATGCGAGTAGTCAAAGCAAAATCAAGTAATTTGGACTCTTGCACTAGAGTACCCATGTTATCACCATATCCTCTCTCGTTTTTAATGTAATTGTACACCATAGTAGCAATAGCACCAGCATAAATAGGAGTTTGATCAGTAATATTTCTACTCACAGCAGTATGCAAAGATCTAGCAAGTATGACTCCCAAGTTATATTCACACGGTGTATTTTCTTTTGCACATTTTAGTAGATAAACCATTGGTCCAGTGCAAGCAGAATTGTTATCCCTAGCAAGAAATCCTCTTGCAAGAAACAACGCAAAATATCTCAAACTTGGGTGCTGTATATGAGTAAATTTACCCCTATTTAATCTATCACGAGAGTTTACAGATATAGTATGCCAAAACTCAACAAGCTCATGGTTGGTATCAGCACGAGTTTCACTCCAACTCCCTGAATTTTCTACACCAATAGCATTGCAAAATTCCCTAGAGACATAACAAGGCGCTCACCTCTCATAGTAAATTTGCAAACAAAGGTAAGAGGGGTGCCTTACTTCTCTTCCTGTGCTTTTGGGGCTCCGGGCCCTCAAATCTGAAGGTAGAGAGGAATTCCCGCGAGAGTTCTTCATATGTATCTTGGGGGTTCTGGGAGAACCTAAGCAAGCCAGTTGTAGTGACGAAGGTGTCGAAGTCCTCTTTGATCCCCCACTGTTCAAGAACATAGGGATCTTGCCATCTTGTTGTATGTATTTTCAGCTTCTCCCCTACAAAGAATGCATCATCCTCCCACAGGTGGTCGTCATCATAATTGAGGGAGACTTTGCATGCTCTTCTTCTTGGTCTTGAGCTCATCCCAACCAAAGCTTTGCCCTTGCTAAACATGATACCTTGCTGCCCAAAAACAATATTCAACAAAAATCAAGATGTAACACCTTAAAACAACATTAAGCCATCCATAAATAGTCTCCACATCAATATCATGCATCAATATCAACTAGAAAACTTGAATCTATGGATTTCCTAAGCATAAAAGGGTGACACCTAGTGCAGCAAAATACTTCATGCATGAGGCATAAGAACAAAAAGTAATTGGATGAGTGGAGGAGTCACATACCAATGAGCAATCCCACCAAACAGATTTGAAAAATCTGCCCTAAACTTGGAGATCCAAGGATAGCAGGAAGAGAGCTCGAGAAAATTTGGGAAAAATACCTGGGGCTGGTTTCCTGTCGAGGGGAAGGAGATGGGCACTGGATACTCACCTAACCCCCTCTGTGGGCCAAAATAGTGGGTCCCACGCGGCCAGGTACTGTGGCCGCGTGGGACACCCCCTTTTGGGCCCTGGTGGCCCTCTGGTGTCTCCCTTTTGGCTGTTAGTTCCTCTGGTAAAATAACTTACCTCCAAATTTTTCTGGAATTTTTCGAGAAAATTTTCTGAACAGAATTTTTCAAACTACATTTCTGGAATTTCTGCACTTTGAAATAATTATGCTCATGCAAATAATCTAAAAATTCTAGAATAAATGAAATCAAACATTCAAAGCAATTTTTATGGGAATCAAGTTTGCATCATTTTCATATTAGTAATGAGGTTGATCAAGTCTCATTAATAATATGCAAAAGATATAATACATGATTCTTTATTTTATATGTTTTCTGAGCAATTTCAAGTCACCTCATATTTGATTGGAATAGTTCCAATCATTAAGATAGCATATTTTGGTTCAGGAGGTGGCAATGCAATCTCAAAGCTTCCTATTATAAGAGTATTCCTTTTAATGGAGTTCACACTCTGGCTTACCATAGTAACAGATTTCTTCTTAGGAAAATAGATAGTGTGCTCATTTCCCTTGACATTGAATGTTACCTTGCTCTCAGTGCAATTTATAACAGCCCCTGCAGTGTTTAAAAAGGGTCTTCCAAGAATAATAGACAAATTATCATCTTCAGGCATTTCTAACACAACAAAGTCTGTAGGGATTAACACATTAGCAATAGAGATAGGGACATCCTCACATATTCCTATAGGCACAGCAGTTGATTTATCAGCCATTTGTAATGATACTTCAGTTGGAACCAATTTGTTTAGGTTAAGTTTCTTATATAAAGAAAAAGGCATAACACTAACACCAGCTCCTAAGTCACATAGAGCATATTTCACGTAAGTTTCTTTAATATGACAAGGAATAGTTGGAATACCAGGATCACCACGTTTTTCAGGCATTTTCCCTTTAAAGGAATATTCAGCAAGCATAGCAGTTATTGCATCAGTAGGAATCTTTCTTTTATTAGTCACAATGTCTTTCATGTATTTGGAATATGGAGGGATTTTAATAGCATCAACAAGAGGAATTTGCAAACACAAAGACTTAATCAACTCAAAGAATTTCTCAAATCTAGCATCATCCAAAGTTTTTATTACCTCTTGGGGATATGGTATGGGTTTTTGTACCCACGGATCCCTATCTTTACCTCTTTGTGGATTAGGATGGCTCTTCTTCTTATTCTTCTCAGTAGATGGTGGAGGGTCTTCTTTATCATTAGGTTCAGGTTCTTCAATATTTTCATCCTCTTGTGGCTCTTCTTCAGGTGAAGGTGATTCTTCTTCTTCATTATTATTATCTTCAGTCTCAGCATCAGAAATAGAAATATCCTTATCTTGCTCTTCAGAGTCATCAATGTCCTTGTTTTCATTGGGAGATTTTCCTGCAGAAGATTTCTTCTTGAGAGCTTCTTGTTCTTTTCTCTTGGGATGGCCTTCAGGAAAATCAGGATCCTGAGTACTTGCACCTCCCCTAGTGTTAACTCCACAAACCTGTTTCTTCACCATAAGACTTTCATACAATTGATTTTGAAGAGAAACCATTTGTTCAACTTGATTATTCATCATCTCACAGTGTTTAACAATTCTTTTTACCTCTCCCACACTAGCATGTAAACTTTCTCGAAGAGATTTAATTTTGTGAGAGTTCTCCATAATAGTCATTCTAATATTATGCTCCTCAGGATTATGATGATAAGCAAAATCATTCATGTAGGATACATCAACAGGAGGTGTTACCTTTTCATTACCTTTTATGGAGCTAATAGCATTGACTTGAATTGGAAAACAGGGTTGATCATCAGGAAGTTTAACACCCATTTCAGATAATTCCTTAAGATGAGAGGTTTTAATTCCCTTCTCTTTAATAGCCTTGGAAGCTTCTTTCATTGTTTCGTTATCCAATTTGAGCATGCCTCTCAGTACAGAGTTTAGGCTAGCAATGTTGTTTGAAGCAAACACAAGTATAAACCGGTACAGCAAGAATCACATAAAAACATATTGCAAGTATTATAAGACTCTACACTGTCTTCCTTGTTGCTCAAACATTTTACCAGAAAATATCTAGACCTTAGAGAGAACAAATATGCATCCCAAGTCTCAACAAGCTCTACGGTAGTTCTCCACTACTAGGCTTTAACTACATGATGCAAGAGCTTAAACATGATCTACTTGAGAGCTCAAAACAATTGCAAAGCATCAAATCGAAACAAGACAATGATCTACAAGAATGCATATGTCTTTTCCAATACCAACTACTACATGTAGCATTTTCTTTCTTCCAAACAAACACCAATTAATTTATTTAAACATAAACTCTCCAAATGATAATATAATGCAGCAAGAGAGTATTTATAAACAAGTGCTAACAGCTCGAAGAGATGCACGAAAAACAGGAGCTAAAAGCACTGCAGTAGCTAGTTAAGAATACTCAACAAATATAAGTGAAGAACATGAGTATTCACATGAAAAAGCGGAGCGTGTCTCTCTCCCACACAAGGATTGCTAGGATCCAAATTTATTCAAACAAAAACAAAAATAAAAAAACACACAGACGCTCCAAGTAAAGCGCATAAGATGTGAAAGAATTAAAATATAGTTTCACTAGAGATGACCTGATAAGTTGTTGATGAAGAAGGGGATGCCTTGGGCATCCCCAAGCTTAGACGCTTGAGTCTCTCTGAATATGGTTGGATGAAACACGGGGGCATCCCCAAGCTTAGGCTTTTCACTCTTCTTGATCACATAATATCACCCTTCTCGCTTGATCCTTGAAAACTTCCTTCACACCAAACTCAAGACAGTTCTCATTAGAGGGTTAGTGCATAATCAAAAATTCTCATATTCTGTAATGATACAATCAATCCCAAAGCTTCTGGACATTAGCTACAGCCACCAATGCTTTGTGGAGCAAAGAAATCCACACAAACACAGTAAAAGAGCGAATGCAAAACAAAAGGCAGAATCTGTCAAAAACAGAACAGTCTGGAATGACGAATTTTTTCGAGGCACTTAAGTTGCTCAGATGGATCTGGCCTAAAATAATTAAAGTTGCGTACATATCTCAGGAATATGCGTGATTTTTCTCAGAATTTTTTGAATTTTCTACAGGGAGATAAGCTCAAATCCGTGACAGCTAATAATCTGTCACTGCGCAGAAATCCAAATCTTGCATCAACTTTCAATATAGAACTTTACTTGGCACAACATTGCGATAAAATAAAGATACAAAGGAGTTGCTACAGAAGTAACAAAACTCCTTGACTCAAAGAAAACAAAAATAACAGCAAATAAAAACGATGGGTTGTCTCCCATAAGCGCTTTTCTTTAACGCCTTTCAGTTAGGCGCGGAAAGTGAAAATCAAGTGTTGTCAAGAGAAGAAACATCAACGGAGAGTTTAAAAGTTTTCTCAACGATGCATTGCACTTTATCTATGTAAGTTTCAGAAACTCCCCTTTCATTACTTTTAGGTAAACTATCCTCATCAAATAAATTTTCAGGCACAATCCAATTAAAGTTCTTTTCTAGTGACTCACGCATTCCTGCAATCTTAAAAGGAATTGGTATTTTATTCTCTCCTTCATAACTAGTTTCTTTAGTGTACTTGGATCTTTCCTTCTCTAATTTTTCAAGTATATTGGCGATATCAATGTAATAACCAAGCATCCTATATCGCATAAAAACTTTTCTAGCTTCACTAGCTACATCTCCAAATTCTTTGAGAAGGGTTTCTAAAACAAAATCCTTCTTTTCCCCCTCTTCCATATCATGAAGTCTAAGAAACATATGCTGCATTATAGGGTTAAGGTTAACAAACCTAGCTTCAAGCATGTGGACTAAGGAGGTAGCAGCAATTTCATAATTAGGGGCAAGTTCTACCAAGGATCTATCTTCAAAATCTTTCAGCTTGCTAACATGACTAAAAAATTCTTCAATGTTGTCTCTTCCAATGATAGACCCACTACCCACAGATATTTCTTTTAAAGTGTACTTAGGGAGAAGCATGATGAAATAATAAAAACTAAACAGAAAATAAACTAGATGCAAGTAACTAATTTTTTTGTGTTTTTGATAAAGAGAGCAAACAAGATAAAAATAAAAATAAACTAAGCAAGACAAATAACAAAGTAAAGAGATTGGGTGTGAGAGACTCCCCTTGCAGAAGCAATTCTGTTTTCCCCGGCAACGGCGCCAGAAAACGTGTTGGTGGCTCTAGGTTGACGAGGGAATATCTCCCCGGCAATAGTGCCAGAAACAATGCTTGTACGTCACACGTCAGTTGGAAACCCCAAGAGGAAGGTATGATGAGTGCAGCAGTAAGTTTCCCTCAGTATGAAACCAAGGTTTAATCGAACCAGTAGGAAAACGAGGTTTGCTTCGAAGGTGTTGGTGAAAGAGTGTAGTGCGGCGCAACACCAGGAATTCCGGTGCCAACGTGGAACCTGCACAACACAATCAAACTACTTTGCCCCAACTTAACAGTGAGGTTGTCAATCTCACCGGCTTGCTGAAAACAAAGGGTTAAACGTATCGAATGGAAAACAATGTTTGTTTGCATAAAACAGTAGAGAACAATGATTGCAGTAGATTGTATTTCAGATGTAAAAGAATGGACCGGGGTCCACAGTTCACTAGTGGTGTCTCTCCAATAAGATAACTAACATGCTGGGTAAACAAATTACAGCTGGGCAATTGACAATTGATAAGTGCATATAACATGCATGTGTGAGATGTGGTGTCTACTATGAGATTCATTTGGGCATTACGACAAAGTACATAGACCGCTATCCAGTATGCATCTATGCCTAAATAGTCCACTTTCCGGTTAACATCCGTACCCCTTCCAGTATTAAGTTGCAAGCAACAGACAATTGCATTAAGTAATGTGCGTAATGTAAACAATACATTCATCCTTGAATAAAGCATTGCTGTTTTACCCCTAGTGGCAACAACACATCTACAACCTTAGAACTTGCTGTCACTATCCCAGGTTAAATAGAGGTTGAACCCAACTATCATGCATAAATACCCCCTCTTGGAGTCACAAGTATTCACTTAGCCAAGGCTTCAACAAGTAACGGAGAGCATGCAAGATCACAAATGACATAGACATGATAATATAATATTCAGCTCCACATAGGTATCAATATAAGTCAGATCCCAGCAAACACAACATGTAGCATTACAATAAGATGATCTTGATCATGATAGGCAGCTCACAAGATCTAAACATGATGGCACAAGTGGAGAAGACAACCATCTAGCTACTGCTATGGACCCATAGTCCAAGGATGAACTACTCACGCATCACTCCGGAGGCGGGCATGGCGATGTAGAGCCCTCCGGTGATGATTCCCCTCTCCGGCAGGGTGCCGGGAAGAGCTTCAGAAACCCCCCGAGTTAGGGTTGACGACGACGGCGGCAGCGAATATGTTCTGGATGAAAGGCTCGGTGTTTTAGGGTTTTCACATCTCGGGGAATAAATAGGCGAAGGGGCGATGTCGGCGGACCCCCGAGGGGCCCAAACCACCTGGCGGTGCGGCTGGGCCCACTGCCGCACCTGCCTATGGTTTGGTCACCTCGTGGCTCTCCTTCGTCTCTCCTTCGGACTCCGTGTACGTGCTGGAAAAATAGGGACCTGGCCTTTTGTTTCGTGCAATTCCGAGAATATTTCCAGAAGTAACTTTCTGAAACCAAAAACAGCAGAAAACAGGGAACTGGCACTGTGGCATCTTGTTAATAGGTTAGTCCCAGAAAATGCATAAAAGTGATACGAGGTGTATATAAAACATGTAGCAAATGGTATAATATAAGCATGGAACAGCAGAAATTATGGATACGTTGGAGACGTATCATTCCTCCCAAAGTAAAAGGAAACAGCTTTAAGAAATAGTAGCGTTGATGGATTTCATCTTTACCAAATAACACAGATAAGTCATGCAAGACAGCAATGTGTTCAAAAGGAAACTCATCCTCTCTACCATAAAACTTATATTTTTCAGCTTTTTCAATTATTTCAGGATCAACACTAAACTCATAATCTTTATCTTTAATTTTAATAGCAGGAGCATTCATTTTCTCAGTAATAGGAAAATATCCATCAAGAGGAGAATTTTTATAGCTATCAAGTTTATCCAATTTATCAAAGTCAGAATTCATAAAAGCCATAGTAAATGCCTCCTCTTCCTCAGAAGAAGTTTCAAATTCATCATCACAGTATTCATTATCTTCTAACTCAGATTCCACATTTTCATTAGTAGAAGATTCCAGATTTCAGGTGTTTCAGTTATCTCAGATGTTTCAGGTGTCACTTCTTTGTCTATGCTACCACATAATAAATCATTTTCATTACTAGTAGACATTTTAGACAATGGTGAACTAGATAAAACCTTTCCTCTTTTCTTAGGAGCAACAGCAGAAGCAACATTAGGTGAAAAGTTTGGCCTACTTGGCAAATCCGTACCTCCGCGAGTAGTTGAAGGCCTCATTTCCTTCAGAGTAGTCTTTTCCTTTCCCATGGTTAGGAACAAGCAAAAGCAGCAAATAGATGATAACAAGTTGTCTTACCAATAAAGCTAGGTTCCCCGGCAACGGCGCCAGAAAACGTCTTGATACCCACAAGTATAGGGGATCGCTGAAGTCTTCGTTGGGAAGTATTACCCAAATTTATAGTTCGACTCGATGGGAACACAAGAATATCAATAAGACCTTGGCAATTGAGGCGTCACTCTCAACCACACCTGTATATCAATAACTTGCAGCAGTAATAGTGATGGCAGTAGTATGATTCAAGTAACAAGCAGAACAGTAGCAGTGAACAAGTGTTTCCCAGTTTTCACCGGAAAAGTGAAAGTGTAACTCAGAGATTTAAAACGTAGGCATGAGGTGATAGCGGGGTGTTGCAAGAATGAGATTGATCATATAATAAGAAACAAATAACAATGGGACCTATCTCTAACTCCGATATATGTAGGTATGTGTTCCATATTTAGTTGTGCGTACTAACCAAGAGAATTTGCACAACATCTATTGTCCAACCTGCCCATTTCACCGGGGCCAACTTGGAACTACAGGTAATTAAGGTCTACCCTTTCGAATAGACCGGAACAATGCATTAACACTTCATGAACACATAGAATCCTCAAACTAAAACATCTCCCCCTTGTTTTCCCTATATGTCACGTTTAGGGTTCGCAGGTTCAACATAATAGCAGGTGATACACTTTGCAGATAAATACCAAACTCAAATATATGATGGGGCAATATAAGTTCAGTACTGAAATCATGCCACTCGGGCCCTAGTAGCAACCATTAAACATAGCAAGAGTGCATCAACACAATACAAAAGTATCCTCAAGATAAAACCCTAAAATCCCAAACAACGGGTAGCATTACATGATCAATCTCATCCAATCCCCATCCACCTCACATGCCTACAGCGGACTACTCACACATGGTGATGGAGAGGGAGCTCATGGTCGATGGAGATGAAGGCGGTGAAGATGGCGGTGAAGACGGTCTCCGGATCCCTCCACTGGAGGAGAAATCCTGGATCAATCTGTCCCCGAAACGAAGATCGTGATGGTGGCGGCGGTGTGTTTCGCGAAAGCTCCTCTCCTCCTAGGGCAAGCACATATATGAGGGGGTACGTCGAAGACCGAAGGCGAGGCGGCGCCCGAGGCCCATTTGGGCTGGGCCCACGCGGCCAGGTACAGGGGCCGTGTGGGGCCCACCCATTTGGCCCTCGAGCGCTTCCTCGTGTCCATCTTTTGTCCATTGTCTCCTTTTCCATAAAAAATGACGTGGTAATTTTCCCCGATTTTATTTCCTGCAGAAATAGCCAGAAAAGAGACTTTGCTAAAAACAGCGTCAGATTCAGCAGTTTTATTCAAATATGGGAAGATTCCGGAGCAAATTATGAGGCAAAGTGCTTGGAAAAGTAGATGCATTTTGGATGCATCAGGGTCCAAAGACCCAAGAGTAACAAGCTCACAAGCTTTCAACTTCCACGAATCCTCGTGGAGAACACAAACCGATGCAACGAAACAATGGCAAGAGCACAAGTGCTCAAATCCTTCACTCTCAAATCTCACCAAAAGCAACTAATGCTTATGGGGGGAGAAGAGAGGAAGAACAAAGAATAACTCAACAAATGGAAATTCAAGAACTAGATCGAAAGGGTTCCCCTCACTTTGAGGAGAGATTGATTGGTGGAAATGTAGATCTAGGTTTTCTCCTTCAATCCTCCAAAGATCAACGAGTTTGGGTGGAGGGATTAGGAGATCTTGTAGTTTTGAGCTTGCAACAATGGAGGAGAGAGAAAACAAAATCGTGCTGGCAGAGCTGGCTGGCTAGAGGTAGGTGGAGGGGTATACCCCTCCCAGAAAAATAGCCGTTGCAGACTGGGGAGTCGGATATTCCGATAAAAGTCAGGATCGGATAATCCGACTGAGTCGGATAATCCGAGTCGACTTGAACCGGATATTCCGAAAAACTCCAGTAGCCGAAAACGAGCAAACCTTGAGAACCGGATATTCCGACACAGGCGAGTATCGGATAATCTGACACCGTCGGATAATCCGATTCAGTCCGTATCGGATATTCCGAAAAACTCTAGTGCGCCAAAAAAACTGGTTGCTTTAAATTCCTTAGCAGAATTCGAGCAATTCTTGAGAATCGGATAATCCGAATCAACCTTGATCGGATATTCCGAAAAACTCCAGTACGCATTGCTTTTAAAGACCTTACCCGAAAACGAGCAAACCTTGGGAATCGGATATTCTGAGTCAGCATGGACCGGATAATCCGATTTCCCTGCTTGAGCAAAATAGACAGAAACAGCAAAACCTGAAATGCAATAACTTTCTCGTTCGAACTCCAAAACAGGTGAAACCAATTTTGTTGGAAAGGTAACGACAAGAGCTTTCCCTATAAAAATAGAGTTAAGTTGACACACATGGGAAGGTGTGAATCTTTCCTCACGGATAAACCAATAATATTTCCAACACAAAAACTCAACAAGTTTTTCATCCGGACTCCATTTTCTATGATCTTGGCCTTGTTTCGAAGATAATCACAAGCTCTACAAGATCATGCATAACACATCATAGTCCATCATGTGAGCAGGAGAACACAAGAGGAGAGTTTGACCTCTCTACAAAAGACGAACCGGTAAAACCTCCAACATCAAAAACATCACAAGATATTCAAATGAAATCCGTTTTTGATGAACTAGAGCTTGGTATGGAGATGAACACAAGCTCTAAATTCTCACATGGATAAAAGCCAAATAAGAACCAAGAATGATGATGATGCCAAGTATGCAAAGGTTTGAGCTCTCCACAAAGATGCGATCAAGTTACTCACTTGAGAGCCCCTCTTGATAGTACGCCGTCTATCCTATAACCCGGTCTCCCACTAACACCATGAGACCGGTAAAATAGAAACCCTATCAAGATCATACCTTTGCCTTGAGCATTCCACTTAAGCTAGATGATGAAGATCTTGACTCCCTCAAGTTGGAACACTTTTCTTGATTGTGATTGCTAGCACATGCTTGATGAAAACATCTCCAAATACTCCCCCATACTTCATTATGGGAGAGCCTCGCTAAGCTCCGTCTTCATGTATCCATTGCAAGCTTCAATCAAAAGATATCTTCCGAGATAGATCATATTGAACTTGCACTTCATAATCTTCTCTATCTTCACAAAGATGATGTCTTGAATCCTTCAAGACATGCTTGCAATATGCTCAACTCTACACATGACCATTCTTCATATAAACCCTTGAATAGAGCATTGATCATCATGTAATCTTCAAGAGTCCAACACATGAACTCCAATCTTTTCCTATGGACAAGATCTACAAGTATACCTCAATGCAAACATTAGTCCATAAGGATTGTCATTAATTACCAAAACCACGCATGGAGCAACACATGCACTTTCAGAGGTCCCCACCCCTCCTAGTGCCAGCGGCACCTAGAGGAGGTGAGGACCCGTCAATTCTTAGATGAAGGCGACGATGAAGATGCAGATGGCGCCGACGGTGACGGCTAGGGTTGAAACCCTAGGCCGCCGCCTCTCTTTCTTTCTAACAGAGGGGTGGGTTTGGTTTGGCGCTAGATTACCTTTTTCCGGTTCGTATGATTCTTTTGCCACGGTATTGAGATTTGTGCTAAACTCTGTTTTCAATCTTTTTGCAAATATATCCTTCTATTTTTCGGGAATCAACCTGTGCTTCACGCCTTCACCCCTGGGAGGTTTCATAAATGTTTCATTCAGATTTCACACGAATTCTTATTTCATGAAAAGAAATCATACACAAGATTCAACATTCATATATGTTTTCATGAAGGAATACTCATGCGTGCACATTTTTGTATATGTTTCATTTTCGATGATACCTTCTGTAAAATTAGTGGAACTTCAATTGAAATGGGCCGTATGAGGTTTCATATATGTTTTAGACATGTTTTCATGAAGGAACACATATGCGAGAGTAGTACCATACATGTTTCATTTTTGTGAAACCTTTTGTGATTTTTTGAGCAATATTAATTGAAATATGTGTGAAACCTCACTAAATCAATTATGAAACCACACAGAGGTTGAGTGCAGGTTAATTTTTGTAAAATACAAGGGTTTATATGAAATAATGTCATCTGAGGTGGAGTGCAAGTTGATTTTCGTAAAACGGAAGGTTCTATTTGCGATTTTCGCTTAAGCAATGTATTTATCATGAATAGAGGAACTTTGGACGTGGGGATAGTTTTGGGACGTTATGTTTTATAGAGCCTCAAACCTCGTTTAGCTAGGTAGTGAGTGTGTGTTTGGATTTTGGCCAGGTTTTCTTATTTAACCTAGTATCCAGAGATTTGTCTTCTACTAACTCCATTCCCCAATGTAAGATGTTCTACCTAGCTCACATGTTGGCTAGGTGCAAAACCAAATGAGTGTATATACACATTAAAACATGTCCACATACATCTAGATACATGTGGATAAAATCTAAAACATCTTATATTTAGAAACGGAGGGAGTACTTGATGGCAGGAGCATCTTCACACCTAACAGTTTCTATAACATGAGTTAGTAAGAATTGCATAATTTGTTAGCCTGTTAGGAGTACAGTCTAATGTATCCCTTCCGGGTGGGTCTAACCAGTAGGATGAGAGAATTATTCAGGATGAGAGAATTTCAATATGATAACCAATGACATGAGAATACATACCGCATTTAAACGTTGATTGTAAATTTGCCAAATGTGATGAAATATAAGTTGAATTTATGCCATTTAAGAAACATCCTTATCTCAACTGAAAAGTGAAATCGTTGATTTTATTGTGAAAATTGTAATGTTTTATGATGGCCACACTTGACAATTCATTGAAAGCGTATCCATTGAAAAATTCCAACAAATGAAATTCTACACATTCATACAAATCCTTGAAAATAAAAGGCCTTTTGTGATATAGAGAGGGAGTAAATTGCCAGGTTGTTCTACCTTTTAAACCAAAATGCAAAAATTTCTCAAGACTAATAGATGTAACCAACACCACTACAAAATTCCTCATTCGACACATTTCATCACATACGACTCCACCAACCCATTTATGGTAGTGGTATCGCATATGGTTCTTATATCCTTCCGCCCAAGTTGTCGTGGAAGGGTTATTGGTCACATGCAAACAAGACATGTTTGATCCAGCAAATGACTCGATGTTCAGACCATTAGAGAACACATGATCATCCAATGAGGTTCTTTTGCATGAACCACCGACTATATATTCCCCCTGCATGCGGATTTTTATTATGAAACATCTGAGACGAGTTGTCCTCCATAAATAGTATGGGAGAGCGTGAGAGACGTGACACATCTTAGGGGCATGCTAGACCAATTAGACTATAAATACGGAATACATATCAAATTTACATATATTGTGAACTAAAACCCCGTCCTCCGTCTCCCTCCATGAAACCTAGCCGCCACAACTCCACCTCCTCCATTTGTCCACCTCCTATAGTCCGCGTTACCGGTTTCGATGGGATGGGGAACCCAAACTATGAGTAAAGGTTGTAATAAAAGTAATCTTTTCAATATATCAAATTAGTCTTTCGGTAGCCACATCCATTTGTCCACCGTGTTGATGGAGAAAACATCATCTACAATAAGTTCCCTTTGTAACCTTCGTTAAAGGACACGATCTCTTTCCAACGTTAGTGGCAGATTGAAAAGTAAATTTCTATGGTATGTCTTTCAGATCTTGCTTTGCCATCTAATTTGGAATTCATCTCATGGTTCTGACGTGGGGATGGTCGTCAATTTTTTTCCCTGTCTGCTACGTTTTTGACAATGGTAGTTTGTACTCTCGGCTCCCTGGCGACGTCAACAAGGTAGTTCGGTTGCTTCTTCCTGAAATGTTGGTGGTGGTACTCTTGTCGATGTTGGTTCATTAATTTAGTGGCTAAGTCAAACGTGCAACCTTTGCGTTGTAGCTCAAAAAACAAAAGTATTGGAGAACCCTCATCGGTATCAACAAGTCTCTTGTTTGCTCTATGTGTCATTTTCCTACGTATGCCTTCAAATGAATACAAGATTGCATATTTGAATAAGAAACAGTTTGAGGATCTCGATGATTTCCTTATTTCTTTTAGATTTGATTTTGTAATCATTGGATACAACTCTCTACCATGTACATTCACTTCTATAATATATCATGGTATTGATTGTCAAAAACAAACATCAAATTTACATCAACATTCATATAACAATTATTGTTGGCCCGTCCTTCATTTTGTTCCAAGCTCCGCTACTATGCGCAACTACATTCGTTTTAATGATGACTTTATGGTGAATATCATGTGGGAGTACCTTCCTTTTTAAACCACACTTACACAATTGCTTTAAAACAGCAAACAAAAATTACATTATTTGTCGAGATTGTTATATTTGAGGAACATGCATACTTCAGATCTAACATTATGCTAGATTAGTATGAAAAGTACAACTTAAGGCAAGAACAATGATTTTCGACCATAGTAATTGCTTTTATCATTGAATGTTTGAATGGCGACTGAGTTTGGTCTTGAAATTTTATAGCACCAGTAGTTTTTTCATGTAACAACCCACATTCCTCTCCCCTATAACCCTCACATCCAACCTTTGGAATACACAAATCACATAGAAAACGCATGGCTTTGTACTCCAAAATCTCTTGGGGGTATGGGTTTTGGAGACCTAATATTGTTTAAGCAAGCCATGCTTGGTCATCAGTGCTGGAGGTTACTCACCGATCCTTATTCTTGTGTCAGGGTGCTCAAAGGTCACTATTTTCCTAACTGCGATTTTTGGAATGCACTACAACATCATATACTATCTCGGATCCATAATAAGTATTTCAGTTTTGAATTAACCCTAATTCAAAACTGCGACACTTATGGGTTCAAACACTTATTTTGACGGGAGGGGGTACAACATACCACATGCTTAGAAAAGTTACACCGAGATTTTGCATAAAAAACAATTACCCGAGAATTAGATATTCCAATATACTACCTACACTTATTTGGATTCAGATTGTGCTTGTAAAGCCCCGCAAAGGAAGGAGAAAATCTCCATGGAGCCCTGTCGGAGGAGCTGTTCCAAGCAGGTTGCACGAGGAGTGTCTCCGAACATGGGAACGCTTGCACAGGCTAAATGCAACGCGGTTTTTCCACAATTAGGAGCGTACGCACCTAGCATCATGATCGTTAATTTTACATTAACGAATCATATTATTCGTACTATTTTATATGTTAAAAAACTAAAAAAAATATGTTAATGCATGGTTTTAATTTTTTTAGTCAATGCGTGCACAGAAAATTCATGTTAGTACATGAATCTAAAATCAAGATTACACAAATCTATCAATTATTGATAACATTTAAAAATTCGTTGATAAATTTGTTGCACGAGTATAAATGGTAGGTGCGTACGCTCCTAGTTGTGGTATTGCATTTTTGAAGCTAAATGCCTACAAATTGGACAGTACAGCCGATTCCACGCTACCGGAAAGCCCACGGCGCGAAGAAGCCCGAGATAGCACCGCGCGCACATTGGCCTCGAACATGTCCATGGCGCGTGACGGCAGACACATCGGCATGGTGATCCCGCCGCCCGTCGCGGGAATGTGGAACGTGGCCAGCGTCGTGGTGGCCGGCCCGCCGTACACCGGCATTCCCCACCCGAGGTCCACCTCGTGCAGGTTCGACTTGGTCAGGTCCGTCACCAGGTACGTCCGCGCCGTCGTGAACCGCGGCCGCCCGCGCAGCACCAGCGCGTCCGCCACCGACTGCGCGTAGTCGTCCGCCGCGATCCGCGCCCTCGCCGCCACGATCAGCTCCACGGCGCGGCCCAGCGGTCCCGAGCAGAGCTCGCCGGCCGTTGTCCGTGCCACGCCGAAGGTTAACGCGTTCCCGTAGAACCCCTCCGGGAGCGGGCGGTCGCGCTTCCCGCGGGCATTCATCACGAACATGAACCGAACCTCGTCGCCGGGCTCGTACCTGAGTGCGACGGTCCGGCAGCGCCACGCGAACGCCGACAGCAGCAGAAACCGGGAGCACCGGGCCCTCATCCGTGGCGTGAGCTGCTCTCTTATCCAGGCGATCTCCTCGGGGCCGAAGAAGAACGCCCGGTGCACGAGTTTGTCACCCGGACGGAGCTTGTCGTTGGCCGCGTTGGCGGGCTCGTACTCGGGGTGGTGGTAGGTGGGACGCGGAGGGTCGCGCGCGTCGAGCAGCTCCCTCGCCCACACCGGCCGCACGCTGGGCGCCTCCATGCCGCCGGCTAGCTCCCCGACGGCTCGCAAGAACTGCTTGATTCCCGGCGCGTCGACGAGGCTGTGGCACACCTGGATGCCGAACACGAAGCCTCCGCACCTCAACCTCGTCACCTTCACGCACATGTGCACGTCAGCGTCACGAAGTACTACAGACTAAACAAACAAAAAACACATGTTCGTCCATGCACACCAACGCACGCCTCACCTGAGCGTAGAGCAGTGGCCGGTTGACGACGACGGCGGAGTTGCTCTCGGGCAAGCACAGGCCGGAGCTCGCCGGCGCAAGGGACCGGCGGGCACAGCGTGTCGCCGAACTCGTCCAAGGCTACGCCGGCGTCGGCCTCCACGAACCATACCCCCTCGCCGGTGCAATCCACCACGAGCTTCCTGCCGGGCATCTCACGGAGCCGCCCGGCGATGGGGTAGTAGTGCACGAGCGCGGCGGCCAGCCCGTGACGTATGACCCTGGCGGGGTCGGCGCGCGGCCGCGACGGGCGGCCCCGGTAGAAGTAGATGACGGAGCGGTAGAAGCGGAGGCTCTCCTGGTCGTCGAGGTCGGAGAGCCGCTTGAGCTCGCGCGGGGTCGGCCCGGCCGGCGCGACCAGCTCGGGCTCGCCGCGGCGCGCCACGAAAGCCAGGGACGAGGCGGCCATAGTAGACGCGCTCAACTGTGGTCTAATGCTGCTGCGCGCGCTTGATAAATCGTGGGCTCCTGGCTGTGAAAATGGCTGACACAGTGACACTGGATCCTAGTCGGATGCATCGACGTACGTAATTATATACTCCGTATATAGCAGCTGGGTAGCCGAGCGGTGGGTCGAGTTTTACGGCTTTACGCTGTGAAGATTCATGGGGATTTGGTGGCCGCAAGCAAGCGTGTGCACTGTGAAGATTCATGGGGGCAGCTCGGCCTGGTCGATCTCAACGAAAGACTATGTGCAGTTCTGTTTTTGGTTGCATAATTAGCGGGATTGATTAGTAAGACATCCATTTGTTTTTTCTTCCGTTCACTGGCCACGGTGGATTCCATCCTTGTCAGCGCGTAAACCATCCGTAAGTGCCCGTAGGTGTAGCATTTCCGGTGAAGTATGGTCTGAATTGACAAGATGTAGATGCCGCTCATTCACGCAAATACTCCATCCATTTCAAATTACTTCGCACATTAGCTTGGCACGAAGCTGAACTTTCTAATGTGCGAAAAGTACTCTCTGACGAAGTACTCTATGACATAGTTTCTATGAGATCAAATCAATGTCATAGAACAAACCAAAACTAATATGCGAAGTAACTTGTAAATAAGGTAGACCACACCAAAGCTACTATATGCAAAGTACTCTCTCTGTTCCAAATTATAAAATGTTTTGGATATTTCAATACATACGGACTGAAATGAGTGATGATACACACTGGAGTAAGTCTATATACATGTGATCCAGACTACGTTAGAACGTGTTATAATTCAGAACAGATAGAGTAATTTGGAATGGAAGGAGTGGGCTGGACGGTCAAGATGAATGTTACCACAAAGGAGGAGTACCCATCAATTTTTAGCTCGCTCCAGATTCGCTTACGTTGAGGAGGCAAATCACACGGTGGATACAATATTCCGAGTCATGTGTGCTAGCTATAGTTTACAAATTTGTTCATACATGTCAACAAAATGTGCACAATAGAATAAGTAAGGGAAAATCTTTAGCTCAACCGGCAGATGCTTATGTCGGTTCGCTCATGCGGGGCACTGAGTCTCGGGAGGGTATCCATATATCCATCAATTTTTGATGGTCTCGTTCCACAAATGAGAGTACAAATTGAGGTTAGCAAGTTTTGATTAATTTTGACCTCGAGAAGACGAGCATACAGTGTGACGATTTGTCAATGTTGCATAGAATGTTTTGATTACTGCCGACAAGTCTGATTTGTCGCGGCGAGCTCGAATTGGCGAAGGTCTGTTTTGGAGGAATTTGTTTATGTTGCGATTTGTTACGGACGTGTATGTTTTTTTGTCGTGTATCCACGCATAAATTGCTACGACGTTATCATAGATGTAGGATACGTATAAATTTTTTAATGTTACAAACATGTTTCAATTATGTTGGATTCGCCGGCCACATACGCTAGATGAGTTGATTTGTTTTGGTTCAAAGGTTATTCATTTTACTGGTGTTTTGCTGCAAATAAATGGGAGATTTGTTGTGCGGTGAAGCACCACACACTTTCAGACCCTGGAGCATTACTTTAAGATCAGCCTACCTACGTGCTCAAAGTAGTACACCGGCCGCCTTTTCAAAGTTTCAACCGTGCTAGTAGCTCCGACCGCTACCCGTGGAGGATCGGGCAACCATTTCCATAACCCATATTCGTTTCTCGATCCCGTTCTGTCTATCTTCTTCCGCTCCGAAACCATGCAGATGCACGCACCGAAGGGAACGTTCGCGCTCCTTTCGCAACTGAATCGATCAATCAACATGTACAGCAGCTGCTCACCCGATGCGACCGGACTGGAACAGCTGCTCAGATTCAACGACACGAGTGTGGTCGGTTTCAAGTTTCAACGGCGCGGAGTTACACATTTATATATCTTCTCTTCTTGGCGTATTGGGGCGTGTTTGGTTGTCCACGAAGTCTGTACACATGCCTGTTAAACGCATAAATCTGTATTTGAAATCTGTGTTTGGTTAGCGTACGAACTTTAAAACAGCTCAAACGTTAGCACGAACGTCTGAATCGGCCGTTTTTGTCGTCTCTGTCTCGCACGGGTGTCTCACGCGCGTTGGAGACGGGACGTTTCGGCGTACTCCCGACTCCCACTCTCGTCACTGCCAATAAACCAGTGTCTCACATTCTCCGCTCGACGCTCCTCCTCCGCGGAGGTGTCCTTTCCAACTGTAAGTGACTTAGTGTATATACTACTGATGCATTTTGATAAGGGGCATGGATGCCCCTGTTTGTGTTAATCGGGGGCATGTCACCCTCTTAGCTGTTAATCGAGTGCATGTGGATGCCCATAAACTTATTTTGGTCAGAATGTGAGCCCACACCGTCAAGCCTTCCTCGACATTGCTCGTCACCAGTCAGCCCGTTTCGCTCGTTTGCGGAGGTGCTCATGGCACGGCTGGAGCTGGACGTGTGCTACACCAAGGCGAAGGAGGTGGTGCTGATCGGCGAGCGGTGCTACAAGGAGGGCGCGGACGGAGCACTCTCAGAGGAGAACGAGCGGGCCGGCTTGTTGTTGTTGCTAATGCAAGGAGAGGATGGCAACCGTGAGACGATTGGGCTGGAGGTGCATGAGCAGCTATCACCGACAGTGACAGGGGAGGTGATCTCCCGGCAGGAGATGCTCGACCATGCGCCATGCGAGAGTGGGCACGATCAACGTGGATGAAGAGGCTGAGACTGCTGATGGGGAGATGCAACAGCTGGTGCCAAGCCTCGCCTGCCGCACGGCAGGCCGGCTCTGTACAGCAGGACCTGGAGATGGACGCACCTCTGTGCCCCTTGTCTGGCTTCCTTGCTCGGATCATGACGTCGCTCGAGGCTTCCGTATTGAGCACGCCGGTCATGGCGTTAATCCACGAGGTGGAGATGGAGGCGCCGTCAGTGCGAAGGAGCGACAGGATCGCCAAGCTGCACCCAGAGGGCGCCAACATCGAGCAGCTGGCCAAGGAGGCCGTGGCGCGCCGTCTTGCCTCGCAGCCAGAGGAGGCCAGCCCCTCGGAGCGCCGGCGGCAGGAATACTTGGCCCTATTCGATGGTCCCCTCACGAACCAGGCGGCGGCGGCCATCGACAACGTCGTCCTCTCCGTGAAGAAGCCCAAGAAGAAGATGTCAGGGACTGGGACAGAGCGGCAGATGCCGCCGGGGGTGGCCTAGATGGTCAAGTTTCTGATGCCTGGGCACTCCTTGCCAAGGTTTCAAGGAGGTGCCTTTTGTGTCTGTGGGGTTCGGATTTGCGTGACCGAACTGGTGCCCTGCGCATCTTCTAGGAAGGGTTGTCAGTGCGTCGCCGATCAAGGTAGGTTGTTGTAATGGTGATGGTCCTTGACGTAGTTACCTGCGTCAAAAGAATATGGGTTAGGTTGAGACTCCAAGTGCAGAGTGTGTAGTATAGGAAAGACGGTTTTCCCCACGAGGGGTGACTCGAGGGTTTAATATCGAACTCTCGGAGAATCAGTAGTGAAAGATTTATCTTCTTATCCTTCTCTTGAAAACCTACAAACAAAGTAAATTATTTTGCCCTTCAACCTCACCAAGTGGTTGTCAAGCACAAGGTGTGAGAATGATATCAAAATAAAATGAATGCAAAACAGTAAATAAATATGCAATGATGATAAATAAATATGCAAGGATGGTGGAAACAATGATGGATGATATTTTTGGGTTTTGTATTATGAATGCAAGATGTAAAAGTGTTTTTGTATTTTCGGATTTTTAAATGGCAGAAAATGTAAAGTGGATAAAAGTTGTTGGAAAGGTGTTTCTTATGATTAAAAATGGACCGGTGTTCATGGTTTCACAAATACACTCTCTCTTTAATAAAGTGGTAGATAATGGAACACTAGAATTAACATATGAGATTGCAACAAAAAGGTTTCATGACAAGTTACTAATTATATGGGCATCACGTCCTAACATAGAGATTTTTTGTTTATTAATCTCTCTTATACTCCACCAAAATGCGAACTAAATCATAACACCTTAATAATTAAGATAAATCAGAGCATAGCATTAAGTTTCAAGACATGAAGTTAAAATAAGAACATGCTAGATCTAGACATAGAGTAGTGGCAATGGTCAAACCCACATCTCCGGTAGCAAGGTATTTTTCTTTATCCCTAGTGAGGTAACAAAGTAAGGTAAAAACCCAAGTGGATCGCGGAACTTTCTCTCACGTTCACCGCACTAGCCACCCCCCGTTACTCCAACTAATGCACACGTTCCGCCTCACACGCTCTCATACACATGCTTGATCAAAACAAGTAAACAAGAACAGGGTACATAATATGCATCTAATTTCATAACTGAAACAAAACTATTGCAATCTCAAACATATATTAACTCATAAAAAGATCCACCACAAAGGTATTACATAGATGACCGTAATCATGTTCAGCAGCTCATACGGTACTAATTAGTGAATCTCAAGAGAGGAGAGATACATAAGTTACTTCCACAAACCCATAGTCCAGGGGTGGACTACTCCCTCTTCATCATGGAGACGGTGGAGAGGTCGTTGGAGAAGATGGAGACCACACCGGCAGCGCTCCGCCGGAGTTTTCTCCCTCCAATCTGCAACTCCAGGTCTCTGTTTCGTGGTTTCTGTGTTTCTGCGGTGCTCCTTTCCAAAGGGCTTCGGGGACTATTTTTATAGTCGTTTTTAGGTCAAGACGGAGGCTCGGGAAAAAAGATCGACGGCAACGGAGCCACGAGGGCCCAGTTGGTGGGTCCCACGCGGCCAGATTCCTTGGCCGCGTGGGCCACCCTCTTCTGGCCCTCGGGCCTCCGCTTGTTCGCTTCCTTCGCTCCCACGCTTCGTTCCTTCCAAAAACTGATGCTCGTAAATTTCCAGGTCATTTGGACGCCGTTTGGGTCCCTGAAACATCAAAATATAGAAAATAGAGTTTTCTGCCTATGCAGGGTTAATTTCAGAAAAATAGGAAAATAATGAAATATTCCCAAAATCAATATAAAACAATGATATAACCCTTATATGATGCAAATATGATTGAAATATAAGTAATATAATGCAAAGTTCATGTATTCATTTTACATGCATCACATGGCGAGCACTTGCGGGCTTTCCACCCGAGGCTAGGAGAGCGGCTAGCGGGGCTATCATCTACTCGATGTGGGGGATTTGGAAGGAGAGAAACCGAAGGACCTTCCACAGTGTGGCGATCTCGCCTACGGAGGTGTCAGCTTTGGTGCGGGAAGAGTTGGTGCCACGGGCTTTCGCCCACACGCAGGATCCTGGAGACTCGTTTTTTGTTTTTTGCCTATAAAGGGATTTTTTTCATACCTCTAAATTTTATACATAAATCTCTATTCTATCTAATCGGATGGCGGATACGACCGCTTTAAACCTCAAAAAAAGTATGCAGATTCTGCATTAGCCTGGTATGTGCTTAAGTAAGTGATAATAAACTGATAACCAGTATGCTACTATGTTTAGTGCTAATGACTTGAGTGTGCTGAGGTGTGTTTGAATGTGTTTAATGAGTTCAATGAGTAGCAATTGAGGTGATAAGATCACCATTTTGATAGTGATGAGGACAACACAAGGCCAACACACTACTAAACACATGTGTAGTGCATCTCAACACCCACGAACCAAGTTTGCAGTTCATCAAACACCAGGCAAGAAATAAAAGAAAATTCCAATTCAGGCAATAAAACAGGCTGCTGAATATAGCTCAGCTCTCGTTTTTTCAGAACCAACCCCTCACGGGTCACGAGTGTACTTGGCCCAAAAACTATGCAGAGCTAACCAAACATGGCCTTGGGTGCGTGAGCGTGACCATGCACCAACACCAACACCAACTACTCCACATGTGGACAAATGGAAGTCAATTAATTTAGAACAGAGGGAGTAGGACTTAATCTCGTCACCCGTAAGTGGTCCGGTCTTGCTTCAGCCTGACCATGTGGCCAAGGAGTAGTTGTTTGTTTGGCCAGTAAAGCTAAGCTCGTGCTGTCAGGGGTAGACTTGTTTTTTTGTTTTTTGACTGATGTTTTCAGAGATGGGCCTGTCTATTTTTGGTTAGTCAAGTTAAGCTCCTGCTTAGACTGGTACACTTCACATCGTTCAGGGTGATCAGATTCATCTCGCGAGAAACGCGAGCGCCGGTGTTTTGTTACACACTTTTCCAGAATGTTTGTAACAGCCGGCTGCTTACTGCTGATTCTGACCCAAGCAATCCTGGAAGACAAACCGGGTTTGCCCTTATAGAGTGGAATCCAAAATCAAGACCGAGTCCACAACCGAGAGTTCACGAACAACAATTCCATAATCCAGTAAATGGAAAAGGGCGAGAGAGAGAACTTGCACAAAGTTTCTCCATTAAGTTACATTTCCTTTCTTTGTACAGTGTAAGCAACTCGGTACAACTGAAGACAACACTCGTTAATACTCTCCTCAATGCTAACCAAAAAAAAAAAGAATACATAATCACACGAAGAACGAAAGCCGGGAACTCTCAAATACAACAAGGGAAGCGTTTGTTTGTACTATACACATACACACAAACAAACGAGACCCCCAAAAAACCTCACCCCTACCTACCAAACAAATATGCATACTGAAAGAGATAATAACAGGATGCTACAGCTCATTGGTTAGCGTCAACTGGGGCACCAGACCTTGCCTGCGAAATCCGGTTTGCGTAGATGGTCACGAGGCGCAGCTGGGTGCTGCTAAGCCCTTCCAGATATGGAACAAATGATTTCCCGAGAATGATGTAGATATCCACCAAGCAGAATACAACACTCTAAAATATGTGTAAATAATATCAGATATGGATACATGCATAGATTTCAAAGCATATGAAAATCCCAGTAAATAATTACAGGTCATGAGGTACTGAGAGGGTTCACCATCTAGGATATGACATGGATCATAAGAGTTGTAAAGAGCGGCGTACTCTTACTGCAACACAATTAACTAGTAGAAAGCAAAGATGCAAATGACCGTAGGAAAATAATTCTTTTAATACATAGTGCTATGGAACACATTTTATCCCATAATCATTTTCATGCTAAGCTCATTATGGTGACCTAAATTCACGAACTCAGACTTTGGTTATTCCTGATCAGCAGAACAGATCATTGATCGTGAATGTACTTCACTTGGCAAGATGAAAGCGACTTCGTACACAGGAACCATATGAAAAGGAACCTGGAAGTGGCATCCCTAATGAGCTTAATTTTTAGCGAAATGACAGGATTCTTTTCCACTTGCCTTTCTTTTTCCTGCTCCTACTTACCCAAAGGCTGAACATGGTTGGATCATGAACCATAGCTTTGGCAAGGCATACTGCTAGTGCTAGGACTGTGGACCATGGGCCTATGGCTGCAGGCTGCACAAGGGGCTGCAAGCGGCAACAATTGTTCGCAACTGCACGGGAGTTGACTGTGATAGCGCCGCTTTAGTTAGTTAAGCTAGAATACTTGTGTGCTATGTTATTCTTGTTAGGTGGTTAAGAACTCGGGTATACAAGGCATACAGATATATCCCTTGACACAAGTAGCAGAAAAGAATAGTTAGCCTTATCTGCTTATCTAGCCATCATCTCAATCTCCTAAAGCCATGTCATCCCGGCCATTATGTAGAAGGTACATGATATCTACTCGTTACAAAATCAAAATCCTCATAGCTTCTAAACTTGAGATATATTAACCCAACGATATTTTATAGAAAGAATACACCATGATAACATCTACAGTACATTAGCACCTACCTTTCGAACATCTGGACTTTGGTTACTAAAAGCATCAAAGAGTGCTGGCAAAAATGTAGGCAATTGATTCATCAATTCCTCCGAAGAAAGGTGCGCAACAAGCTGCAAAGATTACCATAAGAAATTAACAGTCAAAACTGGTTGTCCAAGATAAGTTCACTTTACATATTTAGTTGTTTGTAATAAGCCAGAACGACAAAAGCTAAACCAAGAATTTAAGGAGATTAGCAAACATGTTCAAACGCACTACTGCTGCCCACCAGGGCCCATAGTAGACATATGAGATACCTTTGTCAAACAGTTGATACACACAACGAGTGTCTTTTCATCTTCACTGACCAAAAGAGGTACTACAACCTGCAGTAGACCAAAAGACCATGAAAAGTACAGTTAGTTACACCAAATAGAAACATAATTGACATTGACATATAAGAGAGGATTGGTAATGTTACATACAGCAAGACATCTGAAATGATCATATTTTGCCAACAGAACATTTATGCATCGGGTTGCCTCATCAGATATCTGTGTGGCCACAAAGAATATTAAGTTATTAGCACACACAAAATAACAGAGAATAAGTCAAAAGATTATAACGAGGGAAAACAAAGGCAGGTATACCTTTGCTACCATATCTTTGGTCACATGCAGCAGTTTTTCAAGAACAATCTCAATAGATTCTTCCATAGCATTTTTCTGCGAGCAAAATAATCATTACTAACCAAAAAAGGAGGCTGATTAAACTAGTCTTCAAGTGCATAAACTGTGGAGCAGACCTGATTGTTGAGCATCTCCGCAATTAAAGATAGAGCAAGCTCCCTAGTAGATGAGTCAGAGTCACCCAGCACCTCAAGTACAGCTGCTAATATTTGATTGAAGTACTGTTGGAAAATTGAAAGGCCGGAATTAGAATGCAAATAGTTTGAGCCTGCTCAGGTTTAGCTTAGAGCTTATTCCATCTAATTTAACACCTCAACACAACTGGTAATGAAATACTAATTTCATACATCCATGCAACGAGAAAAAGATCTAATAAAGTATACAAGAAAAGGTAATACAACAGGCACATATGCAATTGCATTCCATAGAGAATGCCACAGAAATAAAAATTAGTTGAATACAACCATGTCATATTGTCATTCAAATACTTATTCAAGATTTTCTGGTTCATTCCATGTTATTTAACAACGCCAGGAACACAACTGGTAATGAAATACCGATTTCATACATCCATGCAACGATTTTTGTTAAGGAAAATATACAAGAAAAAGTAACATAATATGCTCCTGTGCATTTTACATCTCACAGACAACAACGCAATCAGTTGAATGCAACCATGTCATTCAAATACCCATTCAAGTTTTGCTAGGAATTTAGCAAATTGTGCTTTTATAAAAGCAGAACTAAAATTCTTCTAAAACCGAGCATTTTGGTTTCCCTCAGTGACTGAATAGAGGTGGGGTTAACATAAGGAACATTCTATAAGGAAATCAGGTTGCAAACCTTTGACCAAATGGAGCTGTCATTGCCAAGAGAAGCTTTAATCAACTGTTGTAATGCCGTATGCTTTTCCAAACTTGATACTTCAGTGTCGGCGCTTATCTGAAAGGTTCAGAAAATTAAACAAAGCACTTCACAAAGATTTAGGAAAGAATACACACAGTAAAGTGAAAGGATTTTTTATTAGTACCTGATAAATGAGTTGTGGTATGCTCAAGCCGTTGTCAGCATGTAGGCTGGTCTTTATAGAACTAAGGTGTAGTACCATATCTCCATCTTCAACCTTTTTTACCGTAGTTGAACCAATGGCATTATGTCCATCAGGAGTGCGGAGTTGGGTGAAATCTAAGCGAGGAGTGCTCAGAGCAGTTTCGCCATCTAAGGAGGCATCTGTTTTTTCAGGATAGTTTGTCCAAGAACGATTATTCTCCACAACTGAGCTAGTATTATTCTTTGATTCTCTACTTCTAGTTAAAAAAACTTCAGTTCCCGCAGCCAGTTCTGAGCTTTGATTAGTATCTACACTCATATCGGAAGTTGTTCGACCCATAGAGACATTATGCAGTGCGGACTCTTGCACTGTATTTGTCTTCTTTACCCCTTCAGCGTCAAGGGAACTAGAAGAATATCGCCCAAAAGGATAGCTCTTCTTCAATGTCTGCGCATAACCATCTTCGGAAGAAGTTCCAAAATCTGCTTGGTCATAAGATTTAGGACGGGGACGTTCTTTCTTGCTCTGCAAGTAGTTCACCAGATCAACCTCAATACGAGGTGTTTTTTGCTTCAGGGCACGCCTCAATAGGTTTTGTTCTTCAACTGATAAGCTTAATATAAAATTTAGCACTGCTGTTGAATCAAACTGAGAATACACAGATATAATACCAGAAATAGACGCCTCCTTCAACTTTGCATTCTTTTCATTTACTAAAGGTGCCAATTTTGTAAGCCACAGCTTAAGGAAGCCACTGTTACTATAACCTTCAGAATCTACAGTGTATTTACCGAACGACTTGTTTGCAAATTCAATAACAGCCAGTTTTGCCTTCGGAGACCTCTGTTCATCTAGTGAGCGTACTAGGGCAGGTAGCAACATATCAATAGCATATATTCGACCAACAATTTCCAAAGTCAACGAACATGGTTTTTTAACCACCTCTTTTGGATCAATAAGGCGGGAAAAGACATGGGGCAAAATTCTTTCGACGTAACTCTCAAATGGCTTCTTGCAAGCTGGAATAATCTCTGCAAGCGCAGAAAACGCCGCTTGTGCAACTTTATGATGAGGATCATCCAAATGACGGAAAAACAGCTTCATTACCTTTTCAAAATTCTGACTAATTTCTTGAGTACCTCTCAGACCTTGTTGCGCAATATTCCGAATAAAATCAAAAGCTGAGACTTTTGCTATCCAGTCTGAGCTAGGATTCAGACCCTCAGAAAGTGCATCATGTATAGAAGCCAGACTATCTGTATATCTAGACACGTCACCAGTTGGTGCTTGACTATCATCAAAGCTATGTCTGCCACTTCCAGATGACCTTGATATTACTTGCTTTCTCAAAAGAGGTCTCTGGAAATTCGGGACATTGCTATTATGTGAATCTCTGTGGGCGGGCACATCCCTATAAGGCATATCAACATAGTTTTTCTCCACGTGCATTTGAGGAAATCGTCTAGTTGACCGGATATCATTACTCTCATCCATGCGGCCTCCATCTTGAAGCCTTTCAGCAGATCTTCTCACATAAGGTAGTGATAAGCCTGTCATGGACTCAGATGACAGACTACTCAAATATGGTGACCTTGATCGCTCTTTGGTGGTCAACTGTGTTGTCATTGTATCCAGTAAGCGGGAACCTCCATTTCGTGCAGTAGAGGATGTGACGCTAGGAATGGTCGAATCCAAAAATGCAGAGTTCTGCAATGATAGATGATTTGAAGCTGGTGCTGCAAGAGGAACAGGAGGATCACGAGATGACGGAGGATCAACCCCTGCACTAGGATTACAAAAAAAATAAGAAACTGGATTTCTATATTCACACTGAAAAGGAAGAAAGGAGCTAGAAAATACATTGTTTCTAAAAAGCAATTTACAACTAAGTGGATTAAATCATACCAAGGTCCAAGCTTGTTGAGCGTGCGGCTGAGAGATTTTGCCTATCTGATATGCTTACCCCCTTCAGCAGACTTTCAATGGCAGAAACCTTCTCTTTGCTAGAGTTAAGCACACTTTCTAGGTTCCTTTCAGAAATTCTGCTGGTTGTTTTTGAGTGTGATAAACGAAGATTGTTCGATGGAAGAGATGAATCAGAAGAAATCGCTGCACTCTTGTCCATTGCAACAATTGCAGAAGTGCTGTATCCAGTCATATGTGTGGCGCTTGCATGAGATAAAGCACGAGCAGGCTGCACAACCTTCTCACGCAGTGAGGGAGAAGCGTAACGTTTGTGCACACCATCCTCATCATTTATTGTCTGCAGTGGTTTCCAATCGTACATTAGAAATTAGGATGCGTTAATCCTAAAATAATAGTGTCAGAAGAGAAAAGGCTCAAAAGAAGAATGGCGTACCCTCTGTATAGCAGGATCGAATAACATAAAAAGACGGCGTGAGCGTTCAGGCCATGTTTTTGTGAACATTCTATAGCAAGTTCTTGCAGTTGCACGGACCTAGTTGCACAGCGGGTATGCAAACAGAAAAATAATCAGAATGAATGTAGACAGAACCACAATAACCACACTGTACCAGCAGGCAGCACAGCAAAGAGATGGGGATGAGATAATTCAAAAACTATTTTACGTCTAACGATTATGTCCATCAATAAGCAGGTACAGCATCATATATTATGAATACATAGCATGAATTCAAAATGTAGACTGATCATTTGCCACATTATTATTCCTCTACTACAAATGATGAACAGAAAGCAACCTATCTTCTTTATTGTCATGCCGAACAAGCTAACATGTTTCTAAATGGATTCAATGTTTCATGTGTATATTTAAAAAAGACCACTAGCACCACATAGATTCTGTCACGGCAACGTAATATCAATCACCTCTCAAGTTGTGGCGGCAGCCAATTGCAGTTAGGTTATAGTGTAATGGCTGATTCAGGATCAAGAACAAGGGGGATGTTCAAAGTTGCACTAATTACCATGGAATCAAACTGATGTTAAGATACCACGGAAGGTCATGTGGTGGGCCTTGGAGAAACACAAAATCCCAACAAAGTACATTACCCTCATTAAGGATATATGTATGATAATGTTGTGACAAGTGTTCGACCTGCAATGTTGTATGGCGCAGAATGTTGGCCAACCAAGAGGCGACATATCCAACAGTTAGGTGTAGCAGAGATGTGCATGTTGAGATGGATATGTGGCCACACAAGAAAGGACCGGGTCCGGAATGATGATATACGTGAGAGAGTTGGGGCAGCACCGATTGAAGAGAAGATTGTCCAACATCGTCTCAGATGGTTTTGGCATATACAACGCAGGCCTCCGGAAGCCCCAGTGCCTATCAGACGGATAAAGCATGCTGAGAATGTTAAGAAGGGTCGTGGTAGACCAAACTTGACATGGGAGGAGTCTGTTAAGAGAGATCTGAACGATTTGAATATCACCAAAGAACTAGCGATGGACAGGGGTGCGTGGAACCTAGCTATCCATGTGCCAGAACCATGAGTTAGTTTCGAGATCTTATGGGTTTCAACTCTAGCCTACCCCAACTTACTTGGGAATGAAAGGCTTTGTTATTGTTGTTGTTGGTTTGGTGCTGTAAGAAACTAACATTCTGTTTGGTTCATTCCAACTGAATGGAACCGTGGCTTGACCCTTTGATTCTAAAGACACTAGTACACCACACAGTCATACAGAGAGAATTTGTGTGTCTGGTAGGGTGAAATATTGAGTAATGCATTTAACTCCCTAATTTAAAATAAGAATAAACAAACTATATGCATCACAGGTCAGCAAACAGATAATACCTCACTCATTGCATCTGCTACACAGCACTTTATTAGATCTTCATATAAATCAGCTGATCGTTGTATTTCCGGGGCGTCGGCCCAATACTCCAATATTAGAAGCGCATATTCACAGCACCTGGTACAGTAGAACGTAAGCTTGAGTGACTTGAAGAAACATGGACACTGGACAGTGTGAACACACACCTAGCACGGAGAATTGCACTTCGGTCATTCTTAGCTGTGTCAGCTACACGAGGAAGAACTCGGGCAACCTTGCAGTTTCGTAGGATCTGCAAGATGTCCCATATTAGCAAAAATATTAAACAAATAGCATCCATGAAATGCAAACATATTGAAATAGCACTTCCTCACAGTTTTTATGCAGGTGTCTGCAGATTCAGCAATGACAAGCACAGTTATGACGACAAGCTTAAAAAGCATCTGAAAATTTCACCAATAGGTTAGATGTATCAAAATGATATAAGGAAAATAGAAAAGTAACCTGCTAGGACAACATACTGGAATAAATTGTTCAGCACATTGCTCAAAGTCACCAAGGAGTTCTTTGGATAGCACATTAAGTAGATGGCATGCCTGGGCATAAAAGAAAGAGAGAGAGCTAGTAAGTGTTCAATTTGAGCACATTCATGTGTCCAGGTGTTCCTCTCATCTTGCTTGCAACAAATAGGACATAAACAAAAAGTGTTGTAAATAATCCATTTGATACTTATTGAGTGAGGTTTCTAGAGAAAAGGTACTTATCATAAGAAAGATCAATGGATGAATACCTGTTTTACAATGGTAGACCGTCGATCAGCTAGCTGAGTGGACAATGGAGGAACCATCTGCTTCAAGAGCACAAGAAATGATGGGTAATCAATAGCACCTGGAAAAACAGAAATATAGCATTTTAAAGCTAAGCATCCATCGTCATACTAGCAAGGAGTTATTATGTATAAACAATGAATGACAACAGTGTTGCTGACTAATTTCTCAAAATATCCCAAGCTGTGTATTACGTTGTAACTGGACTATGATACATTTGTTCCCTGTTGATTCAATGGCAAAGATCATACAAAAGGATATTTACTGCACAAAAGGGTATTTACAATAAAGGATAGTCCACTGGTTTTATAAAAAAAAATGACCTAGAATAATTAGTCCTAGCAAAATAGTTATCAGTGAACAAATGGGAAATGTTCCATCCTAGTCATCAGTCCTAGCAACGAGGGCCCCTTTCTGGTTAGAAAACCACGCAGTAAGCTCTGCAGTGAAGGCTTACTGCAAAAGCTTTGCTACAAAGTTAATTATAGTCTAGCATAATTGCATAGAGCTTTCTTTAGAAACATAGGATATAGGTGTGGATATCAACCTCCATAGACCAGCGCTTCAATCCTTTGCATGGCAGCAATACGAACTGACCAATCCTTTTCTGGAACAAGAGTAGCTGCGATCTTCTCAAATTCCCGAAGTAATTCTTTCTCTGAGTGAACTCTTACTGGTTCCACTGGTTTTTCTGTTATATCTGTATCACCTGTAAATAACACATCAAATACAGTAGAGAAATATGTTGCATGTGTAGCAAGTGGCAAGTATCAAAATCACCAGAAGGACATTGACTTGTGAGAAAGTAACAATTCCTTGTAACGATCCGATGGGTTACAAACTCAAAAGAAATTTCAGGGAACACAGCTCAAATTAGTGTCTGGGTTATATACTGAAAAAGTAAGAAGATACTAAATGAAGAAACAAGTAAAAGATTACTTGACCTGAAATAAAAGAAAAACATACGTCTCAAATACATGAAAGAATCTTCATATGTTGTAACATTCATGATTACTTCTAGATCATGAATTCAAAACATTCTTCCTTCCAAAGACAAAAGGACTGACATGCATGTAATAAATATGTGATGTGTGATATGGCCAAGCAACTGCCTGTCTGCCACTGCATTTTCACATCAATTACTTATTATTATGTTTCATGGTAATTATGTGAACGTAATACCATAGCAGTGCAACGTAGTGCCCACGTTCCACTGTTGTCTTGACAGATCGTACCGATAGACAAAGAAAGGTCCTGTTTGGCCTCAAACTCATCTAGTCAAGTATTGAAAAAAGAATCATATTTTGCCTCGGAACACATCTAATCGGGTATCTCTGAAATACTATCTCTATAAGATCAAATTACATTTTGCAGATCAATACCCATTTTAGATTGTTAAGAGTAAAATACACCCACAGTCAAACTTGTGCACCCCGGTCACTAAGGTCCACAAACCTGGTTTTGCATAGCTTGACTAGCTGGTTCAATGGTAGTTCTCAGATCTGGTTTTGCTAGCTTTAGCCACTTATGATGTGCAGATCGTGCTATTGTCAGCCAACCAGCAGGACCTTTCTAAATCCTGTGTACAGACTACAGATCTGGTCTGCACAAGCGCTCAGACAGTAAGATCTCCGTCAGCCCTGAGCCTCCAATGGTGACTCCCGTCTCCATGTCTCATCCCTGTGACCAGCTCTTTCGTCCCTCACACTGAACCTTGACCAGATCTGGTCAGGGGTGACACAAATACAAGAACCCAGGGAAACGGACTAGAGGATCTGGCTTGGCTGGGATTTTTGCAAGGGATGGGAGGAAGAAGAGAGGAGGTGTGTCTGGCAAGTGGCGCAAGGAGATGAGTAGCCACAAGGAGAGTGGTGAAGCTAGTAAGCGACAGTAAGAGGAAGAAGATAGGGTGGATGGCATGTGAGCCCTGCTTACTGTACAAAAAGGTGGAATGGTCAACACGCAACCTAACCTGAAGTTCTGTTTGCCCTTATTACCGAGTCCATCCTATTATGATGAGTTGGTAAAGCATTTGGGCATTTGCAAATGTCCAACCATATTAACCCAAAAAACATATCTTCGTGTCCAAAACATTACCTAGACTTTCCTCAAAAAAACATTACCTAGACTTTCCTTGGCAAATTGGAGTTATAAATCAGTACTGTCCTAGCTTGCAACCATAGTTGAATGCAAATATATTCAAATGCTCATGAGTGAACTTCAGACGGGAATATAAAGCTTACCTCCAAATAATGTGCTTTCTCTTGGTGTGCTTTTTGTCCTTGGGCTGCCTCTTTTTGGGTTAACACTAACAGATCTAGATTCAGCAACCTTATACTGCGTTGCAGTACCATCAGATGAGGGAACCTTTGGTTCTATTCTATTCAATCTTGATGTTATTTCTTTTAGCTGCAGATATTGGACAATACACAAATTAAGGCAACCGAGGTTAACTTCAAAATGTGGACACATAAAGTTCAATCATATAAAGTGGTACCAGACTCTACTCCAAAATATCCACATGTACTAAGAGTGCTACAACAGTATTAAAAAAGGAGCTTCTAACAAGCAAAGACAGCTGCCCAAAACAATTTTATGACCAAACATACTACCATGTATGGAGGTAGATTATGGCGCTGCAACTCTTCATGGAACTGAGATCCCATGTTCTTGTACATTTCCTGTAATCGTAAACACTGATATTAGGACTACCATATAACATTTGCATAGCATAGATAGCAATACATGCTATGATTAAGTCAGTATCGCTAATTGCTACTAGTTACACCAAGAGTTTTGAAGCATAAAATAAATATTCTTATTTTAAAAAAAGATCATAAAACACATAAAAAGAGATAAAACCTGGTGCAGGGGAATAGCAAAAGGCCGCTAGAAGTAAAGGGCATAATAGTGAGTACATCTACTTGTATAGGAAAGTTCAGCCTATCCAACTTGCATACGCGGGTCGGAACTATTGCGAAGTTGAGCAAATAAATGCTGGAACATATGAAAGCACGAAAATGAATGGAATACGGGAGGTAAAAAAATGAAAGCATCAACTAAAGCACGTATATAAGGGATGAAGCCAGCTAACCTCAATACAAGATATAGCAGCTTCTCTAACACTTTGGTTCGAGTCATTCATCAACTGCAAGACCTGTGAAACCAGATAGTCTCAGCATATCTATCTATGCAAGTCCGAGATGTGCACTAAGAAAATAAATCGTCTTTATGCCTAGACTTACAGGTGACAATAAAACCCGTTGCATTAGAAGCTCCGTCGAAGCAAAAAGTCCAACTGCATTTGCCACTGTAAGCACAAACTCTTCCCGAACCCTCCAACTCTTATGAGCCCATGCATAATTTCCAGCCCTTTCAACAATGATTGTTGGTGAAGAAATCTGAGATATGGATAAAGTGAGAAAGGTACTCGATAGTAAATCCAAAAGTTTGAGAACAAGGCAACATGGCTAGCTTGATCTTTGATAGGCATTGGACGAAAGTATACCCGTAAATGTTGTTTTAGTAACGGTAACATAAAGAGGAAAACACAACATATATTTACGTTGTGAATATCAAAGCATTAAGATCACAACACCTAGGCATATTATAGGGTTCAATACCACAGAGCAACACAGTCCGGCAAAAACCAGACCATATACAAGAAGTTTAAATCTTCGTTTGAAACCGGGTTTTGTCTTTCGTCCTGAAGCCCAAAATTAAGGAAGATACTGCCCACATTATTGATTTTTCGGAACAGTATTCGAGAACAACAGCACATAATTCAAACATAACCTAACCTGCTAGTTCATTTTAATACTACGCCTGACAAGTGACAATCCTTTATGATGCGCTAAGTAGAACTTTCAGAAGAAGAAAAAATCACTTCAGCTCAGCTTGTCTCGGCAACGGCCACGTCTGCAGTACGAAATACCCAAAAACAAGCCCCGAATCCCGAACTCTCTCCTGATCGAACTTTTTTAACCCAAATTTCCCACTTTTAAAGCGAACACATTCTTCGCGAATAGACAGAATAAACAAATGAGAGGACAGACGAAGCGAGACGTACCTCCATGAGGGTGATGAGGAGCTGGCGCGCGGCCTCGCGGACGGGCTGCTTGCCGTCTCCGAGTCGCTCGACGGCGGCGGGGACGAGGGCGTTGAGGTGGATCTTAAAGTGGTCCCCGGCGAGCACCGCGGCGGCGGCGAGCGCCTGCAGGCCGCCCTGCGCGACGCGGAAGTTGGCGTCCCGCGTCAGATCTATGCAGGTGTCTACGAGCGCCGTGACCTCGGCGGGGGTGAGCCCGCGGCGCGCCGCCGCCTCCAGCGCCTCGTGCAGGCGCTCCACCCCGGCCAGCCGCTCCTTGGTGTCCTTGGCGCGCGCCGCCTCCAGCGCCGCCTCCATTTCCGCGCGCGGCCTCCGGCGAGCCCGCTGCGGGGGTGTACTCTATGGGGTTTTGGTGGCGCGGGGGGACGGCGACGAGGCGCGGCGAGTGGCCGGATCTGAGGACGGACGGTGGGGAGGGGGGCAGTGTGAGAGCGCGGAGCAGAGACGCGAACACACACGATGCTGAGGGTGGTTGGGGCTTTAGGTGGTTTTGTGCAGTTACACCCCTCGTTTTTGTTAACTTTTCACGTCGACGCCCTCCGGATACGAGCCTCGGAGCCAGCAAGTACGAAACCGGAGCCTGGAAAAGCGGAGTACGGTGCGGAATTTTGGGGTTTAAATTCGTCCAAATTTGGCAACATTTTTTGTGTTTGTTTTCTGAACTTTGATCTTGTTTGGAACATTCTGCTACATGGGAAAATCGAAGGAAAACACGAGAGGGTTCAGATCCTTCATTCCTTCCTGCGATTCAAGCGTAGCTGCAGCAATCAGCAGACGATACGAGAGACGACGTAAACGTCGCAATCCATGCAACAACAAAAGAGGTGACGCCCGCTGCTGCCGCGGTGGAGGGGTGGTGGACGCTTCTGTTGGCGTTCCTGCAGGTCCGTGGCAGGGGGTGCCGTGGAGCGTGGGCGGCCGGTTTCGGCAGCGGAGGTTTTGCTGTTGGAATCGTGGCGTGTGGAAGCTGGTGGGCTAGTCGGTCTCGTGGTGAGCGGGTGCAAGGCTCTACGTCGAGCGAAAGCTCTGCTCTGGCTGTTGTCGGGCAGGCGGCAACGACGCCTTCGGGCGCCGTTTCTCTTCTTGAAGATGCCGTCGAGACGTGGTGCTCGCCTTTCACTCGGACCACTCCGGGGGAAACCCTAGATCTTCCGGGATCGGGCGATGATGGCGCTCTGTGTCATGCTCCCCTTGGGGGCATCGTTTTTGGAGGGGTGACCGGCTGGAGGGACATGTGGTTGCGGGAGGTGGCGGCGAGGGTGTCTAGGCGGGTGTGGCGGCAGCATCTGCGGCTGTCTTTTAGGCCGGGGCGGCGGCCCCGGATGTTGGTACGACGTCCATGGTCTGCGAGCAGCTCTCCTTGGGCAGCTTGGGCTGCGGGTGGCTGCTTCGTGCGGCGTCGTGGCTCGATTGCGAGCGGTGCTATGTCGGGACGGCGGTCCCGGAAGGGGGTGCTGGCGGCGAGCCTGTCGGGGCTGCTGGGGCAGCGGCAGCAGCGGTTGCCTTTTAGGCCGGGGCGGCGGCCCCGGATGCTGGTACGACGGCTGTGGTATGCGAGCGGCTTACCTGGTGCAGCTTGGGCTGTGGGTGGCCGAGTCGTGCGGCGTCGTGGCCCGGGTATGGGCGGTGGCATGTCGGGGCGGCGGCCCCGGAAGGTGGTCCAGGTGGTTTGCGCAGGGCGTGATGGAGGGTTGGATGTCGGTGCGGCGGCTCTGAGTTTTTTCTGCATCATCGAGGGCGTTCCTCCTTGTGTCGTGTGGGCGACAAGGCTGCTGTCGGTGCTGTTCGTCGTCGAGGCTCCCCGGTGGTGGTCGCTTTCATCTACGACAGAGTGTCCCGTACCTGCTCCTCCCATAGCAGTTGCGGATTCTTCTCTCCGGCAAGGGTGGTTTGCTGGCCGGCTGGCCGTGGAGTGGGTGTTGTGTGGGCTTTGCCCCGTGGTGTTATTTGTTGTGGTTGTTTGTTGTATGGTTTTCGCCCGGTTTCTTCCACTAATAAACCGGGCACCTTCTGCTTAATTAATATATGGGGCAAAGCTTTTGCCCCACAGTTTCAAAAAAAAAAGACCCGGACTGGTTAACGCCTCCCCCTTCCCCTCCCGTGGTCGCTCCCGTGAGCGACACGGAGGGAAACCCTAGCCGCCGCCACAGGCCCCTCCCCTTCCCCTTCCCTCCTCCTCGCCGCCGCCGGAGGGCATCGCCGGGCAAAGCCCCGGTGGCGCTGGCAGCGGCGGGGCGTCTTCTCCCCTCGCGCGGCGGCGGTGGCGCGGGCCGCTGCTTCCGGCGGGGCGTTGTGGTCGCCTAGCGGCGGCGGCGCGGTGGCTTCGCAGGTTCCGGCAAGCTCAAGGCGGCGGCGGCGTCCCCTGACGCGGCTTCTCGCGGAGGGCTGCGCGAGCTCTGCACGACGGGCAAGGGGAGGAAGATGGGCGTTGGCGTCGGCGATCGGCGCGGCTGTGGAGGCAAGCGTGGCCAGCGGTGCTGCTGCTCGCTGGCTTGGTTCGGGAGGTTCTCGGAGGAGTGGTGGGCAGCGTGGCCGTGTCCGCCTCGACTCAGGCCAGGCCAGGGGCCCGGGCCCTCTCGAGCTCATCATCCTCTGCCCTCAGATTTGGTCGCCGGCAACCATGGGGGCTGAAGGTCGCCGATTTGAGGGAAGAACTCCCCTACCTGCTGAAAGGACAATGATGTCGCCTAGAGGGGGTGAATAGGCGATTAAAACTTTTCCGGTTTAGGCTTGCTAATTGCAGAATAAAACTAGGTGTTTAATTTAACAAGCCAACAACCTAAATAAACTAGTCTCACCTATGTGCACCAACAACTTATGCTAAGCAAGACAAGCAACAAGGTGATAGCAATATAGGATACTTCAAGCACGAAGGCTATCACAATGTAAATTGCATAAGTAAAGAGGCTCGGGTATAGAAATAACCGAGTCACGTGGAGACGAGGATGTATTCCCGAGTTCCTCCTTGTTAAGGGAGTACGTCTCGTTGGAGAGGTGTGAACCGACACAACGGTTCAACAACCACAAAGGTTTCACCTTCTTCTCTGATGAACTGCACCACAAAGGTTTGGTTCACCTTCCACTATCGGTATTCCTTCGAGGCGGAATCCGGAGCCTTTCAACAACAATCCGAGGCACAACCCACAATGGGATTGGGGGCTCCCGGACGGCTTTCAACAAGTGACCACAAAGGTCCAACCACCACACGGGCGTCTAGGGTCCAAGGACCCAAGAGTAACAAGCTCACAAACTTTCAACTTCCACGAATCCTCGTGGAGAGCACACCGATGCACCAAATGCAAAAGGCAAGAGCACAAGTGCTCAAATCCTTCACTCTCAAATTCCAACAAAGCAACAAATGCTTATGGGGGAATAAGAGAGGAAGAACAAAGAGGAGATGCACCAAGAACTCCAAGATCAAGATCTACTAGGTTCCCCTCACTTAGAGGAGAGATCGATCGGTGAAAACGTAGATCAAGATCACCTCTCACTATCCCTCAAATATGAGCAAAAACCATGGGAGGAATTGAGAGGAAGAGCAAGCTTTCAAAGAGCAACAATGGAGGAGAGATGAGAGGAAAACTTGCTCTAGTGTTGTGTAAAGAACAAATAGGGAAGAAGACTCCTTTTTATATGTTCTGTGAAAAAATAACCGTTGGAAAGGAGCCGGCCGAGCTGCTGAGTGGGCCGGCCTGAGGGGCGGCCTTGTCTGGCCTGGGAGCTGGCCGTGTGGCTGAGAGAACCAGCCAGGGGGCCGGCCCTGGCTGGCCTGGGAGCTGGCCGCGCGGCTGAGTGAACCAGCCAGGGGGCCAGCCTTGGCTGGCCTGGGAGCTGGCGGCCTGGCAGAGCCGGCCAGCCTGGAGCCGGCCTTGGCTGGCCTGGGGGCTGGCCACCCAGAACCCGACACGGAAACGATCATAACTTGAACATCCGGACTCCGTTTTCGACATTCTTGGGCTCGTTGGAATCGCAACGAAGAGCTTTACAAGATCATGCAGAGAAACATCATAGTTCAACAATGGAGGATAAAACCAAATGGGTAAAGGTTAGACCTCTCGATAAAAGAACAACCGATAAAACCTCCAAACCAAACCGCAATATGTTTCTCATCCGGACTCCGTTTTCTATGATCTTGGGCTTGTTATAAGATACTCACAAGCTCTACAAGATTATGCATACAAACATCATAGTCCATCATGTGAGGAGGAAATCAAATGTAGAGAGGTAAACCTCTCTATAAAAAGATGAACCGGCAAAACCTCCAAAACCGAAAACGCAACAAGTTTTCAATACGAAATCCGTTTTCGGTGAACTAGAGCTTGGTATGGAGATGAACACAAGCTCTAAATTCTCTCATGAATAAAAGCCAAATAAGAACCAAGAAAGATGATATACCAAGTATGCAAAGGTTTGATCTCTCCACAAAGATGCGATCAAGTTACTCACTTGAGAGCCCCTCTTGATAGTACGCCGTCTATCCTATAACCCGTTCTCCCACTAACACCACGAGACCGGTAAAATAGAAACCCTATCAAGATCATACCTTTGCCTTGCGCATTCCACTTGAGCTAGATGATGACGATCTTGATCTCTTCAAGTGGACCACCTTTCTTGATTGCACTTGCTAGCACATGCTTGATGAAGACTTCTCCAAATACTCCCCCATACTCCATTATGGGAGAGACTCGCTAAGCTCCGTTTCACAAAGATGATGTCTTGAATCCTTCAAGACATACTTGCAATATGCTCCACTCTACACATGACCATTCTTCATATAAACCCTTAAATAGAGCATTGATCATCATGTAATCTAGAGTCCAACACATTAACTCCAATCTTCTTCATGGACTCTATAAAGATATCTCAATGCAAACATTAGTCCATAAGGATTGTCATTAATTACCAAAACCACACATGGGGCAACACATGCACTTTCACCTGCAGGTTCGATGGCTCCTCGCCGTTCGGGGTACTCGCGGCGGCGGTGCCGCTCGCTCTTCCCAGAGTTTTGTCAAGTGCTAAGTTAGGACGCCGGGGCGGCGGCTCTGGATGGTGGGGAATCTGTGGGTTGGCGGGCGAGCCCAAGGTTCCGGTGGTGCTGGCTAGAACCACGGCCGTGGGGACGGGTGGTGCCTAGCGAGCTGTGTTCCGTGGCAGTGGTGTGGTCGTCGTCTTGGCGGCGCCCTTTGCCATGTGTGGGAGGTTGATAACCCACAAGTATAGGGGATCGCGTGTAGCCTTTTCGATAAGTAAGAGTGTCGAACCCAACGAGGAGCTAAAGGTAGGATAAGTATTCTCTCAAGTTCTATCAACCACTGATACAACTCTACGCACACTAAACGTTTGCATTATCTAGAAAATAAAACTACGGTAGCAATACGGGTATGAGAGTAGTTTTGCAAGATAATAAATACAAGAAAGTAAATGTTAGTGCTGCAGCAATAAAATACACTAAGTAACCATATACTAACAGTACCATGAGTGTGGAAAAGTGGTGGTAATTGTGGTGGCTTTGTCCAAGATTAATTAGTGAAGGTACTTGGTTCATTGTCTTCGATGCAGTTTTCTATGTGGGAGAGGCTAAATATACATGCACTCCACTACTTGGGATTACAAGTACTATATGATTGGATTGTTAGAAAGCATCCGCAAATACTAACAATGCATTAAGGTTTCCCCAACCATAGCCTTAAGTTCAAGGTCCTCTTACTCCCATACGTGCAACTAATCGGTTCGCGTTCTCAGGTTTCTGTCACTCCGGCAGAACTTCCCCCGCTTCGTTACAAATACTACCAACCCTAGGGTGTTTGATCCATGCGCGCACAAGTATAATGGACACCAAAGGACAGCACCATATAGACATACAACTCTAATGAACCTCATGCATTCAATTAAGCAATCAAAAGACAAATAAACTACGGAAACATGATGTAAATCATAGGATAAATATTATAGCATCAAACACCATGTTTACATAGGACGGTACAGAGGTTTGTGGGAGGATGAACCACTGAATACAAGGAGGAGATGGTGATGGAGATGGCGGTGAAGACGGCGGAGAGGGGCAGCGCGGCGGCGCAGGGCGGCGCCGGCGGTGCGGGGAACTCCTTTCCCCGCCGCCGGCAAGCTTGGGGAGCGCCGCCCCTTAGCCTCCCTCCTTCATGGCTTCTTGGGAGCCCTCCCCCATGGAGATGGGATCCATGGGGGAGGCAAAAACGTGGCTTTTGGTGGCTGAAATTCGTGGGTGGAGGAGTCCTCCACGAATTAGGTTTCCTCCCTTTATATATCTTCTCGGATTTCCGTCACCCCTTTTAGGGTTCCACCAAAACGGGCCTACAGGCCGCGTCCGAACTCCGATTGGGCTGATCTCGGGCTTAAAATCTTCGTATGGAAAATTGTGACAACTTTCGTAACAGCCAGGTCTCCATTGACGTCATCTTCGAGGGTCAAACTGGCAACTTCGTAAAAAGTTCTCAGACAGATTTCAGGAAAGTCCCAATTCGACTCCAACAAGGTTTCCTCTTGTATTCTTGATAATTTCTACACATCAAAGAGTAAAACAAGAACATTGTGCACTTTTGCAACTATTAGTAGGTTAGTCCAAATAAATAATAAACTTAATATAAAACAAGTGCTAAAAGCATAAAAATGGCATGAAACAATCAAAAATTATAGATACGTTTTGGACGTATCAACATCCCCAAGCTTAATTCCTGCTCGTCCTCGAGTAGGTAAATGATAACAAAATAATTTTTGATTGTAAATGCTATGATCAGGTCTTTAACAATTGCATGATGTATGGATAATAAAACTTAGCAATCATGTTTCCTAATGAAAAGTATCAACGAACTAAGAGCTTATAACATGAAATTTATAAACATCAACAAGATTGTAATGACCATAATAAAGCATGATAGAGTGGTATCTCGCTTGCCCTTAATTGTGGAGCAAAACATAAATGCCAAGGCACCTCTGAAGTTCAAGTGAAGACTAGATATAGAGATATCAAAGATAAAAGCATCATGGTTATACCTCAATTAATCGTATTCTGGGACAAGCACATTACACTAAGAACGACAGCTATGCTCTCGAAGAAGTGCTCAAAGAAAGGATGGTGACTCAACATAAAAATAAAAGATTGGCCCTTCGCAGAGGGAAGCAGGGATTAACACGTGCTAGAGCTTTTTTTTTAAAAACAGAGGTAAAAATGTTTTGAGAGGTGTTTGTTAATTGTCAACGAATGGTAGCGGGTGAGAACAGTATTCTACCTGTCAAACGGACTTTTAAGAGCGGCTCCCATGAAGGACGTTATTTCTACCAGCAAGGCAGATCATCCCTCTTTCTCTTTGGTTTACACACATTCAGGTATTTCACTGTTTGTCATTGCTTACTGATGAATCAGGGCAAAAGTGTGAAGAGAATTAATTGGTTAAAGTTGTAATTAATTGGGACTGGGCACCCCGTTGCCAGCTCTTTTTGCAAGTTATTGGATAAGCGGATGTATATGCCACTAGTCCAGGTGTAAAAGTCCATTTGACAAATAGAATAAAGAATAACCACACTAATTCCTCATGAGCTAGTAAACATTGACACAAAAAGAGAAATATTTTGAAGGTTTTAAAGGTAGCACATGCAAATTTACTTGGAATGGCTTGAAATACCATGCATAGGAATTTTTTGGTGGACTCTTTGGGATAACTTGGTTTTAAGGATTTGGATGCACGAGCAGCATTCCCGCTCAGTACAAGTGAAGGCTAGCAATAGACTGGGAAGCGACAACCACGAGAGCGATAACGGTCATAATCATGCTTGCGACAAAATAAAATTAACGGAGGCATAAAAACGATACTAAAACTCTGAGGCAAAATAGATCATCAAGGCTTAATTGACTTTTATTTTTCAGTCATAACATGTGTGAGCATGTGCCAAGTCGATTCAAGTGAATTATTCAGAGGAGGATACCACAATACCATACCATCTTATGAACAGGACAATGCATGTTGATATCAAAATAACATAATATGCACTATTAGCTAGTTGAGACTAACCATAAGAAAACATAAACTACTAAACAGTATTATTCACACATCATTTTTAAGTTTCAACAAGTAATCCATTAACCAAGTAAACATTGAAAACAGAGGATAAATAAAATATGTGACGATCCACTTATTAATGTAACTGGTGTTTGATGCTAAGATAAATAGATAATAAAATACAGCCGCTTCAAGTTTAGTTAAGTTCCTATGTTGCTCAAAAAACAAAGTTTAAAGGTTTGCAAACCGTGGGGTTATTGATGAAGAGGGATGCGGGGACATCCCCAAGCTTATGACTTTGGTAATTCTTCAATATTCCATAGTTTGGTGTTCCTTCATTCTCTGTGAAAAAACTTCAACACAAAAACTTTCCCATTCTTTTCTGCGGTTAGACATTAGTACAATAGATAATATTTCCCAAGTGCTACTATTAAACCAAATAAAATTTTGTTTTTAAGTTACAGAAAGGTTGCTTAAATGGCCAACTTATAAATGAAAGGTAAGAACCATTAAAAATCAAATGAAAACGAAAAGAGGCCACTCTTGCAACAAAAGTCAGAATCTGTCCAGAAAAACAGCAGCTGGAAAACGCAATTTTTAGGTGCACTTAAACATGCCCGAAATTTTAGCCAATTTTTGTACATGCAGAGGATTAGGTGCTACAACATCAGTAATTTTTTCGTGATTTTTAGAGCTTCCAGTAAAATATGAAAAATCGCGCAATAAGCAGTAGATACCGAAAACAGAAAATCACTTTTTACATATGTATCAACTAAGCTAAATGGATAAAACTTGGTACTTTATTTTTGATAAACTAAGAAACCAGAGGCTAAGCAAGACCTAAACATGCTAGCTACAGCAAGGAAAACTCTAAATAAAAATCAAAAGTAAAACCCAAATAAAATTAAAATAAAGAACCAAACAAAGAAGCAAAACAAAAGAAAATATTTTTGTTATTTTGAATTTATAAGTGAAAGTAAAGAAGCAATCGAAACCAAATAAGGAGCCTAATAAAACTAAAGAAGGTAAAACCAAGACATATAAAAGCAATTATAATACAAGTTAAGACAATACATATCATGTGGACGGGTAATATAGAGTATGAACGAGACAACCTCATGTTAGTTGATGAATAGGGGGATGACTCGGGCATCCCCAAGCTTAGATGATTGTATCTTCTTGAATATGTTCTTGGGATGCACCTACACATCCCCAAGCTTGAGCTCTTGCGTCTTCTTATTCATCTCATATCACCATATTGATTAGATCTTATAAGCTACATCCACATAAAACTTCACAAAACTCATTAGTAGGGTTAGTACTCATTAAATAAAATCCACTCATGTTCAAGCATTGACAAGTTTTATAATTTTTACTCAACATTAGCCACTGTATATACTAAGGTGTTCATGATTTCCGTTGTCCGTCGAAAAACTAATGAAACTAACAACACCAAGTACAATATTGAATAAACAAAGAAATCTGTCAAAACTGAACAGTCCGTAAAGATGGCATTCAACGAGATAGTTAAGTAGCTCAAATCGAAAAACTTTAGTCTAATGAAAGAAAGATAATAATCTCAGGTTTATGCACAAAAATTTTCAAGTCAAAATACTATTCTGAGATTTATCACGATTTTATTTACAGAGAAGCACAAAATCTGTCTAAACAGAACAGTCAGTAAAGATCGAATTTTTCGACCTATCTACGTACCTTAAATCAGAAAAAGTTAGTCTAATGAAAGAAAGCTAATAAGCATCACTTTGCACTCAAGAAATTTCAGATCAAGATCACGTTCTGGTGATTTTAAACATTTAATACGGTGGAGCACAGAAAATCTGTTTCTGGACAGCAAAACTATCAACTTTCAATTAACTAAAGACTATAATTAGCATTTTATTTTTATGTACAGAGGTATATACACAATATTTACAATATTTACATGTTTTTAATGAAAAGCTTCCATGGAAAGATTTGTTTTGGTTTCATAGGCATGAACACAAGTGTTCAAGGTCGACCCCCATTTAACCATTACTCATCTTTCCAATCACTTTTCTTTTTGAAAACGTTTTTAGATAACAACTACACCTAATTTTTTTTGTAATTCGCATTCCCTATCCATAGTAAGATAAAGAACAACTTAATACTGAAAATAAAAACTACTTAGAGATAAAGCAAACAAGTGCACACAAGAACATTAACCTACGCTATGGCTCCCCGGCAACGGCGCCAGAAAAGGTCTTGATAACCCACAAGTATAGGGGATCGCGTGTAGCCTTTTCGATAAGTAGGGGATCGCGTGTAGCCAGCTATGGCGGAGAGGGGCAGCGCGGCGGCGCAGGGCGGCGCCGGCGGTGCGGGGAACTCCTTTCCCCGCCGCCGGTAAGCTTGGGGAGTGCCGCCCCTTAGCCTCCCTCCTTCATGGCTTCTTGGGAGCCCTCCCCCATGGAGATGGGATCCATGGGGGAGGCAAAAACGTGGCTTTTGGTGGCTGAAATTCGTGGGTGGAGGAGTCCTCCACGAATTAGGTTTCCTCACTTTATATATCTTCTCGGATTTCCGTCACTCCCTTTTAGGGTTCCACCAAAATGGGCCTACAGGCCGCGTCCGAACTCCGATTGGGCTGATCTCGGGCTTAAAATCTTCGTATGAAAAATTGTGACAACTTTCGTAAGAGCCAGGTCTCCATTTGACGTCATCTTCGAGGGTCAAACTGGCAAACTTCGTAAAAAGTTCTCAGATAGATTTCAGGAAAGTCCCAATTCGACTCCAACAAGATTTTCTCTTGTATTCTTGATAATTTCTACACATCAAAGAGTAAAACAAGAACATTGTGCACTTTTGCAACTATTAGTAGGTTAGTCCAAATAAATAATTAACTTAATATAAAACAAGTGCTAAAAGCATAAAAATGGCATGAAACAATCAAAAATTATAGATACGTTTTGGACGTATCAGAGGTGGAGAGGTCCGACCGAGGGGAAACCCTTGCCCAGGCTTTTGCCCGGGCCGCGGCGGCGGCGTCCATGGACGTCGTACCCTTCTTGAAGGCATCGTTGTGGTGTTCCTCTCCTCTCCTTCGTGCTCCGGGTGAAAACCCAAGATCCTCGCATCGGGCGGTGGCAGCGCTTTGCGTCGTGCTCTTCTTGAAGACGCCGCCTTGGAGCTTACGGTGGGCAGCTCTCCGGAGGTTGGTTACCTCCGGCAAAGCTTGTATCTTGATCTACACTCCCGGTGTGTCTTGTTGGATGAAACTGGTGTGCCTCAGCGAGCTGGTGATCCCCTGGTGGCTGTTGCGGTTGACGTCTGCGCGTGTCTCGGCGATGTGTAGTGTGTGTTGGTGAGCCGGCCTTGGCTCTAGGGTGAGCTTCGGCCCGACGACTTTGCCCATGTTGACGGTGTGCAGCGTGTGTCGGTGTGCCGGTCTGTTCTCGAGGGCGAGCTTCGGCCCAACACCTTTGCCCGCCCTGCTAGTTCTCAGTCTCATCGGAGTAGTTCTTAGGTGGTGTCTGCCTCGCCGGAGTTTCTTCGGTTATCCTGTTTCTTGTGTGGGTGTGTGTAGTTCGTTGGTGTAAGCTGGGTTCAGCACTTTGTATCCTTGTCGCCGTTTGGCGTTATTAATTTAACGTTGGGCCTTTTGGCCTTGTATCTAAAAAAAAATACGGAGTACTCTATGATATACGGTGAAGAAGCCGTTGCCTGCCCCTCGTTGACTATAAGTTTGGGAGCAAAGCGTCGTTTCGAACTCGAGTGGTCACCATCAATGATAAGCTACAAAATATAGGACTGGACACATGGATAATTCACTGTATTATTATTATAACACAAAAAATATGACTAAGTTGGTTTGTCTGTCTGGGACTCTGGGTAGGCTGCTGTAGCATGCATCCCGGCTGTAAGTATGGTTATGGTAATGGCAACCCGCAACTGCTCGCACCAACCAACATGTGATGCTTAGGGCATCGCCAGCTGTTCGGCCCCCAGGTTTTGGTGCCGTGCCTTTTTGCGTTTGCGCCGACGCTATTTGGGACCTGGGGGACGAAGTTTCCACTCGTTTCGGCCCCCAGAAAACACAAATCAACATAATTTCAAAATTCTCATTTCCTCCCCCAAAAACGGCCCGAGTTCGGCGATCGAAACAGCCACAGTTGGGCGATCATATAAAAAAGCCATATAGTTCGGCGAATGGATCAAGCCACATTTCGGCGATCTGGTGAAATTGCCACATTCGGCATGCTGCTGATACGCAAATCAGATCATATGGTCGCCGGCGACACCTCGGCAACCTCCGCATCCTCGTCGAGATCGATGGGCGTGGTCATCGGAGCAGGGACAGAGGTCAGAAAGTAAAAGAAAATGTTAAAAAATTCAATAAATAAAATCCTTTGACATGTAGCTAGGTTTGAGTGCCTAGTAGGTATAGAAATTTTGAAATATGAATTTTGACCTTTTCTGCAACAAACAGAAAAAATAGTAAAACGGCCATAACTTTTGCATACGACGTCGAAATAATGCAAAAAATATGTCAAAAAAAACGAGAGAAAAATCCGAGTTCGATTTCACCAGCGTTTACCCGGTCAGCAATTCTCAGATTCTCCAAATTCCAAAAGAAAAAAGTTATTTCAAACAGAAGATTTTTTTCTACAAAATCAAAAAAATTCAAAAATTCGTAATTTCAAAAAAATTCAAAAAGTCCAAAAAAAGACACAGAAATGTATAACATAGAAGATTGTTGAAATATTTGGCTTTTTTTGATTTTTGAAGTGTTTTGACTTTTTTGGATTTTTTTGATTTTTTTTGGGTTTTTTGAATTTTTGAAACTTTTGAAGTTTTTGAAAATTTGAAAATTTAAAAACACACATATATAACACATACCACACATATACACATACAAGACTTAAGAGGGTTCACATGATATATATATATATATATATATATATATATATATATATATATATCAATAAGACTTGAGTAGCATAAGAGTAGCTAGACTTGATAGAACTTAGAAGTTAAGCGTTCTAGGGTTGGAGCAATTTGTGCATGGGTGACCTAGCGGGAAGTCGTCATTTGAAAAAATTCTAAAAATAAAAAATCAAATATTTAGGGTTTTCCATATTATTTCATTTTCCCTGGTTTTTTTGAAACATTTTTGCATTTTTTGAATTTTTTGAATTTTGAGAATTCTGTGACGCATATAGTGTGGGTGCGCCACAGAAATGTGAGAATTTTGTGGCGCACCCAGCAGATGCGCCACAGAAAAAAAATTAGTGGCGACGATTCTGTGGCGCACCGACCGTGCGCCACAGAATCCCAAATTGATGCGCCACTGATAAGGTTTTCTGTACTAGTGGGCGGTAGGCTCGGCGGTAGGCGGCGGCGTGATCGTGGCCGAGCTCGTGTCGTCTGGAGTGGCTGAGCTCGTGTCGTCCGCCGTCGCAGTCGCCATCGCATTCGCCGTCACAGTCGGGGCGGGGGCGATCTGGCTGAGAATCACGCGCCGTTGTGCCATGAACCACGCCCTGACCTCGGGGTCCATCGCCTCCGGGTTGCCTCCCATAAGGAAGGCGAGGTCGTTGTTCCTCTTCTCGCCGCACGGAGTGACGCACAAGGAGTACTCGGGGTCGATCATCCGGCGCTCATCGTATGCCGACTTGACCCTCTTTCAGTAGTTGTCCATGTTCTGGTTGGCGCCGATGATCGGGACGAGGCTGACCGTCTTCCATGCTTCGGCGAGGAGAACATCTTCCTTCGCGCGTCCACTTGATGCGCGACTCGACGGGAGGCTTCAGCCCCTTCGGCACCTCCTTGGGCCGACGGCCGCCGGCTTCGTCCCCCTTGGCCGGGGCCCCTTCTTTGTCCACGACCGCCGGATTGGCCGCCGCGCCTTCCTCAGCCGCCTCACCGCCGCCAGAGCCGCCGGAGCCGCCGGACTCCCCGCCGCTTTGTGAGAAAAATTCCCCACCTTGCGAGAGAAAGCCCGGGCATGCCGCCGTCGCCATCGAGCCGGTGGTGATGATCTCCTCCATGAAGGAGTCGGCGTGCATTCTGCCGAACAGGAGGCGTGGGTCCTGCTGAGGGGCGCAAGGGAGCGCGCGGCGAAGCGATGGCGAGGTCGAGTAGCCCAGCGAAGCGTACATCACCGGAGGAGGGTGGGGAAAGGCGACGTTGGGGTTGAAGCCACCATGGGGGTCAGCGTCACTAGTACAGAACGACACATCGGATACCCCTCTATGGAAACGGCAGGCGTTAGACGACGGAGAATCGCGCTTTCCGCGCGGCCAGTGCGTACAAACCTGACCTGGGCCACTGCTGGCCCGTCAACATAGGTAACGGAGAAAGTATTAACTCCGTTACCCATAGTATTGGCAACGGTCTTAATTCTGGCTCCGTTTCCGATATGTGCCTCTATAGCAACAGAGACTTTTGGGTGTCCGTTTCCAATGTGGACACGTTCCATCTTCTTGGAATTCGAAGCGAGGCGAGTAGGCACCGCCCACTACTCCTTGAAAACCCCAATCCTTGCTAGCTCAAGACGCCACCGAATCTGCTCTCTCTCTCTCGCTCGCTCGCTCCCTCCTACTGATTAGCGAAGATGCCTCGCAGGAACGACACACAGGAGCACACTGAGTCGCCGCGGGACAGTCCCCCCGTCAGCGGCGAGTCTGTTGAAGGACCGACGCCGGAGACGAGCGACGACGAATACGCCAACTTCCATGATCCCACCTTGATGCTGGGCCCGCCGAAGGTTGATTCTGATGACGAGTCAACCGAAGAGGAGAAGGAGGAGGAGGAGGACGACGAGGAGGACGAGGCGGAGGCGCCGGTCCCCAAGAAGGGAGCCCCGGCGACGGAGAAGAAAGCCGCCGCCACCGCCTCCGATATGCTGCCGCCGCCGCCGCCACCACCTCCAATGGCCCCCAATAAGCGAGGCCGTGAGAAGGACGAGGATTGCGCGGAAGCAGGGCGCAAGAAAAACAAGAAGTAGCTAGTAGTAGTTCTATAAGTTCTCCAACTGTAATTTACTTTATTATTATTAATATGTACTGCGTATGTAATGTAGTAATCACTAATATTAATATAAGTATCCTATAAGTGGTTTTCTCCATATAGTAGAGATTAGGAAAATATTATTCCAGAGAGTAGAAGAAATTCCACAGAGTGGGCGCGTAGGTCCCACACCTCTGTGGAAGAAACACAAAGGAAACGGTCCTTCTAAAGAACCGTTTCCTATGTTTTACCTATATATATGGGCGTACAGAGCAAAACCTAACGCTCGTTTCCTCACTCTGTCCCAGTATGCTAGATCTGTTCGTGGCGGCGCCTCCTGTCGTTGCGGCCATCGCCGGCGCCGTGGCGGCGCCGTCTCCGCCCAGACGACGGCTATCACGGCGAGGTCTTCGCCATCTCCCCCGACACGGCGAGGTGTTCGCCATGTCCCCCGACACGGCGACGTCTTCGCCATCACGCCCGACACGGCGAGGTCGTCGCTCTGTCCGCTTCCTCTGCCTCCACCACTTCCGGATCTGCTAGATCGATCCAACGGCGACGTGAAGAAGGTATCAGATCCACATCCGGTAGTTCTATCTAGATCATTTCTTGATGTAGTTAACTTGCCTATTGTGCACTTGCAACTAGTTGTAGTTTAGCTAACTTGTTGAAAGTAGTTCAGTTCACATCCGGTAGTTCTATCTAGATCATTTCTTGATGTAGTTAACTTGCCTATTGTGCACTTGCAACTAGTTATAGTTTAGCTAACTTGTTGAAAGTAGTTCAGTTCACATCCGGTAGTTCTATCTAGATCATTTTTTGATGTAGTTAACTTGCCTATTGTGCACTTGCAACCGGTTGTAGTTTCGCTAACTTGTTGATAGTAGTTCAGTTCACATCCGGTAGTTCTATCTAGATCATTTCTTGATGTAGTTAACTTGCCTATTGTGCACTTGCAACTAGTTGTAGTTTATTTAACTAGTCCATGTGAAAACAGGAGTCTATTTCGGTGACACTGCATAAAAAAGTCGGAGACACAGAACAAACAGCGAACATTACTCAAGAGAGTAGTGTTTGTTGACTTTCCTATAATGGCCTCCAATTATATACACAGATCAGTACACATTATATACTACTGTATACTTCATATTATTGTGTTAAATTGTTTGTTCTATCTAGTAGTGTCAGAACTAACATAAATCCTTATTTACATTTAGGGATATCAAGTTGTTCCCTTTCAAACTCCACCATACATATCCACCATCGCTATTGTGACGTTTTGATACACTGCATAAAATACTTTTTTAAGTAAGAGTGTTTTATACAGTGTCGCCGAAATGTCACATCGGTGACGTATTAGATTAGATTTTGGTGACACTGCATAAAAAATCCAGAGCCGGTGGTGGCCTCCATGGAAAGGATGATCGTTGTCAGGCATCCTATGAAGCTGCTGACATCGCAATATCTTGTTGACAACCCGTGTGTTGGCTGCTCCGGTTCATCAATAAGAGCCACCTCAAGGCATAGGTAAGATATCGTTTCAGTTTGCTTAAATTCATAGTGTATTTGTTTTAGCATATGCATTTAACAATTGTAACTCTATTTACTAATGTATAGGGTCCAAACCTTCAACATCCTTCTTCAATAAGTTGAGATAAGAAGAGATAGCTAGAGTGACACCTGCGAGGATTGTGGAAAATGATGTAGGGAAGAAATCATATATTCTTTCCTTCCTTTGACATGATAGGCTTAGTATAGATGAAATCTGTTATCGTTTTACCTCTTATGTTTGTCATATCTTGTGATGCAATTGTAAAGGTGAAATTGTGATGGAAATGTAAAGTTACATTGTGACATGAATGAAATCTGTTACCGTTTTAATATTTGAGCTTGTGCTGTGAGATTTTAAGTATCTAGTGGCATTTGTAAACGTGGCATCCTGTAACCGAAATATGAGAAATGCTCAGTGCAAACGGGTGGATGGCAAACTCCGTATCTGATGAAGGAAAACTAAGGAAACGGAGGTCTGCGCACAACCGTTGCCAAATGGAGACCTCATCCGAAACGATTTTTGGCCTCCGTTACCGATGAAGGCCTTCACATCAGTGATAGAGGCGGGGACACGGACCCTTTCTCCGTTGCCGAAGGGGTTTTTGGCCTATTTCCGATGTGTCGTTCTGTACTAGTGCGTCGGCGTACCCAGGGGAGGAGTAGCGGTGCGGGGACACGCTCCAGCGCGGCGACGGGGATGGAGAGTAGCCGGTCGGCGACGCGACGCTGGCTTGGCTGGCCCATCCGGCGAACTGGGGATGAGGAGGGAGGCTGACCCTCAGCTTGGCCGGCGGCGCCGGAGCCGCAGCAGCAGCCGGTTCCTCCACCGCCATCGCCGCCTCCTCTTCCTCTTCTTCTTCGGCTGCAGCCTCGGCCAGGCCCTCGGCCAAGAGCTTTTCACGCTGCCTTTTCTCCCTCGCCCGGCGCTGGGCGTTGTCAGACTTTAGGCGCGCTTCGTCGGTGATCCACCTGGCGTTGGTCCAGCCTGGCGGCCTCTCCTTCGGCGCCCTTGGCTTCCTCGGCTACTTCTACACCTCCAAGGCGGCGGAGGGCGCGGCGACGACGGCGATGCGGGGCCGGTGAATTTGCTGGGAGCCATGGCGGGCAGATCTGAGGGAAATGGCGGGATCGGCCGGCGGGGGAGGGTGTATGTGGGGGCGAAAATGGAGGGAAAGAGCAAAATTATGGAGGGAAGGACCAAAATATGGAGGAAACCGCCGTGGCTCGCCGACAGGTCTGGCCCACGGACGCCTTTTTGAAAGTGCATGTGTTGCCCCATGCGTGGTTTTGGTAATTAATGACAATCCTTATGGACTAATGTTTGCATTGAGATATACTTGTAGATCTTGTCCATAGAAAAAGATTGGAGTTCATGTGTTGGACTCTAGAAGATTTCATGATGAGCAAGGTTCCATCCAAGGGTTTATATGAAGAATGGTCATGTGAAGAGTTGAGCTTATTGCAAGCATGGCTTGGAAAAGAAGAATGAGTGAACTTCATGTTTATCTCCAAGCCATCATCTATATCAAGATAAGAAGATGAAGTGCAAGTGGATTCATGAAGACGGAGTTTAGCAAGGCTCCCATAATGGTGTATGGGGGAGTATTTGGAGAAGTCTTCATCAAGCATGTGCTAGCAAGCACAATCAAGAAAGGTGTTCCAACTTGAGAGAGTCAAGATCGTCATCATCTAGCTCAAGTGGAATGCGCAAGGCAAAGATATGATCTTGATAGGGTTTCTATTTTACCGGTTTCATGTTGTTAGTTTGGAGACCGGGTTATAGGATAGACGGCGTACTATCAAGAGGGGCTCTCAAATGAGTAACTTGATCGCACCTTTGTGGAGAGCTCAAACCTTTACATATTTGGCATATCATCTTTCTTGGTTCTTATGTGGCTTTTATTCATGTGAGAATTTAGAGCTTGTGTTCATCTCCATACCAAGCTCTAGTTCACCGAAAACGGATTTCGTATTGAAAACTTGTTGCGTTTTCATTTTTGGAGGTTTTGACGGTTCATCCTTTTATAGAGAGGTTTTACCTCTCTGCATTTGATTTCCTCCTCACATGATGGACTATGATGTTTCTATGCATGATCTTGTAATGCTCCTCATTGCGATTCCAACAAACACAAGATCATCGAAATCGGAGTCCGGATGGAAAACTTGTTGCGTTCTCGGTGTTGGAAATATTGCCGGTCCTCCTCGAGATAAGATCCACACCTCCCATGTGTGATATCTCCTTCATCGCATTTGGATTTTTATTGAAAAATATATGGATTTTAGAATGTTGTTTTCTGCGCAGACCGGCTCCCTGGCCGGCCCAGGCCGGGCTCCAGGCCGGGCGGCTCGGGTAGCAGGCCGGCCTAGGCCAGGCTCCAGGCCGGGCGGCTCGGGTAGCAGGCCGGCTCCCTGGCCGGCCCAGGCCGGGCCACAGGCCGGCTCGCTCTTCCCTGCAGCCCAACGGTCATCTTTTTAGAGGACCTATTTAAGGGGGTTTTCTTCCCCAATGGTTTTACATCTCTTGAGTAAGTTTTTCTCCCCTCGCTCCTCCATTGTTGATCTTTGGAAAAAGCTTGCCTTCCTCTCATTCCCTCCCATGATTCTTACATATCTTTGAGGGAAATTGAGAGGAGATATAGATCTACATATTCATCCAATCAATTCTTCCTCTAAGTGAGGGGAACCTTGTAGATCTTGATCTTGAAGTTCCATTTGTTGTGTTCTTCGTTGTTCTTCCTCTCTTCTCCCCCATAAGCATTAGTTGCTTATGGTGGGATTCGAGAGTGAATGATTTGAGCCTTGTGCTCTTGCCATTGCTTCGTTGCATCGGTTTGTGCTCTCCACGAGGATTCGTGAAAGTTGAAAGCTTGTGAACTTGTTACTCTTGGGTCTTTGGACCCTAGACGCCCGTGTGGTGGTTGAGACCCTTGTGTGGTCACTTGTAGCTGTTCGGGAGCCCCCAATCCCGTTGTGGGTTGTGCCCCGGATCGTTGTTGAAAGGCTCCGGATTTCCGCCTCGAAGGATTTCGATAGTGGAAGGTGAACCAAACCTTTGTGGTGCGGTTCATCGGAGAAGAAGGTGAAACCTTTGTGGTTGTTGAACCATTGTGTTGGTTCACACCTCTCCAACGAGACGTACTCCCTTAACAAGGAGGAACTCGGGAATACATCCTCGTCTCCGCGTGTCTCGGTTATTTCTATACCCGAGCTTTTTACTTATGCACTTTACATTGTGATAGCCTTCGTGCTTGAAGTATTCTATATTGCTACCACCTTGTTGCTTGTCTTGATTAGCATAAGTTGTTGGTGCACATAGGTGAGCCTAGTTTATTTAGGTTGTTGGCTTATTAATTTAAACACCTAGTTTTATTCCGCAATTATCAAGACTAAACCGGAAAAGTTTTAATCGCCTATTCACCCCCCTCTAGGCGACATCCTTGTCCTTTCACTTTTGCCCCCCAAGCGAGCCCCGGCGCGCTGGGTTTGGCTTGGGTGCGCCGGCGCAAAGCGGCGCTAAATGAGGTTCTGGGGGGGCGAGTGGTAGAAAACGGCGCAAAGCGGCGCTAAAAAGACCTCCTGGGGGGCGTTGGGGGACGGCTGGAGATGCCCTTACGCCTGAACTAATCCTCTCCTGAGCTGAGCTGACTGAGCGTTGCCTTAAACTCCCTTCTGTCACTGTCTCTTACCCGTGGAAATGCACGACAGTAGAGCTTAATTACGAGTTCTAAGCCGGCCAGAAGATTATCACCACCCATGTGGCTGCGTTGCATTTATGCAGTGCAAGCGATGGTTCATGATCGGTAGCTACCTAGTCATTCACCTTTGAATATCAGAGCATACGGGTTAATACTACTGCTAAGACTGTAGTTATTAAACTTGAACTACTCCCTCCGACCCCGCGTCGCCAACCCTAGGCGACACGGGGGGAGCCCGCGCCGCCGCCTCCGGCCCTCTCCTCACCTCTCCCCGCTCCCCTCGCCGCCGCCAGGGATCACCGCCGGGCAAAGCCCAGGCGGTACGCGGCGGCGGGGAGCTTCTCCCCGGGTGACGGCCCTCCATCTCCATGGCTGTGGCGGCGAGTTCCGGTGGGCTTCGGCGGTGCGGTGTCGCGGAACTCCATCGACGACCTGGGCGCGACGACGATGGAGGTGAGGTCCCCTCTGCCCGGTGGTGTGGCCTCTGTAGCTGCTGCCGGCGGATCTGGGCCCGTCCCGGGCCTCTGGGTCTGGGCGGGCCGGTGGATGGGGCGGCGACTACAGGCGGCGTGGCGGCGCCTGGCTGATGTGGCCGCCTGGCACCGCGGTGGTGCCGGCGTCAACGGGCTAAGCGGCGGTGGTTGTACGGCGGTTCCGGCGGGATTGAGACCCGTGGGTTGATGTGCGGTACTCTGCAAATGCGATGTCGAGGTCCTGCGGCAGCGGCAAAAGGTGCCTAGGCGGGTAATGTGCCGCTTCAAGGTCCTATGGGTAGGGATCACAGGTGCATGATACTCGGATGAAAATCCGGCTCCTTTTGGTGCCGGCGGCGACGGCGCTTACGGGCGTCGCTCCCCTTCATGGAGGCGTCGTCGAGTAGTATCGACACCTCCCTCGCCTATTCGGCTTGACGTCTCCGGGTGAAAGCCAAGATTCGAGTCCGGATCGGCGATGGCGGCATCTTCGATGTCGTACCTCTGTTGAGTGCATCGCTTTTGGAGACTCAATTTGGAGAAGCACATTGGTTCGGGGCGGTGTCTATCTGGTGTTTGTCGCTTCCCCAGATTGAACATCAAGGGCGCAATGTACGCCATCGTTGGTGCGTCCAGGATGAAGCCTTTCTCGGGACGGTCCAAGTCCCGCTACCCACTCGCCAACTCCTTCAGGCACTCAAGGGTGGTTGGTGCGTCGACGAGGAAAGTTCAGTTGAAGATGTTAGTCTTTGGAGGTGTCCGGCGTTGGTCGAGACACGGCTTTGTTGTTAGGTTTGGGGCGAAGCCCTCTTTGCGTCGTGTGTATGTAGTGTGTGGTGGCTAATCTTTGGATTAGCGTTGTATGCCGAAAGACACTGTATCGGCCTCTTCTTCTATGAATCCGATACATCTCTCCATGATGTATCCTTGAAAAATAGTACTGCTAATTAAGAGCTCGCTAATGCATCTTTTCGCTTTACAGTCATATTTTCCCCGTGCGTGAAGCTAGAACATCCATCTCTGCTCACCAATGCTTGAAATGAGCTCGGGTACAGGCTGGCTTGATCATTCCTTGGGGCATCGGGCTCCTGCTAGAACAAAAATCGATTGAGGAGCTCACTGCTCACCATATCATTTTCGTCAGCTCGATCGCCTTTTGCTAATAGTGGGGCGCTCATGCTGTCGCACGCTACCCAATCCATCAGTCCGTCCACCGCCTTTTTCTTACTACTTTTTACCCCACGAGACAGTCACAGTCTGGATTAGCCTGGACTCTGGAGACGCACACATGCATGCTCCTGAATGTGCCCTTTCCAGATGTCCATGGCATCGCATCGCTGGACTTGAGGTCGCTCGTCAGACAATGGAGGGACCGGTGTGCAGTCTCGCCGCAGCAGCCACTGCTTGGGCGGCGGCGATCCCGATAAAGCTTCTCCGTTGACCGTGTAGATTTTAACCTCTTTGGTTCACAAAATTGAAAAACATAGGAATAAAAAACGTAAAAATGAAATGGAAAGACATGTGCAATCTTACAGAAATTGAAAACGCATGAAGCAATCACACTACTTATTTGGTTACATCACAAGAACGCATGAATTTTCTGTAAAGTTAAGTACAAGTCATAGTGGTTATAGACACGTACATAGAAATTTTTCCAAAAGGTCCAATCTCTTGTCAATAAATTATATGGGATTTTAGTGCAGGGTAGCAATCCATAAGGTTTTTAGAAAAATCATTCCTTTGAACCAAATGAATTCCATAGGTAAGTTCTTATGGGTTGGGATCCTACACATTTGACAACAAAAATAGAATCATGAATAATCTAACTTATACTCTATAGGTGTAGTCATAGTCATGTTCTAGAAATCACTATTAAGATGTTTGTCGGTTCAAACTTTTTAGAGAAATTTGACATAAATACGTATACACTATGTTATCTATGCAACTGTTAAAATATTCCAAGCAGGACATTTTATTATAAATACAATTTAAAACTAAATTAAGTTCATTAGAATATATAAATGAAAAATATAATTAAGAACACTACAACTAACATTTACTAGTATTTCTATGAAGTAAACTGTGCGAAATAAAACGTAAAAACTTACACTTACTAATATTGAAGCATGGAAAAGATAGTTCCCAAAAAATAAAAAAGTTCAGTAGAACTTGTAATGAATTTAGTTTTCCCCATGTTAAAATTTTATTTGCACCGTCCTTATCTATTTAAGTCAGCAAGAGGTGCACGAGTTGAAACAATAAGTTCTAGCCCATTAGATCAGACGTACAACCACACTTTTAATTTTATGAAAAGAAAGGAACGCCAAGTAGAATACCTTCATATCAAGTAAAACTTGAGGAGGAGGGTTCGTGAAATGAAAAACGGATCCAAGAACAACGGTTTATGGACCGGAATTTCAGAAATGTTATTAATTTTAAGGGGCAATTGGTTGTACACCGAATCCTGTATAGAAAAGTTCAAAAATACAAAATATCAAAGGTACAAAAATCCCAAAACACAAAATTTCCGCAGTATAAAATACTGAAACCCGAAATACAACTACACCGAAACCCGAAGAACAAAATTTCTGAAGTATAAAAATATCAAAGTTCAAGATCCCGAATTACAAATCCACTAGTACTTTGACCTTACTCAAGTAGAGAAGTTCACTCCGTCCCTTCTTTATTAAGTTCACGTTAGTTAGGAAAGCTAAGAATAAACAGTACAACATTTCTGAAGTACAAAAATACAAAATACAATAGAACTGAAACCAGAAGTACAAAAGTACACAAACTGAAAGAAAATTCGTCAAATTCCTCGGGAAGTACAAAAGTATAATGAAATTTCAAAGTACAAATACACTAAAACTCAAAATACAAGACAAACAAGAAAATCGTGAAAATCTATCAATATGAGATTTAGTTTTGAAGATCTTGACGAGGGGAGATTCAAAGTGAAAACGGTTCGTAATATTGCCGAACGGTTCTCTAGATATTTCGTTTTGAATTTTTGGTTTGAAAAAAGAGAGACAAAACCACATCTCCCACCCTCCCGTACCTAGGCCTGGAATTCGAGCCGAGCCGAGCTGGCTTGGCTCGACTCGTTGAAGCGGTCAACTAATGAGCCAGCTTGGCTCGACTTGTTTAACCAAATGAGTCTAGAACTGAAACTCGGCCTGGCTCGCTAAACTCGCGAGTTTGCTCGTTTAGCTCGGTAAAACTTTTAGCATGCATAATAATAGATTTTATATATAATTGTTTCCACTTATTTGGCCACGGATGATGCCATTATCACAACAATCAATGACAATATGACACTATCAAGTAATATCTGGTTGTTAAACTATAATAATCCGGAAAAGTGTTCAGAAAGACAAGAATACATGCAACGACTTTTTTTTACCGAGTTAAATGAGCTAAACGAGTAGCTCGGAACTCGGCTCGTTTCACTTGAACTCGTTTACCGTCTAAAATAAAAACTCGGCTCGACTCGTTTAGCAACGAGTTGGAGCCGAGCTGAGTCGAGTTCCGAGTTACTCGTTTGACTCACGAGTTTTGAGTTTTAGTTCCAACCCTACCCGTACCCCTTCTCTCTCGTCCTTATCCCACTTTTATTCGCGTTGCGACACCTCGTGAACAAAGTTGATATGCTAGGAGTGCGCAAACTAGACCTTCAAAGATGGACCTTTTCTCTCTTTTTTTTTGGAGAGAGACTGACCTTTTCTCTGGTGTTTCCGAAAATTTCGCTCCCATCCCGTTCCCTAAGTGGGCCATGGCAGTTCGCTGGCTTGTGTGTGGAATATCGATGTTTCGTCGCAACGCGCGTCAAGTAGGAGCTTCCAAAAGATGGGTTTAGCCTGTCACTTTCTCCCAGCCGGGCCGACGCAGCGGTACGACCCATCGAACTGCACGGCCCACGGCATAGCGCGAGACGTCCGGCATTTTCAGTTGCGGACGTTTCTTACCCAAGCAAAGAAAAAAAAGCAACGGAGTAGAGTATGAATGATTCCAATCTCTAGACTCGGGAACCATTCGAAGTGCTTGGCCAAATGGTACAAAAGTGTTTTCAGTCTTTCAGAGAGATGGGTGTGCACAGCAAAGGGATGCATGGTCAGCAGTCTACCACCATCTGCTAGTAAAACAAACGTCGTTCAGTTACTCTGATCCCTAGAACTAGAAAACACGTATTTTTTTGCTAAATCTAGCCCTTTTGACGAACTAAACACACGTGTGGTCCTTCCTCGAAACTATTTTCCAATCTAACCACTTGAGATTGGCGCCAAAGTGGTTGGAGTCAAACTTGTGTAGTTCGACACCATTCATTTTGGTTCCGTAATTTTCTAAGGATTTTTAAAAAATAAAACAGAGGTCGACCCCAGAAAGGATGGAGTCGACCTGTACAAGTTCGGCTCCATCCTCAGAGGTTAGATTTGAAAATAGTTTCTAGAAGGGCAATATATGTTACTACGGAGTATTAGTTTCCCAAAAGTAAGAAATACAACAGCATCTCGAGTAAACACATACGCATATCACAGCTAGTGGCCAGTGGGTACAGTCGCACGGATGGGATCGAACATGCACGCACGAACCAGCCCGGTAGAACCGGATCTAGATAACCCGAGCCACTGTGCACACAGTCGAAACTTATCGCCGGCGTGGGCAGAAGAAGCCGATCGGAATCTTCTATATCTACGGCCAGCCAGAGCCAGCCGCATGCAACCTCTCATCTCTGCATCGCAAACACCACGGCGATCATTCACCGGCTCGCGCTAGCTGCCAGGCAGAGATCGGCCGGCGACGGTAGTACATGCTGTCAGATCGATCGACGATCGGCCTGATCTTCTTACAGGGAGCCAGGTCGGCTTGTAAGTTGTAACCGCCGCTGGGGGCGGCCTGACTGTGCGGGATAAATGCCCGCTGCAGGCTTTACGGTTGGTAGCTGGATCGGCAGCTGGCTGGCGATCGAGCTGAGTTAACCTGTGCCATGTTCCAGTACAAGCTTGTTTGTACTTTGTAGCCAAGTGAAGAAGATTCACTGTCTTCCCATGCATGCATTGGCTCCATGGCTGGCTGCTCGTGAAAGCTTCTGTTCCGCCGCGCAGAGACGACTGTGCGTTCAGACATTCAGGAATCCATTCAAGAGTGTGAGTGGCGCGGGCTACGCTGGTGTGTCATTCTGAAGCAGTACATATTTTTCAAATCACTGTTGTGTTACTGATTTACCTAGCTTTTCCCCATACGAAATTCAGGTCAGGACGGACGCCTATACAGTATAGTAAACAGTCGAGTTCCTCCAAAGAAGAGTAAGCCGTTCCATCTTGCGTTCTTCTTCATAGCCCGGTCTGAAGAAAAAGAGTCAGTACCTTCCTCGAGTCCGCATGCAACGTGCTTGTAAATTACTCCGCAGTAATGGAGAAGATAAGGAGTACCACGAATCCGGTCAATTCACGGTCGGCAGAACGAAGCTGCCTGACTGTCACTGCACCACAGCATTTCCTTTCTTACCTCTGCGCGAGACCGACCACACGATCGGCCAATTTGTAGTGGTAGCTGGGGCCTGGGGAGGTCGTTCGATCGCGTCACTGAAAATTTAAACTTCTACCCCACCGCGCTATGAATTTCACATGCGCGCCTGCAGCGAGCGAGGCGTCCTGTGATACATAGCAATCCGCCACTGGCAGCACAGTAGTACGTCATACAATGAATAGGCCGGGGTGGTGTAGCTGAATACGTAGCTTTGCCGACTATGGTATATTCAGATGGGTACATGCACCTTCTTTCAGCTGCAGTACATACGGGTTCGTTCAGCATGCATGGATGGCAGTGGCCGTTGAGCTGTAATAGTGGCCAGTACATGCTATCACGGCCGAATTATGACCATGTCGAGCTTTTTTCTGGTTGGAGTTACCAGTTGGTATTCAAGGAGGGGCTCACCGGTTAACCTGCCACCCCTCCTTCCTAGCTACAGTGGTGAAGAAGGCGATTTCTTGGAACCACCCGCGCGCCGCGCTCTCACCGTCGCGGATCCGCGGGATCTCTCTCCCCCCGTCCGCTCCGGCGGCGGGTGGGTGGGGGATCCCCGGATCCCCTCGTGTACATAGAGTAGAGGTGTGGGGGTTCCCGCCGGTGGCGCTGTGGAGGCGGTGGTGCGGTCGGTGGGTTTTGGCGTCGGCGTCCTTCCTCTCCGGCGGTGGAGCTCCGGTGGGGCCTCGTCGTGCGGTCGTCGACCTCGCCGTGCTCGCAGATCCACGGATCTGCCGTGCGCGGCCTTCTGCTCCAGCTGCTGCGGTGCGGTGGCGCTGGTGCTGTGTTGTTCATCCAGGGCGAATCGGGATCTCCAGCTTCCTTCTGCGGCGGATCCGGTGGCGGCTGAGGCAAGGGAGGGAAGCGGTGCCAGGGGGGCGTCTCCCTGCGTGTTCATCGACAACAAGCTCGGCGCGGCGCGGCGGGCAGGCTTGGAGGCGTCTCTCAAGGGTCGAAAAGTTGCCCAGGCAGTGGCAAGGTGGTTTGCTGGCCATCGTCTTCGTCGCCGGCGGAGCTGCGGCTCCCGTTGCTGGCTCTGGATCTTCCTCCTCGTATGTGTGTTCTTCAATTTCTTTGATCTATGTACTTGTATGTGGATGGTTTTGGTGAATATATGAGGGTGTTGGATGTGTCAAAAAAAAAAAAAAAAGAAGCCTCTCCAACGCTTCAGGGTACGACTGGTGGTTAGGGAGGAGCTGGCAATGGCATTTTGAGTTCTGCAGCAGTGAGTGTGGAGTCCATGGACGGACGACAGTCGCGCGACTCGTGAAGGGATTTCCGCTCTGTGGTTCTGTAGTGAAGAGCGTGGCAAAGGAAGCAACTCTGGCAAGCTAAGATAGACGGACCGAGTAGCTGGTAGACATTCTTCAGTTAATTTCACGCCTATCGATCGCACCACTACTACGTATAGCGTGGTCACGATTCAGAAAAAGATTCTTCAGTTCAAATTTGAGGTGAAGGATGAAAAACAAAGTGGCGTTTTCAGTTCTACGGTGAGTAGTGTGGAGTCCGTGGACTGTGGATGCGACTCGTGAGAGGGTTCACTTTGTAGTTCGTCAGAGGCTACTCTGGAAGGAAAGCTATTAACATGGACCGAGTAGCCGATAGACATTCTTCAGTTAATTCGACTACTACGTATAGGTGTGGTCATGATCGACTCACGATTCAGAAGAAGATTGCTTAGTTCAAATTCGTTTGCTCCAGTACGAGTACGGTTCTATTGATCTCGGGATTAAATGGCCATAAACTCCGGTTTTAATTAGTATCGAGCACTAGTACAACTTGGTCTTCTTGCCGGCGGTGCTGATCGAGCTGTTAATTTTTTTAGCTCAAAGTGGTCATACCCATCGTCCGAATAGATAGAAGAGATAACCAAGTTTATAAGGAAAACCGGGGCCAAATGAAAAAGATATGCCCTAGAGGCAATTAATAAAGATATTTTATTTACCATATCTCGATTGTTAATAATGTGTTTTATAACATGTTATGACTGTATTGAGCGGAAATATTAATACACGTGTGATATGTAAACAAACCAGGTCCCTAGTAGCCTCTTACTAGTCCATTGAGATCAACCGATGATCAAGGTTTTATGATCATGGACATGTATGTCAATTGATAATCGAGTCATATCGTTAGTCGAATGATGTGATGGACGCACACCCATTGTATAGGAAAACGTAGTACCCAAACCTTCGACCGTGAGATCATATTTAATCACTATCTCTGGAGGTTGCCTTGACTGCATCAACCATCACACCATAACAGAGTGACCATAAATGTGTCTCTATCAGGTATCGGAAGGAATAGGTTGAGGCGTATGATCAAGAGCGGGATTTGCCAATCCACATAGCAGGATAGATACTCTGGTCCCACTCGATGAGATTGCATCAATGAGCTTGCAAGCATGTGAGTAGGTTACGAGGATGTAATATCACGGAACGAGTAAATAAATAGTATTGTCGGTAACAAGATCGAGCTAGGTATTGAGATACTGGAGATCGAGTCTCGGACAAACTAATACCGCATGGCAAAGGGAGTGGGACTTGCCGTTAAGGTTCAAGCGACAAAGATAATCGTGGACGCACAGGGATCATCATGGGTTTCCAGATCCCGCTGATGGTCATTAATCGGAAAAATGTCTTGATCATGTATGTAGTGATCCCGAACCGTAGGGTGGCACAATTAAGGGTAGACGACAGTTAAGTTTGATTCGACACCGCGAAGAGAAAATAGAGAAGAGCACCGGAAACATTCTGGGACATATCCGATGGAGATCGGAGGGCAACGAATAGTGTTTCGGAGCAAGAATAAATTAAATAATATGTATTTATTATTAATTAAAGTAATTAATTAATAAATATATTTTTATTTAATTTTAATAGGCAGCCCCCTAAATGGGCCTCATCCGGAAGGGAGAGGCCCATGGGGGGAGGGGGGTGGCGCACCCCAAAGGAGAGAGGGGAGGAGGCCGACCGGCCTAGGTGGGCCACAAGGGGCCCACCTAGGGCCGGCGCGCCCCTTGGTGCGGCTGGCCATGTAGGTTTAGTCCCACATGGCTAAGCCACCAAGGGTGGCATCCCTCCTCCACCTATATAAGGAGGTGCCCCCATGCCTTGGAAATTGTCCCCAATTCTCTCTCTCTCACCTTCGGACGTGACTCCGCAATTAGAGTTGCGCATAGGTTGAGGTTTTCTCCACCATACGCACACCGCCTTGCTGCTGGTTCTTCCGTTCAAGTCTCCAACTTCCGCTGCTTCCCTGGACTAGAGTCTGGGGCTCGTCGTATACACCATACGTGTGTAGAGCTACGAGGTGCTGCACGTGCGGCACTTGTCAAGAGTACGACTACACGACCTTGAGGTCGGCGCCGCCATCTTCATCGTTAACGTCCTTGCGACGTAACGCTTTCGGTCTTCAAGGGTATGAATAATGTTTCCCTCCGTTACTTTATACCTGCATAGTAATAGATCTTGGCTATTATGGTTATCGTTGTTAGGATTTTTTTGTTTTCTGCATACAATCCCCTTCAGTGGTATCAGAGCTGATCTATGCGTAGATATAGCTGTACGATTAGAACTCATGTTGAATTAGGGCATTGTTCTTATAGTTACCCTCTCGCGTGCACTTGCTTGTGCCGGCGGCATTGTGTTGATGAAGCGGCCCGGGCCGACCTTACGCGTACGCTTACGCGAGGCTGGTTCCACAACTGACATATGACTTGTTCCATATATGTGGCTAGCGGGTGTCTGTCTCTCTCGCAATAGTTGGCTTTGCATTTTCAATCGAGGGCCCGCAAGGGATATAAAACAGACAATTATTTGATCATTGTTGTGGTTGTAGGTTCGTAGGTACGAAACGGTTCTTTTACGAAAGCCCCTAAAGCCACGTAAAATATGCAATAGATAAAGTAGAAGCGTCTAACTTTATTTTGCAGGTGGTCATGGTAAGTTTTATGAATTGTCTATAAACTGTCGGCGCAAGGAGACCAATGGCGCGAGGACCATATCACGTAGCATTACATTCTTGATGTTATGTGCATCTTATATTGTTTATATATATTAGATATACGGCGGTAGTAATATAAGATGATCGCTCCAAAATTCCGTATTAGTGTTCTCCCTTATGAGGCAGGCCGTGACGATCGGGTGTCAGACATATCGGTGTTCGCATACAGTGGGTGTAAGCCACGTTGCACTGCAAATCCGCTAAAGGTCATTTTGGCGAGCCTAACATGTACAGACATGGTCTCGGAACACGAGTGACCGAAAGGTTAAGCATGAATCACATGAGTGATGTGATTGACATGGCGATGTCTACCTTTGAAGCTATGCTATCGGCCGTGACAATCGGGGGTAGCATATTGGATTAGGATCGTGTAATCACTTAAACGAAGTGAGGGATGTTCGTTTGAGTGGGAGTTCGTGTAGTTTATTTAATTAAAACATGAACCTGTATTATGAACTTAGTCTTATGTTTTTGCAAATTCCATTGTAGATGTCTCGCCCCGGCTTTAACCTAGGCCCGTTCCTTGAGAAAGAAAAGCTTACGATCAATGGGTCAAACTTCATGTCCTGGTTCTGCAACATGAGGATCCTCCTCACCCCCCACAAGGTGGCCGCCGTCCTTGAAGCTCTGTTAGGAGATAAGCCTGCAGAAACCGCCTCTGACGACGATAAAAATGTCTATCAGTCCAAGGCGGATGATTCGTCCTTTGTCCAGAGTGGCAGAGTGGCATGCTCTATGCCATGGATGCTGACCTGCAGAAGCGCTTTGAGAAGATGAGTGCTTGTGAGATAATCACTGATCTCAAGGCTGTTTTTGCACCACAAGCCAAGGCTGATAGGTATGAAGCTTCAGAGCTATTCTTCTCAACAAAGATGGAAGAGCACAACAGTGTGAGCGAGCACTGGTCAAAATGTCTTGCTACGTTCAGTGTCTGATGCTCTGGAATGCAAGATTCCTGATGAGCTGGCGATTGATAGGGTGCTGCAGTCGCTGCCCCCTAGCTACAAAGGTTTTGTCATGAACTACAACATGCAGGGGATGGCTAAGTTCCTGTCTGAAGTGTTCGTAATGCTCAAGACTGCTGAGGTGGAGATCAAGAAGGAGCATACGTTGTTGATGGTCAACAAGACCGTCGATTTCATGAAATCTGGCGGCAAGGGAAAGAAGAACTGGAAGCCGAAGAAGAATGGCGAATCTGTTGCCACCTCCAAGGCTAACAAACCAGGTCCAAAACCTGGCGTTGAATGCTTCTACTGCAAGGGGACGGACACTGGAAGCGCAACTGCCCTAAGTACCTGGAAAACAAGAAGGACAAGGTGATGATGCGCGTCGACAACGGATCAAGAGTTGACGTGGTGGCTGTCGGCACTCTCCCTCTTCATCTACCATCGGGATTAGTTTTGGTCTTGAATAAATGTTATTTTGTACCAGCTTTGAGTGTGAACATTATTAGTGGGTCTTGCTTGATGCAAGACGGTTATTCATTTAAATCAGTATCAAGTGGTTGTACTATTTCTATGAATGATTTCTTTTATGGTAATGCACCGGAGAGTAATGGTTTATTCTTGTTGAATCTCGATAGTAGTACTCACATCCATAACGTAGATGCCAAAAGAATTAAGCGTATGTCGGGGGGCTACCCCCGGGTAGGGTCAAGGCTTGGCATAAGAAGAGTTTAGGAATATGCCGAGGTACGGAAAGGGCTGACCTATCTTGGCCCGGAGGGGTCCGAGGTATCCCGTTGGCCTGAACCGAGGTTCACTGTCCGAGCTAAGTTCAGCCGACCTAACTACCTCGGTGGTATGGTTTATTTGGTGAGTGCAGGGAAGCGGTCCGAAGGAAGTAATGTCCGAGGTGGTCGGATCTTAAGCGCAAGACCCGAGGTACGGAGCCCGTCACATCCGTGCCGAGCTAACCGAGGCAAGGAGCTGTAGGTCGGGCAGGAGTCAATGCTCCTGTCACTTCCTGCCTGGTACAAGAACGCCTGACGCGGGAGCGTCTGTCACGGAGCCTGGCAGAGGCGTGCCCCGGGTTCGGCGGGGCTGCACGTCTCTGACCGCTGACCACGCGGGATCTGGGAAAAGGCTACGAGGTAGCTCTGCCAGGCCACGTCCTGTCTCGGTCAGAGGAGACATGCTAGTTCTGCCGTTAGGCAGCAGGAGATGGGCAGGCCACGTCTTGTCCCTGACAGAGGTACGGTGGTGACCGTGCAGAGGCATGGCAACAGTGTTCAGCGAGGGGCACAACGGTAACTCGGCTGGCCTATATAGTGGGCTTCACCCCCCTCCTGCTTGACGGACGGACAGATCGATCGACAGAGGAAGGAGAGAGAAAGGAACCTCGGAAACACCTCGGATCTAGCTCGGAGTGCCTTCTTCCTCCCGTGTAGCTCCATCTTTTACCTCAAGTTCTCACCATTGTATCATCATACAGCTCGAGGAGCAGCTTGTACTTGTCACTTTGAGCTATACACTGAGTAGGATAGTGCTGCAGTAGGGGTGTTACCTCCACAAGAGGGCCCCGAAGCAGGGTACATCGTGGTGTGCTTTGTGTTCTTGGTTTCTTGGTTCTTCGTTGTTCTTGCGTTTCTTGCGTGTTCTTGCTGTGCACTTCTTGAGTGCATAAACCCTCCCCGGATTCCCCCAACGACCATTCGGCCCCATCTTAGCCATACCTATGGCATCTGCCGTGATCCCACCACGACAGTTGGCGCCCACCGTGGGGCAGATTGAGGCGTTGGAGGGAGTTTACATCCGGACGGGCTCAGGCGAGCGTGTTCTTTCCGGGCTTATCGCCAAGATCGGAGAGTTCACCTTCATCAGCGACAACGCGGGGTGTTTCGCCGGCAAGCCCTTCCCCGAGCATGGCTTCACCATGATGCTCGGCAGCTTCGTCACCTACGTTGCTGTCGAGGTTGTTCGCGGTACCCGGAGCAGGTGCTCGTGGACGACGAAACTCCTCTCCTCGCGGCTTTAGGTCGGCGTATCACTCGCCCCGAGAGCTGCGTGGAGGTGATGATGACGGTCCGGTTGATGCCGCTGGCAAAGTAGATGCCAGCAAATCCAAGGCGGCCGAGGTTGCTAAGGTGAGATCTGCAAAGCCCAGGCTAGAGAAAGAGCTGCCTGGCACCCCCGAGCTGCAGGGCCGAGGTGCGACCCTGGTAGAGATAGTGGAGACACTGGCAGACCCAGTAAATCCAGGAGTGGATGTAGTGGTGACTGTGGCCGACCTAGAGGCAAAGCGTGTCCTGTTGCAAAGGAGGCTGTAGCAATGATGACAGCTAGAGATGAGTTCAATAGAGATCTGCGTGAGTACAATGCAGCGAATGGCTTCACCCCGGTAGCAGTTGATACAAATAGGGGAGCCGAGGTGCGGCAGAGAGGCAAGGGGCTCAATGATGAGATAAACAGGGAGGCTCGACCTACCACCTCGGCTAGGAGTGAGAGTCGCGTGTCGACTGGAAGGCCGGTATATAGTTCCCCTGCTAAGAACCTCAGAGCTGCCGAGGCAGGCAGGGCCGAGCTATCCGGGTTGACTGGAGATGCATGGCGTGCGCAGCAGAAGCGAGTCAATGAATTAGTGTATGTAGCTAACCAGCAGAATGAGGCTCTCCGCAGAGCATATGCCGGGGCTGGTGATTCGAGATGGTTTATTCAGCTAGGCCAGTTAGTCAGGTGTCCAAGGGGCAAGCCTCGTCTCCACTCGTCGGAGGAGCCGATCGAGCCCGGAGTGTCACCTCGGGTCAGAACAAGCAGCTGCAGATGTATGATCCGTGTTAGCAGCAAAGCAGAAGGTGGGCCAGGGCAATGCTAGCCGAGCTAAGGGAAACCCCGGCCCAGGTAATGCAAGCCGAGCTAAGGGTAACTCCGGTCAGGGAAATCAGAATGGCGGGCAAGCAGCGTCGGCTGGCCGAGGTAAACCACCTCCGCCCCCGAGGTATCAGCAACAACCCGGCCGCAGGGGCAATATCAGCGAGAGCCGGAGTATGTTCAGCAACCTCAGAATGTCGGTCAAGGCGATGACCGATATGATGATGGAGACTCGGCCATGGCGAGCTGGATACCACAGAGTGGATGGGGCGTTGGGACCTCGGATAGGAGGTCGGATGTTAGCTCCAGGCGATGTTCGTAACAAGCTGGATAGAATCTACTTGTCCGAGCAACTGGAGGAGGAAGGCCCTCCTGGTCCGGCGTGTTTTGGACCTCGGATCATGAAGGAGCCACCACCGCCAGTATCTCAGTTCCAGTTAGGTCGGAACACCAAGCCATACAACGGGAGCACCAAGCCGCAAGATTGGCTGACAGATTATGTATCCTCGGTGCACATAGCGGGGGGCAATCGCCGATGGGCGGTCCGGTATCTCCCGCACATGTTGGAAGGTCCAGCTCGGATCTGGCTGAATAATTTGCCGGAGTATAGTATCAACTCCTGGATAGACTTGGAGCTGGCGTTTAACAGCAACTTTGCTAGTACATACAAGAGGCCAAACCGACCTCAGCTCCTGGCAGCATGTAAGCAAGATGATCATGAAACTGACCGAGAATTCTTAACTCGGTGGAGCAATGTTCGGAATTCCTGTGAAGGAGTTGTAGAGGCACAGGCCATTTCCTGGTTTGCAGATGGTTGTCGACATGGCAGCATGCTGTGGCAGAGGCTCCAAAGAGATATGCCGAAATCCCTAGCAGAAACAATCCGGATTGCAGATTCTTATGCTCTGGGTGATCCGATGCAGCCAGCAGCAGAGGCAGTGGCACGTAACAGAAGGAGGGAGCCAATAAACAACCGGCTCGGACCAAGGTGTAATGACCGCCAGAGTTCGGACAAAGAGGAGGGAGCCGGACTACCCATACACCTCGAACCAAGTTGCAGCGGTGAACCCGGATCAGCCCGGAGCTGGAGGTGTCCAGAGGCCAAAATCAATGGTCCGGCATTTAGTCCGAACCCGGAGCCACCCTTGACTTATGAATCAATGATAGATGGTCCTTGCTGTTACCATACGACCGACCCGCGCAAGCCAGCCAACCATTCAACCCGGCAGTGCAGCTGGAACCGCAGAATCAGGAAGAAGGGGCAAGGCCGGAGGAAACAGAGCAGGACCACCTCAGAGATTTCAGCCGAGGCCCACCCAAATCTGTCCGGAGCAAATGTTACCCCGATAACCACTGCACCTCCTCCGAGGCCTGCAGCAGCAAGGCCCGTGAATGTTGTGAATGTCCGAGGTAATAACAACAACAATGGTGCCGGACCAAGTCAGCAGTATGAATACCCCGGAAATGACTATAGAGAGGCTCATGCGAGCTATGTGGTCTTTGTGACCGAGCCAACTGACAAGAAGAGCGTGCAGAGGCGTGCCATGGAGGTGAATGCAGTAATGCCGGTGGTGCCGACCTATATGAACTGGTCTGAGCAGGAGATCACTTGGAGCAGGAAAGACACACCTCGGATCATGCCGAGCCCTGGAAAGTATGCCCTGGTGGTAGATCCACGTTGTGTGGGCCTACCAACAATGTGAGGTTCACCCGAGTTCTGGTGGACAATGGCAGTGCCATCAACATCATGTACCGAGACACAATGGTGAAATTGGGCATATCGCCAAATCAGTTGATGCCAAGCAGTTGTACTTTTCATGGGATTGTGCCTGGCGTTTCCTGTGCACCCATGGGCAAGATATGGGTGGATGTAGCATTTGGAACCAAGGATAACTGCCGAGTTGAGAGTATCGAGTTCGAGGTGGTGGACTTGGAGAGTGCATACCATGCATTGCTTGGAAGGCCGGCTCTGGCCAAGTTCATGATTTCCACCCATGTTGCATACCTGAAGATGAAAATGCCAGGGCCTAATGGGATCATATCCATCTCGGGTGACTACAAGCGAGCCATTCAGTGTGCCTCGGCGGGGTCTAATCTGGCCGAGTCTTTGGTGATCGCAGCTGAGAAGAAGAAGCTGCATCAAGTGGTGGCAATGGCGCAGTCAACACAGCTCGGCATGTCCGGACTGATGAGCCCGGACTCAACTGCAGCATTCGAGGTGCCCAAGGAGACCAAGAAGATCCCCATTGACCCGGAGCACCCAGAGCATATGGCCATCATTGGGACCGGGCTGGGCGAGAAATAGGAAGGCGAGCTCTGTCACTTCCTCCGTGAGAATCGGGATATCTTTGCATGGTCGGCTAAGGACCTGCCTGGTGTTCCGAGGGAGTTGGCAGAGCACTCTTTATTTGTCAGGCCAGAGGTGAAACCGGTGAGGCAACCGACCCGTCGTCTCTCAGACGACCGAAGACAAGTGGTGCTGGACGAGCTGGCTAAGTTGCTTGCAGCCGGGTTCATTATGGAGGTGCTGCATCCGGACTGGATATCCAATCCGGTCTTGGTGGAAAAGAAGAAAGACGAGCCAGCCGTGGTCAAGGTGTGGCGCATGTGCATTGACTTCACTAACCTCAACAAGGCGTGCCCAAAAGATCCGTTTCCATTACCTCGGATTGATCAAGTGATCGATTCCACTGCTGGTTGTGAACTGTTGTCTTTTATCGATGCGTACTCTGGTTTTCACCAGATACCACTGAACCCAAGGATCAAATAAAGACTGCTTTTATTACCCCGTATGGGGCGTATTGCTATCGTGTCATGTGTTTTGGTCTGAGAAATGCCGGGGCAACTTATCAGAGGTGTATGCAGAAATGCCTGCACTCTCAAATGGGCAAAAATGTGCAAGTGTATGTCGATGATATCGTCATCAAAACTAAGGAGAAACGTACTCTCCTCGAGGATCTCGAGGAGACATTTGTGAATTTGAGAAAATATCGGTTGAAGCTTAACCCGGACAAGTGCACCTTTGGTGTCCCGGCTGGAAAGTTGCTCGGATTCCTGGTGTCTAGCCGAGGTATCGAGGTTAACCCGGCCAAGATCCGAGCTATTGAGAACATGAAGTTACCGAAGTGTTTGAAAGATGTGCAGAAATTCACAGGGTGCCTAGCCTCGTTGAGCCGATTTGTAGGTCGGCTAGGAGAAAAAGCCTTACCTTTGTACCAGCTCATGAAGAAAAGTACCGGGTTTACATGGACCCCGCAGGCCGACGTGGCGTTCAATGAGCTGAAAAAGATGTTGTCCACTGCCCGGTGTTGGTCACCATTGCACAATGAGCCGATGTTACTTTACATTGCGGCCACAAACCGAGTTGTAAGTGTGGCAGTGGTGGTGGAGCGCGAAGAAGGTGGCAGGTCGGTGCAGAGACCGGTGTATTACTTGAGCGAGGTGATCTCTACCTCGAAGCAGAATTACCCTCACTACCAGAAGATGACGTATGGTGTCTACCTGGCGGTCAAGAAGTTGAAGCATTATTTCCAGGAGCATCCCATGACGGTGGTGTGCGAAGCTCCAATCTCGGAGATCATCGGGTGCAAAGATGCAACTGGCCGAGTTGCCAAATGGGCGATTGAGGTGTCTCCATATGCACCACATTATGAGAGAAGAGATGCAATTAAATCCCAGGCGTTGCCGGACTTCTTTTGTGATTGGGCCGAGATGCAGTATGAGCCACCCAGGCCGGACTATAATTATTGGAAAATGCATTTTGATGGGTCCAAGACAAAGATCGGGCTGGGGGCTGGAATAGTCCTCACCTCGCCGAAGCGAGATCAGCTGAAATACGTGCTGCAGATTCATTTCTCAGCATCAAACAATGTGGCGGAGTATGAGGCCTTAATCCATGGCCTCAATGTGGCGAAGGAGATCGGTATCCGGCGTGTAGAGTGCTTCGGCGATTCCGACCTGGTGGTGCAACAATCTTCTGGAACTTGGGATGCTCTGGATGCCAACATGGCGTTATATCGGTTCCATGTGCAAAAGATATCCGGGTTCTTTGAAGGGTGTGATACAGGCATATACCTCGGACAGAAAATAATGCTGCCGACGTGTTGTCAAAGCTCGGTTCATCTAAAGAGGCAGTACCACCTGGGTAGCCCTGAATCACTTGAGAACTCCTTCAATCAAACCTTCTCCTGAATCCGAATCTATTTTCATCCCGGCGGAGCAAGAGCCCGGACCTGTTCCAATGGAGGTAGACGTCGGATGCGTTTGGTCGGACCCGGGGACTGCGTGGCAGAGCTCGGGGACTGCGCACCGAACCTCGGGGACTGCTCATCAAGACTCGGGGACTGGTCGCAGGATGGTGGAGGAAATAATGGAGGAGATTATGGTGGCCGAACCAATGGAGGTGGACGAGAATTTTTTCCTTTGCACCCAGTGCCGGAGTGGGCGGAGCAAATCATGAAGTTCATAACGGAGGGAAGCTGCCAAGTGACACAACCGAGGCTAGGAGAATCCAAAGGAGGGCAAAGGCGTACACCATCATCAACAAGGAGCTCTATAAAAGAAGCGTAACCGAGGTGTGATGCGTGTAAATCACACGTCAGTTGGGAACCCCAAGAGGAAGGTATGATGAGCGCAGCAGCAAGTTTTCCCTCAGTATGAAACCAAGGTTATCGAACCAGTAGGAGATCAAGGTTGATTGAAGGTGTCAACGGCGCCAGAAAAAGTGCTGGTGCGAAGTGGACTGGAACCTGCACAACACAATCAAACTACTTTGTCCCAACTTAACAGTGAGGTTGTCAATCTCACCGGCTTGCTGAAAACAAAGGGTTAAACGTATCGAGTGGAAAATGATGTTTGTTTGCAGAGAATGAAAGAGAACAATGATTGCAGTAGGTTGTATTTCAGATGTAAAAGAATGGACCGGGGTCCACAGTTCACTAGTGGTGTCTCTCCAATAAGATAACTAACATGCTGGGTAAACAAATTACAGCTGGGCAATTGACAATTGATAAGTGCATATAACATGCATGTGTGAGCTATGGTGTCTACTATGAGATTCATTTGGGCATTACGACAAAGTACATAGACCGCTATCCAGCATGCATCTATGCCTAAATAGTCCACCTTCAGGTTAACATCCGTACCCCTTCCAGTATTAAGTTGCAAGCAACAGACAATTGCATTAAGTATGTGCATAATGTAAACAATACATTCATCCTTGAACAAAGTATTGCTGTTTTACCCCTAGTGGCAACAACACATCTACAACCTTAGAACTTTCTGTCACTGTCCCAGGTTAAATAGAGATTGAACCCAACTATCTAGCATAAATACTCCCTCTTGGAGTCACAAGTATTCACTTGGCCAAGGCTTCAACAAGTAACGGAGAGCATGCAAGATCACAAATGACATAGACATGATATTATAATATTCAGCTCCACATAGGTATCAATATAAGTCGGATCCCAGCAAACACAACATGTAGCATTACAATAAGATGATCTTGATCATGATAGGCAGCTCACAAGATCTAAACATGATGGCACAAGTGGAGAAGACAACCATCTAGCTACTGCTATGGACCCATAGTCCAAGTAGGAACTACTCACGCATCACTCCGGAGGCGGGCATGGCGATGTAGAGCCCTCCGGTGATGATTCCCCTCTCCGCAGGGTGCCGGGAAGAGCTTCTGGAACCCCCCGAGTTAGGGTTGACGATGGCGGCGGCGGCGAATATGTTCTGGATGAAAGGCTCGGTGCCTTAGGGTTTTCATGACTCGGGGATTAAATAGGCGAAGGGGCGATGTCGGCGGACCCCCGAGGGGCCCAACCCACGTGGCGGCGCGGTTGGATGGGGGGCCGCGCCGCCAGGTGGTTTGGCCACCTCGTGGCTCCCCTTCGTGTCTCCTTCGGACTCCGTGTACGTGCTGGAAAAATAGGGACCTGGGCTTTTGTTCCGTGCAATTCCGAGAATATTTCCAGAAGTAACTTTCTGAAACCAAAAACAGCAGAAAACAGGGAACTGGCACTGTGGCATCTTGTTAATAGGTTAGTCCCAGAAAATGCATAAAAGTGATACGAAGTGTATACAAAACATGTAGCAAATGGTATAATATAAGCATGGAACAGCAGAAATTATGGATACGTTGGAGACGTATCAAGGTGTTGCAACGGTGTGTCGAGCCAGCTGAAGGCAAGGAGATGCTTTTGGAGATCCACCAAGGAGAGTGTGGTCATCATTGCAGCACAAGAGCTCTGGTGGCCAAGGTGTTCAGGCATGGGTTCTATTGGCCCACTGCTCTTGCTGATGCAGAGGCCATAGTCCGGAGATGTGAAGGATGCCAAAGGTTTGCCAAGCAAACGCATATGCCAGCCTCGGCGCTCAAAACAATTCCTATCACTTGGCCGTTTGCGGTATGGTGTTTGGATATGGTGGGAGAGTTCAAACCAGCCCGAGGTAACATGACGCACATACTGGTGATGGTGGACAAGTTCACCAAGTGGATCGAGGTGAAACCAATCCGGAAGTTGGATGGTCATTCAGCAGTGACTTTTTTGAAGGAGATCATTCTGCGATATGGGTACCCCCATAGCATTATCTCGGACAACGACACGAACTTTGCTGTTGGAGAGTTTGCTCGGTTTTGCATGAACAAGGGAATCCGGCTGGACATAGCCTCGGTGGCACACCCGGAGTCTAATGGACAAGTGGAAAGGTCAAATGCTCTAGTGTTGGCCGGCATCAAGGCTCGGCTCATTGAACCACTGCTGAAAACGCCGGGTGTTGGATAGATGAGATACCAGCAGTACTGTGGGGTCTAAGGACCACGCCAAATCGATCAACTGGCTATACGCCATTTTTTATGGTCTATGGGGCAGAAGCTATGCTACCCACTGACATCGCATATGATGCGCCTAGAGTGGCAATGTACACTGAAGCCGAGGCAAAAGAAGCTCGGGAGGATGCAGTAGATCTGCTTGAGGAAGCTAGAGAATTGGCCTCATCTCGGTCAGCAATATACCAGCAAGGTCTCCGACGTTATCATAGCCGGAGTATCAACCCTCGTGTGTTTCACGAGGGAGATTTGGTACTGAGGCTGGTGCAGCGCAAGAAAGGTCGGCACAAGTTGTCACCTCCATGGGAGGGACCGTTCATTGTGAGCCGAGCTCTGCTCAATGATTCCTACTATCTAATAGATGCGCAGGAACCAAGGGAAGATGGGTTGGACAACCCCGGATCAGAGGTCAGGCGACCATGGAATATAGCTCTACTCCGACCTTTCTACTCATGAAGGGCGCAATGTATGTGCCTCGGTTAGTCCTTAATGAAATGTCGGCACTCCGAGGTTGAAGCTCAGGGACTGCCTCGCTCTTGTGCTTGTGTTTTATTTCTGTTTGTCAATTTCGTTCATATGCCGAACTGTTTTGAACCTCGTCTCAAACTTCAAGTAATGTATGCTGTGTAACTAATCTTGTGACTCGACTGACGAACGCCGAAATGGTAGTCAAGAGCAAAGAGGAAAAACGTGGGAAACATGAAAATGGACTCGGTCCAAAAATATAGTTCGGCATGTGTCGTTTACTAACCCCTGTCTTTACCTTTCATTTATATCGGATGATTTTGAAACACACCTCGACATTTGCTAAGTACTGTATGCTATAAACGACAATCTTGTGACTCGACTGTCGAACGCCAAAATGGTAGACAAGAGCAAAGAATGGCAAGTATAGTAAACACGAAAGTGAACTCGGGGACTCGTTCCAAAAGGGTTCAGCATAAATTCTTAGAAAAAGCATGGTTCGGATAGCAAGATAATAGTACTGGTAGCAAGGCAAACTACTTAAGGTCTGTTACATCTGCACCCGACATACCGGGGATTTAATGTTTTGCTTGAGACAAGTTCAGGCCGCGGAACCAGAGACCTCGGTCGCCGGAGTTGTGGTAGCGGGGACCTCGGAAGCAGGAGCCTCGGGCGCAGGAACAACCTCGGGCGCAGAAACCACCTCGGTCGCGGAAGCAACCTCGGTTGTTGGAGTGGATGCCGGGGTGTCCGTCACGTCGGGGGAAATCACCTCGGTGGCTACGGCTTTGCCGGACATGCCCTTGGAGTTCAGAGGTTCGTCGAAGCTGAAGTCATCATCAGAGCCTTCAGCCATCTCGGTTGTTTTGCCGGCCTTGCCCTTGGAGCTCTCAGGCTCATCAAAGTCAATTTCCTCGCCGTCAGAACCTTCTTCACCGGATTCTGCTTCCTCGTCCAAGCTCTCTTCGTCCTCAGAGTAGAGGCGCCCTTCATCAAAGGTCCGGGTGTTTGCATAACTAGCGAAGAGGTCGGCTGTTGCTTGGCGTTTCTCAATGCCGTCAGGATTGGTGTTCCAAGGAGAGCCCCGGCGCAGGGAGGTAACAGTGTGGATCTCAACATCTTCATACCAAGACAGCACGAACACCAGGGCCTTGTCCGCTCCAGCCCGAGCTGACGAGCATCTCCACTCCCGAAGTCTAGCCTCGGCTCCTTTCAGCTTCGTGGCGAGCTCGTCGATGCAAGTGGGGTCTTAACCTTGTGCCAGAGGGCACGGTGGACCTCGATGGCAGCATCAACAAGTTTAGTTCCAATGGCTCGAGCGGCCTGATCCGAGCATTAAGGGCGACAAGGTGGTCCTGAATATCCCAGCTTTCGCTGAGGGTTTCTGTCTCAGCCTCTTTGCCCGAGCTGCTTGAACTTCGCGGATAGCCTTGTCCTTGGAGTGCTCAAAGTTCTCTGAAGAAGACAAAAAAGCTGTCGCTGAAATAAGGCATACGGTGGCACGGGGTGTAGGTCGGCAGAAAATAAGGAAAAGGGGAAAAGAAACTTACTGTCCATTTGGTGATTAATCCGAGTGAGCTCGGACAACCAGATCTTCGATATAGCTCGGAGGGCAATAAGCTTGGTTTCGGCCGAGGTGGCGCGGTTCTCCAGGGTCTTGGCAAGCTCTTGATGCTGTTCGGCGGCCTGGTCTTTGACCTTCATAGCATCCTCCACAGCAGTTTTGGCTTCATTAGCCCGGTTCAGCTCTTGTTGCAGCCGAGCTATTTCATCTTCGGCTGTCTTCAACTTGGAGGCGTAATCTTTGTCGCTCTGCTCCTTTGCGGATAGAAGAGTCCGGTGAGACTTCTTCAGTCTGTTGTGATCCAGCAGGAGGTTCTTGAAGATCTTTGTCCGAGCATTGTTGCACTCCTGAAAAAATAGAGAGATCAGTTCGAACAAATCCGAGGTCTTTTTAGCACCCGAGGCCCAATTGAGTCCCGGGGACTCGGCGTTGACCTCGGGGACTCAGCATGGGAGAAATGACAAGTTTTTGAGATTCAAGCCGAGCAATTTTAACTCGGTGGAGTGTCAATTGCTCAACTTGAATCTCGGGGACTGGGAATAGTGTATGTTTGTCATTTGGTTTCAAAGGAAGAAAGAGAGTTGCGTAAAGAAACTTACCGATGCCTTCTTGCTACAATCAAGGACCACAGTCTGCATGTTGTAGATAGACTGGAGCACGGCGCTAGGTCCAACTGGATGCTCAGAGGTCGGGTTAGAAGAGACCTCGGCAGCGTCAGCCGAGTTCCAGTCCATGTCATAGTGCTTCTCCGAGCCTAAGCTGTTCCCGCTCTTGGTCCGGAGTTGCCCGACCTCCCAGCTGCTGATGTTCGGCTGGATGGTAGCAGCGAATAGAGCTCGGGAGGTGGCGACCTGAGAGCTCGAGGGCGCGGTCTTGGTCAAGGTGGACCTCAGCGCAGAAGCGGGAACATGCGGCACCAGTTGGGTGCTCGCAGCCTTGGGGCCCGGTGGCGGTGGCGGCATTGGAGTTTGCTGTGGCTGTTGTGGGGGCTCAACAACTGGAGCTGAATCTTTCTTCTGCTTCTTCTGCTTCTTCTGCTGCTGTTGCTGCTGGTTGCGTGCAGCTTGAGACTTGGGGGAGAGCCGAGGCTCCTGCACGGTCTTAGCCGGAGTCTTGGCGCGATCTGTCTCCGCATCCTTCTGAGGAGGCGGAGGAGTCTGATCTCGGCGGGGAGCAGAGTGCCCCAGGCCGGAGTCAGAGCTCGGCGGTGGAAGTTCGGCGGAGGAGACGCGCACCGGGGAGGAGATGGTCTTCTCCGGGCTGCTGAGGTCAATGGACCGTTCTGGAGGAGAGGCTCTGGCGGGGCTGCCGAGGTTAGCCTCGACCTCGGTTGTCTGAGCTTCAACCACTGGAGGCAGTGGTGAGTGTATCGAGCTATGGCTCTGCTTGATCTGCCGAGCCGGGCTAGACGAAAAAGAAAAGATTAAGTTAGGTATAAAAAACTTAACCTCGGAACATCGTGAAAGGTAAAAAGGAGCTAGGTGACTTACGCATCTTCCTCCACGGGGCCTCGCTTCTTGTGCCTCGCCGAGGTCTTCTTGGCACGCTTGGCTTTGGGCGCCGCAGTCTCCGAGGTCTTGGAAGCCTCGGCATCCGAGGTACCAGGTCCTGAGCGCTTCCGGGAAGCTGCAGACGCTGGATGAAAGTTCTTATATGTTGGAGGAGCATATGAAATGGGAATAACGTTGACAGGTTCCAGAATTTGGCAATCGTCATCATCATCATCGGGCCAGTCCTGGATGGACGAACGAACTGGTGGGCGGTGCGAGGTGAAACCACGAGTCTTACCCGAGGTGGCCTTGGGAATGGGGAGGTGATCCTCATTGTCCGGATCTTCAACCTCGGCGGCGGCCGGGATAGGCAGGTCGGGAGTCCACTCCTTAGAAGAAAGGGGGCCATCCTCGATTTCCTATCGAGTGAACTTCTGCAGAGGTGGCGAAATAAAACCGAGTTAGCACAAGGATCAATACAAGGTCGGGGTGAAAATGAAACCGAGGAATATTTTACGTCGGGTAAAGTACACTTACTTGAGCTGGAAGGTGATCTCGGTCGTAGGGCTTGACACCCCATTTCCACTTGTCGGGCATGGTGGTCTTGGCGATGGCCCGGATGCGCCTCTTCACCTCGGAGTCATCAAGTTCAAAGGTGCTGTGCCGAGTGGGGTCGTAGCGGCCACTCATATGGCAGATCTTATGGGCCCGCGCTTGTAAAGGGCTAACTCGGCGGGTGATCATGGTACGCAAGATGTCATCTGCCCCCCAGCTTTTCTCCTGGAGGGACATCATGGTCTGGTGGATCAGTAGAACCTCGGGAGCGTCGGGTGCAGGCTCATAATCCCAGTTGAGTTGGGCAGCGGGGGTTCCGACGGTGAACTCCGGCAAGTTGATGAGGTCTTCTTTCCCGGGTCCTTCACATAGAAGAAGGAGCGTTGCCATTTGCGGCAGGAGTCCAGGCCCTAATCCGAGGAAACTCAGAAAGGCGCCGAGGTGAAATCGAGGCCGCCCCGCAAGCAGTCATCTCCTTGTCCACGACCTTCTTGTTCGGGACGCTTTGCTTCTTGAGCTGGAAGTACTTGGCCCAGGACTCGATGCTTGGCCATAATCCGAGGTAACCCTCGAAAAGGTCGCGTAGGCCGAAAGTTGGAGGACGGCGTTGGCGGGCAGGTGGTGTGGTTGTAGCCCGAATTTGTCCAAGAAATCCCGGAAGAATTTCCCGGCCGGGAGCCCGAAACCACGTTCGAAGTGATCCAGGAAGACGACCCGCTCCCCGGATTCCACCTCGGGTTCGATATCTCCTTTCTTCGGAACTCGGCAGATGAGTTTAGCCGGGATCCGCCGTGAATCTCGGAGCCACTTGATGTCGACCTCCGTGACATCGGATCCCTCCCAGCTACCTCGTTCTCCAGGTGCTCCTTCCTCGGCGGGATCCGAGGCAGAAGACATGTTGAAGCTTTCCTGCAGAAGAGGGAGGTTCAACCGGGGTAAGTACCTCGGACAGTTCAGGATAGCCGGGGTAAATACCTCGGATCATTCAAGACAGCCAGGCTAAAGGATTTAGGCGGGAAACATGTTTCTACCACTGCGAGATAATAGCAAAGATCTACCGATGAGCTAAAAAGGGAAATAAATTCGAGTTCATCCAGGGGCAAACCTAAATCCGTAGAAATGAGACCGTATGAGATATGGCATGGCAAGAAACCCAAGTTGTCGTTCCTGAAGGTTTGGGGTTGTGAGGCTTACGTTAAGAAATTGCAACCTGATGATAACCCACAAGTATAGAGGATCGCAACAGTCTTCGAGGGTAGTAAACCCCAAATTTATTGGTTCGACACAAGGGGAGCCAAAGAATACTTATAAGCCTTAGCAGCTGAGTTGTCAGCTCAGCCACACCTGGAAAGACACTAGTAACAAACGTGATGTGAAAGCAGCAGTAATTTGAGAGAAATAGTAACAGTAACGTAGCAGCAGCAAAAGTGACAATGGAGGCAATGGTGCGGAAAATAGTTGATGACGTGTATATGGACCGGGGTTCCCAGCTTTGCTAGTGGTAACTCTCCAAACAAAGAACATGTGTTGGGTGAACAAATTACAGTTGGACAATTGACAGAATTGAAATAACATTAACACAGAACATCCAATCTATAAATCATACGTAGGCATGTTTTCCATATATAGACGTGTTTGAAACAAGAAACTTGCATGACATCTTTTGTCCTACCAGCCCGTTTGCAGCGGGGCCAATCATGGAACCTACTGGTAATTAAGGTGCTCCTTTTAATAGAGCACTGGAGCAAAACATTAACACTTGGTGAAAACATGTGATCCTCATGTTACAGCCATCCCCTCCGGTTATCTCAATTGTTGTCACTTCGGGGCTTCGTGTTCCGGACAATAACAGGTGCATACAACTTGTAGATACAATCTAAGCAACAATTATAGAGCTTAAATCTAAGATCATGCCACTCGTGCACTAGTGACAAGCATTAAACACAACAAGATTGCAACAACAAATAACTCACAAACTTAATGGATAAACTGATCATAATGTAACAATTCGTCGGATCTCAGCAAACACAACACCGATTACATCAGATGGATCTCAATCATGTAAGGAAGCTCATGAGATCATTGTATTGAAGTACATGAGAGAGAGAGAGTACCAACTAGCTACTGCTAGAACCCGTAGTCCATGGGGGAACTACTCACGAGCATGATGGAGGCAGCAATGGAGATGGCTCCGGGGGTCTCTCCCCGTCCCGGCAGGGTGCCGGAACAGGAACTTCTGGCCCCCGAAACTAGATTTCGATGGCGGCGGAGCTCTGGTGTGTTTCGGGGAAAATCCTTCGGCGTCCGTGATTTTTAGGTCAGGGATGTATTTGTGGGCGAAGAGGCGACGCGAGGCGGTGGAAGGGGCGCCCAAACGCCACCCCAGCGCGGCCCCACTTCTAGCCATGCCCAGGGGTCGTCTGGGCCCTACGGGCTCCGTGTTGGGTGATGTACGAGTCCACGACGATCAGCGGAAAATTTCCAAAAACTTTTGCGACTAGACTTTTTCCATTTGACGTCATCTTCGGGTCGTTTCGGGGACATCTTTAAAAACTGTCTGGTGGAGACAGATTTCAGGAGATCAAAGTCCAACTCCAACTCGGCTTCTTTTGCGTTCTTGTCAATTCCTACACATTGAATTGTAAAACAAGAACAATATGTACTTTTGCAACTATTAATAGGTTAGTCCATAAAATGCACAAAAATAATACATAATGCAAATAAAACATGTAGCATTTGGTATAAAACAAGCATGGAACATCAAAAATTATAGATACGTTTGAGACGTATCACCTGACAAACTCGAGCCAAAATCGGAGAAGTGCGTTTTTGTAGGATATCCAAGGGAGACCATTGGATACACCTTCTACAACAAAGCCGAGGGCAAAACGTTTGTCGCTAAGAACGACACCTTTCTCGAGAAAGAGTTTCTCGCCAAAGGAGTGAGTGGGAGGAAAATAGATCTCGACGAGATAGTTGATCCTGAACTCAAAATTCCGAGTGGCGCAACGGAAGATGTTCCGGAAATGTCCTCCACAGATGGAGTGGGAGAAAATGTCGAGAAACCTCTTTTACCTCATAGGTCTACAAAATCACGTACCACTCCTGAATGGTACGGTAATCTTGTATGCACAGTCATGATCATTGAGTAAGACGAACCTACACTACAAAGAGGTAATGGAAGGACCCGAGTCCGAGAAATGGCTTGAAGCCATGAAATCCGAAATAGGATCCATGTATGACAACAAAGTGTGGACTTTGGTGGAGATTCCCGAAGGGCGCAAGGCCGTCGAAAATAAATGGATCTTTAAGAAAAAGACAGACGCTGACGGTAACGTGACCGTCTATAAAGCTCGATTTGTCGCAAAAGGTTTCCGACAAATTCAAGGAGTTGACTACGATGAAACTTTTTCACCCTGGCGATGCTTAAGTCTATTCGGGTTTTGCTAGCGATTGCTGCATATTTCGATTATGAGATATGGCAGATGGATGTCAAAACTGCGTTCCTTAATGGCAACATTGAGAAAGAATTGTATATGATACAGCCAGAAGGTTTTGTCGATTCAACGAATGCTGGTAAGGTATGCAAGCTTCAGCGTTCCATTTATGGACTGAAACAAGCATCTTGGAGCTGGAATATTCGCTTTGATGAGGTGATCAAAGGTTTTTGATTTGTCCGAAATATGGAAGAGACCTGCATTTACAAGAAAATGAATGGGAGCTCGCATTCCTAGTACTATATGTGGATGATATATTGCTGACTAGGGATGATGTGAAACTTCTGAATAGCGTGAAGGAATATTTAAACAGTAAATTTTCGATGAATGACTTAGTAGAAGCTGCTTACGTATTAGGCATTAAAATCTATCGAGATAGATCAAGGCGCCTATTAGCGTTAAGTCAGAGTACTTACCTGGATAAGATTTTGAAGAGGTTCAAATGGATCAGGCGAAGAAAGGGTTCTTGCCTGTGGTGAAAGCTGAAAGGTAAAGCATTGAGTATGGCTCAGTGCCCAGTAAACGGCTCATGATAAGGACGTGATGGCTAATGTCCCATATGCTTCAGCCATAGGATCGATCATGTACGCCATGTTGAGTACTCGACCCGATGTAGCACTGACTCTTAGTTTTTGAGACGGTTCCAAAGTAATCCTGACAAGGATCATTGGATAGTTGTTAAGAACATTTTGAAGTATCTTAAGCGAACCAAGGAAATGTTTCTCGTCTATAGAGGCTGTGAAGAGGAACTTGGCGTAACAGATTACGTTGATGCAAGTTTCTGCACAGATCTAGATGACTCGAAATCTCAGACAGGATATGTGTTTTTGGTGAACGGAGGCGCCGTGAGCTGGAGAAGTGGGAAGCAACCCATAGTAGCCCAATTTACAATGGAATCGGAGTACACTGCTGCTTCGGAAGCGGCGAATGAAGCTGTCTGGCTGGGAAGTTCGTCATCGAGCTCGGAGTGTTCCCAAGCGCGCAAGACCCTGTGAACCTCTACTGCGACAACACAGGCATCATTGCGAATGCGAAGGAACCAATGTCTCACTCGACTGCCAAACATATACTCCGACGCTTTCATGTGATAAGACAATATATCAAGGAAGGCGACATGAAGATTTGCAAAGTACATACGAATCTGAATGTTGCAGATTCACTGCCGAAGCCTCTTCCACGAGACAAGCATGAAAAACACCAAGTTGCTATAGGTGTTAAGTTATTACCAGATGTAAACTAGATTAAGTTGTACTCTACTGCAAGTGGGAGACTAAATGAGATATGCCCTAGAGGCAATTAATAAAGATATTTTATTTACCATATCTCGATTTTACATAATGTGTTTTATACCATGCTATAACTGTATTGAGTGAAAAAATTAATACATGTGTGGTATGTAAACAAACCATGTATGTCAATTGATAATGGAGTCATATCGTTAGTTGAATGATGTGTTGGACGCACACCCATTGTATAGGAAAACGTAGTACCCAAACCTTCGACCGTGAGATCATATTTAATCACTATCTCTGGAGGTTGCCTTGACTGCATCAACCGTCACACCATAACAGGGTGACCAGAAAGGTGTCTCTATCAGGTATCCGAAGGAATACGTTGAGGCGTATGATCAAGAGCGGGATTTGCCAATCCACATAGCATGATAGATACTCTGGGCCCACTCGGTGAGATTGCATCAATGAGCTTGCAAGCATGTGACTAGGTCACGAGAATGTAATATCACGAAACGAGTAAATAAATAGTATTGTCGGTAACGAGATCGAGCTAGGTATTGACATACTGGAGATCGAGTCTCGGACAAACTAAGTATCGCATGGCAAAGGGAGTGGGACTTGACGTTAAGGTTCAAGAGACAAAGATAATCGTGGACGCACAGGGATCATCATGGGTTTCTAGACCCGCTGATGGTCATTGATCAGAGAAATGTCTCGATCATGTCTGGAGTGATCCCGAACCGTAGGGTGACACACTTAAGGGTAGACGACGGTTAGGTTTGATTTGACACCGAAGAGAAAATATAGAAGAGCACCGGAAAAGTTCCGGGACATATCCGATGGAGATCGGAGGGAAACGAAAGGTGTTTCAGAGCAAGAATAAATTAGATAATATTTATATTATTAATTAGTAAATATATTTTTATTTAATTTTAATATCAACCCACCCTAAATGAGCCTCATCCAGAAGGGAGAGGCCCATGGGGGAGTGGCGCACCCCAAAGGAGAGAGGGGAGGAGGCCGGCCGGCCTAGGTGGGCCACAAGGGGGCCACCTAGGGCCGGCGCACCCCTTGGTTCGACTGGCCATATAGGTTTAGTCCCACATGGCTAAGCCACCAAGGGTGTGGCATCCCTCCTCCACCTATATAAGGAGGTGCCCCCATGCCTTGGAAATTGACCCCAATTCTCTCTTTCTCTCTCTCACCTTCGGACGTGACTCTGCAATTAGAGTTACGCATAGGTTGAGGTTTTATCCACCATACGCACACCGCCGTGCTGTTGGTTCTTCGGTCCAAGTCTCCAACTTCCGCTGCTTCGCTGGACCGGAGTTCAGGGGTCGTCGTCTACACCGTACGTGTGTAGAGCTACGAGGTGCTGCATGTGCGGCACTTGTCAAGAGTACGACTACACGACCTTGAGGTCGGCGCCGCCATCTTCATCGTCAACGTCCTTGCGACGTAACGCTTTCGGTCTTCAAGGCTATGAATACCGTTTCCCTCCGTTACTTTATATCTGCATAGTAATAGATCTTGGCTATTATGGTTATCGTTGTTAGGATTTTTTTGTTTTCTGCATACGATCCCCTTCACCAAAAACCATACAAACTGTACAATGTCCTGTTTATTTGGAAAACAGGTGAAAGGGCAAGTCCCTAATTGTATTTTGGTTAAGATGACACACGATTTAGGGAGGACTAATGTTATCTCTAAGTGAATACTCTGGTTTTAGTCCGCCCATGTTGATGTTGGTTATTTGATGGAGGCCCCTCATTTTTGGATGATCAAGTCGGGTGGTTTGTTTTTATGTTTACTTCCTTGAGTCGATAGGATCACCGCACTATTAAGAGGGGTACCTTGTTGTTCTCTTTGGGGATGAACTCTTAGTCACATGCCATACACCCCAGTTACAATACCCATCCCATTCATACACAAAATAAGAGAGAAAGATATACGATCCACTTGGAATATTGATCATTTTGTAGAAAATGACTATCCGGTATAGAACCCGGAATATTCCAGATCTGGCACCGGATTGACCCGGAAAGAATTACGGGTTAGAACCGGGTGAGTTCGGGGCGAGTCCAGTAGTCTCTGGCTAAGCCCGAAATCCGCCCGATACCAGACCCGAAATTAGTTCCGGGTGAATCCGGTACCAGACCCGGAAATTTCCGGAATCCATACCGGATTGCCCAGTTTCTGTGTAACGGTCAGTTTTCTAAGTGCCTAGTATTTAAGCCCACCTCTTCTTCTTCAAGAGGTATGTCAACCAGCTCCAAACACGAAAATGGCAAAGCTCTCTCTCCTCCATTGTTGTTGACCACTAAAGCTTGAAGATCTCTCTAGCCCTCCAACCAAACTCAAATCCCTTTTGGGAAAACCAAGAGGAGGTCTAGATCTTCGATTCCACCGAGCCAAAAGTGATTCCCCCTTGAGTTCATGAAGTTGGTTGTTACTCTTGGGTTTGTTGGGAAACCCTAGGCGGCTAGGGTCGCCCAGAAGCTTCCGGGTTGTGGATTGTGCTTCGGGAAAGTTTGTAAAGGTTCGGAGGTCGCCTCAAGACCTACCAATAGTGGATTGAGCTCTTTCTTCGTGGAAGAGGCTCAAGGAGAAGAAGGTGAGCCTTCGTGGCGTACGGGTAACCTTCGTGGTATCCCGCACCTCTCCAACATGGCGTACTTCTCTCCCAAGAGAAGGAACACGGGTTACATCTTCGTCTCCGCGTGCCTCGGTTATTTCTATCCGAGCTCTTTCATTATTGTTATTACTCTTGTGATAGCCTTCGTGCTTGAAGTATTATATTGCATCATATAGGTTGTTTCACCTAGTTGTTAGACACACTTTATTTATCCGCATAGCCTAAAACTTGTGAAAAGAAAAGTAAATTTGTAGAAACCTATTCACCCCCTCTAGGTTACCATCTCTATCCTTTCAACAGGGCTAAAAAAACCACACAGACGAGGCGACCCGCCACCCACACGACACAAGTCAGCCAAACGCCACAAATACACACCACCTGCTCCGGGGCTGCCGCCCCGGCGTAGCAACCAGAACTAAGCTCGGCATTGCCCGGAGCCGAACCAGTGAGGGTCGACGAGCCAGCTGTCCGCACAACACCAGGACGCCACCAACCAACGAGCTGTTAATTCGTGCTCAATGTCCTCTTTATGTAGCACGTAGTCCTGGCGCAGATGAAGATCACATACAAAACTAGCTGCAGCTAGAATCCGCCCTCAATTTTTTCCTATGGTAGTGACTCTTCTCAATTCGGCAGCGACGGGCATTTTGTCATTGCGTATTCAAAATAAAAAAAGTTAATTGACGATGATCTAATTTATACAACTATATATTAGAAGCTATGGAGCTTCCAATATTGTCCATGCAAAAAAAAACCCATAAGCTCATTCATAGTCATAGAATGCTTTGTAGAGGGAAAACATTGGTCCAGGGTCAATAATTCATGATTGTTTCACACTTGAGACATACATGGAGGCATATGGGTATCATATTTCACCTACGCGAGATAGAACTCACTGACAGAAGATGAATGCCAGTGTTGTTCATCCTCCATTGTACGATGGGCAACAAAAAAGGTGCATGGAAATAATTCCAGAAGAAGAGAATGAGAAAAATGGTGCAAAGAAGGTAAGCAAGCATGGGCTCAAAATGTATTGGTCTTTATGCAAATCTGCTGATCACAACAAAGAAAGGCCACCACAACCACATGGAAAGCTTTATAAAAAAATCACACGTAAAGCTAGCCAACCAGCTCATAATCCAGAAGAGGAGATTGGTGACCCTGAAATGTTGGAGGTTTGTCTTAATGCTTCACAATGTCTTATTTGAAAGTTTAGTCATGGTTCTTTCCCATGAATGATGACATATTTTATGTAAGGGCGAGGCAACACACTTTACATGGGCGCAGTTTCGGTCCCGTGGCGATGTAAGGATGACATATTTCATGTAAGAGTGATGCTCACGATAAAATCGTGCACAAACGACAGTATGCCTGACGATGGTGCTTTGCAATAGTGTTCTCGACAAGTGGAGGTGGCAACATAGAGTGACTTCACTTTTGATGGCGCTATTCGAGTATCGAGTCCCAAATTTTCTTGGTGAAAATCATAGGTCTATCCTTTACTGCTTGTACCTCACAACGATAGCCATTTTCTTGTTGAAGTCATTGACGAGGTGTGGACTCGGCAAATCCCTGGATTGTACACCCCGGGTTGATTGAGGGGGAGAGAGATGAGCGCTGGTGATCACGACGGCTGACAAGCGAGGCGTTTTACCCAGGTTCAGGCTCCCGGAGGATAACACCCTACTTCCTGCTTGTCTGGTTATTGATGGTGAGCTGTGGCTACAATGGCGAGATGGCAATCTCGCTAGGGTTTGTGGTGGCGGCTATGAGCGTACCCTAGACGAAGGACCCTCCTAGCCTTTATATGGTAGGCTAGGTCTCGGGTGAATGGTGCCGATGGCGCTTACAAGCATGGCGGGGTCGCATGACCTAGCGTTGACTATCTTGGGCCGCACGTCGTCCTCCTTGGGCCTTCCTTGGGCCCTCGTTATAAGGCTGACGGGCTTGGCGTGACCCAGGTATCCCCACCGTGGGGTAGTCAAAGAGTGACCCCACGACAGGAGCCCCCGAGTGCTTAGTCGAATCGTAGAGTCGGGTAAAGGACTCCATCTTCCTGGGCACGCCTTCGAGTTCTTGAAAGGGACAAGTAAAATTGGTCGACTCCGGCCGTTCAGGGCTTATGGAGGATTCCTTTAGTCGAGCTGTCACCTCCAGGGCAAAGTACCGTTAGTACAGCCGTAGCCAGTGATTTTCGACTGCCATTGCTCTGATTCACTCGGGAGCGCGAACAGCGCTCCCGATGGGAGTAGCCCCCGAGATTAAGCTGAATTGCTCGCAATTGAGGTTAAACTCAATTTTTCTTCAGTCGAAAAGCCTGCTCCCGATGGGAGTAAAGAAGGGACTCTACTTGGAGTCGCGACTGGCTTTTGTGTGACTTACTGTGTATTCGGCCAGTTTGGCTTACTGCAGGGGTTTGTTCGGCACTTGGAGCTTACTGGATGTTCTTGCACTCGAATGAAATGTTCGAGTTCTCAATCAGCTCGCTGGCTTTCTGTACGAACTTATTCAGCTCTGAGAGCTTACCGAATTTTCTTGCACTCGAATGGAATGTTCGAGTTCTCAATCAGCTCGTTGGCTTACTTCCTACGCCTCGCGGTTGACGTCAGTGCTGACGTTTTTGACGCACTCTGTGTCTGATGGGACGTGACAGTGCGGTCCCACTGTCAGTATTGACTGGAGACAGCGGTTGCCGCTTTTTCTGACCGTTGGGCGCGAAAATTTCGCGGTGTGATGATGGCGCCTTGATTCCCGCGCGTAGTGGGCGGCGTGGCCGTCGACGGTTGCTATCTCCGCGCGACACGTGGACGGCCAGATGATGTTGCGGAGAGCAGTTTCCGCAGGGATGGCCAGGATTAACTGACCGCGCGGTATATATTTTTTACCGCAGCGGTGAACAGTTCATTCCATCCCCATTCCGTCGTCTCCGCTGCTTTCTTCGCCATTGTTGCTCCTCTGCTAGTTCCTTTCTTCCACCCTCCATGAGCAAGGCCGTGATGAAGAGGGGGAAGGCTGCTGCTGGCACCGGCGTCACCGCCGAGGCGAGCGTGATGAAGAAACCCGACGGCGATTGGGTCAAATCGTCGGTGAAGAAGGCCGACCTCGAGGCCCTCCGCGCGCAGGGGCTGCTGCCGCCGGTAGACCAGGCGATGGTGCGCGCTCCAGGGAAAGAGGTATTTCCCGCTCCTCGCGATGGGGAACGCGTTTGCTTCGTGGATTTCCTTCCGCGGGGTTTCGGGTTCCCCCTCCACGATTTTGTCCGTGGTCTCCTGTATGCTTATGGGATTCAGATCCACGATCTGACTCCCAATAGCGTCTTGAGTATCGCGAGCTATATCGTGCTCTGCGAGTGCTTCCTGGGAATCGCACCTAATTGGTTGCTGTGGAAGTCGCTATTCCTCGTGAAGAGGAACGTGGGGAAGAACAAGCAGGTGTATCCAGTCGGCGGCTTCGGCATCCAGGTGCGTGGCGACACCACCTACTTTCAGATGAAGAAGTCCGACTCCGTCCAGGGCTGGCGGAAGAAGTGGTTCTACATCGTGCGACCAGGAGGGGCTTCCCAACTTCGCTGCTGATCGCGAGTTGCGGAAGTCGAACGCGTGGGCGCACCCGCTGTCGAAGGAAGACAGGGAGGCGACCCAGCCCTTGCTGACACTTCTTCGTGGCTTGCTGAAGAGTTTGGGCACGAGACAGGTGGAGTTCACCTTATTGCCACCTTCTTCAGACTTCGGGTGCAGCCGCTTCGCGCTCGCACCCACCCGATGTGGGCGCGTGAGGATGCTGGCGATGAGCTCGATGATGACGAAGTCGCGTCGAAGGTGAGGAGCATCACTAGCCTCCGAGCCGCTGACCCGTGCAATGTCAAGTGTCCAGTCGAGCCGTATGGGCCTAATAACCCTGTGCCTGAGGTGAGCTTTGTTTGCTTTGTTCATCTTGTATCTTCTTGTGTCGAATCTTTTTGCTTGACTCGAATGCTTCATTCGCTGACAGGGCCGCTCGAACTATGTCAGTCTTCCTCCGTTGATGGAGAATGGCCCTCATGAAGAGGCAAGTTCCCTGAGGACGAGGTTGATGACGATGAAGTTCCCTCCGCCACCTCTCCGAGTGAAGAGCTGGAGGAGGATGAAGATGAGGAGCCGCTGCGGAAACGGCAGAGGCGAAAGGGTGTCGACTCTGGTTCTGCCTCGTCGCCTGTGAAGGAGGCGGGTGTGATCGAGGAAGAGACGAGTGAGTCCTCTTCGGGTACTAAGCGCCCGAGTGACCTGGCGGAACCGTTGGTCGTGCCTCCCCTCGGCTCTGCACCGCCGATCGAGTTCGCGAGGATGGCCTCCGTTTCCTTGGGGAGTGAAGATGATGATGTAGTCAGGTTAGTCGCGTAACCTTTGCTTTGTATTTGTCGAGTGTGCTTTTTCACTTGCGGGTCCTTGAATTGAGAGTTCTTGTGACAGCGACCGTACCGGCGCTGCTGCTTCTTCCCCTCGTGAGATGGAGCACACTTCTGCTCCCTTGCTCGAGCAAACTGCTAGGACGCCCGGAGAGGAGGCTCTGGCGGGTGACGTTTTGGCCTTGAAGGTTCCACCTCCACCATGCCTGAGAGGTCTGCTGATGCGACTCCAGTTGACTCTGGGCTGCTTGAGCATGTAAGTGTTCTTCGATTCCTTCTGCAAGATCTGTATCGGGTGCGCGTACAGCGCTCCCGATGGGAGTAGCCCCCGAAGATGCGCGTGACTGGAATAGTCGGGCGCAGATTGATGTCTTGTGTTTTCTGCAGCCATTTTATCGCCAGCAGATGGAAGGAGCCGCGGCCTTCGTTCGTATGGAGCAGGAGAGGGACCAGCTCCGCGCTGCTCTGGAGCAGGCGAATAGTAAGTATGAAACCTTGTGTTCGAGGAGTGCTTCGACTGCCTTTATTGCTAACTGTGTTCCGTTGACCCGCAGGCGAGAAGGAGAGCCTGAAGGCGCGAGTCGCGAAGCTGGAGAAGTCACTGGGTGAAGCCCAAGAGCGGGAACAAGCTCGGATGCTCTGGAGAAGACCCAGGTCGACCGTTTGCTCGCACTCGCAGATGTTGTTGGAAGTAAGTTTTTCGGCCGTAGGCCTACTTTGTCTTTTGTCGGCTTCTGGCGCCTTATGGGTGTGGATTTCCTTTGGGCAGAGAATTGCGGAGGTGCTCCTCCGGAAGGGACTTCTAGCGAGAGTGTCGGCTTGGCGCAGGTTGTTGGCTTCGTCGACCGCGTCTGCGCATATGCATCGGCAGCGATGCAGCAGTCGGCGGCAGCCCTGCAGAAGTCGACGGAGGCCTTAGCGGCTGTGCACCGGAACATCTTTCCAAACCAGCCACCACCAACTGCTGTTGATGCACTCGCGGCTCCTTCGAAGGCAATTCGAATGTCCTGGCGGACTTCACGCGCGCAGACGGTACGCGGCTCAGAGCTCACTTTCCAGCTGCTTCTTGGTCACCAAGTCGTAGGTGATTTTGAGAAGGTTGTCAGCGACTTCCCCCGGAAGCCTGATGGCAGAACCGCGTCCCTTAGCGGTGTGAAGGTGCAGGCGAGCCAGCTAGCTGCGAAGTTGGTCGCCACCTTCGAGAGGAGAATTGCCAAAGCTGCAGAGTTGGCTGCTAGGAAGAGCCGTTCCTAGTCTGAGTCTGTAGTGTAGACTTTTTCCTTTTAGAACTGCGCTTCTACTGTTGGGCTTGAGTCTGTAATGCACTATATATTGTGCGAGTGAACATGTTGATGGTGAAATGTGAATTCACTCCCCCGGGGGTGCAATCGCCGTGTATTTTTTTTTATCTGGCTTGAATGAGTTATGTTTATTCTTTGCCTGGCCTGACGCTGTCGATTCTTGGCAGTCTGATATGGGCGAAGCTCCTGACATTGCTGGGACGACTGGCGCGGGTGATGAGGAAGATACCACTTTGGCTGCGCCTACTCGTCGCCGCCGTCAAGCTCCTCCAGCTCCTGTGCGAAGCGTGAACGACTAGAGAGTGCTCACCTTCATGAGGAACAAGGTGGTTGAGCTCGAGTCGAAGTTGAAGAATGCTGAGTTGCAGCTGGAGCGACTGAGGTTGCGGCCCGTCGCGCCGTTCTCCCAGCGTGAAGAGTTTCTGCTTGGAGAGATGGACTTGATTGGTCGACAGCTGCAAGGTTGGACTTTCAGCGTTTTTCCTTCGGCTTCTGTGTCTACTTGTTATGCTCAATGCTTGGCCTTGATGCAGATGTCAATTCTGACTTGACGGCGGAGCAGCTTCGAGTGGACGAGCGGGTAGAGAAAGAGGCCGCCGGTGACTCACCCGAAGCGCGCCAGTTTTGGTCGAACAAGTCCAGAGGAAGTATCCTGGCACGAATGCTGGATCGCACCTGGCGGGCTGCTGTACTATTAGAAGGTTGCAGAAAAACCCTCTGGCAGATCAACAAGGTGTACTTTCCTCACAACGAGCAGCCGAATGGACTAACTGCGCTTCTGGAGAGGTTCCGTGAAGGCGGTGCGTTGAAGGAAGTCGTGCACGCTCAACTTGTTGCCGGGGCGAACGTGGCGTTGGCGTATGTTCGAATGCACCGGCCTAATCTTCCATTGCACAAGGTGCTTGACGGCTTGCCTGGAGAGGGTGACTATGCCGATACCCTTGCGGCTGCGCGCCAGATGATTCAGCAGGTTCAGAAATTCAGCGAGCACCTTGTAGGGCCACTTGATGCGCCAAAGGGCGAGCCTGTAGAATAAGAGCAGTAGAGTGCTGTTGCATAGCGTTAGCTTGTAAGAGAAATTTTTCCAAGTGGAAGTATGAGTGTACGTATGTCGAGGTGGGGGTAGCCCCCGAGTTAGTAAATTGTATTTTGTAGACGTCTGTGAATCGTATGGCGCAGCCCCCGAGTGCGTCGGGTGCGGCCTAGTCTGGACTTGGACCTGTATGGCGCAGCCCCCGAGCACTTCGGGTGACGACCAAGGTTGTCGACTTGGACCTGTATGGCGCAGTCCCCGAGTGCGTCGGGTGCGGCCTAGGTTTTGTCGAGTTGAACCTGTATGGCGCAGCCTCCGAGTGTGTCGGGTGCGGCCTATGTTGGACTTGGACCTGTATGGCGCAGCCCCCGAGTGCGTCGGGTGCGGCCTAGGTTTTGTCGAGTTGAACCTGTATGGCGCAGCCCCCGAGTGTGTCGGGTGCGGCCTAGGTTGGAATTGGACCTGTATGGCGCAGCCCCCGAGTGCTTCGGGTGACGACCAAGGTTTTCGACTTGGACCTGTATGGCGCAGCCCCCGAGTGCGTCGGGTGCGGCCTAGGTTGGACTTGGACCTGTGTGGCGCAGCCCCCGAGTGCTTCGGGTGCGGCCTAGGTTTTTCGAGTTGAACCTGTATGGCGCAGCCCCCGAGTGTGTCGGGTGCGGCCTAGGTTGGACTTGACCTGTATGGCGCAGCCCCCGAGTGCTTCGGGTGCGGCCAAGGTTTTCGAGTTGACCTGTATGGCGCAGCCCCCGAGTGCGTCGGGTGCGGCCTAGGTTGACTTAGACCTGTATGGCGCAGCCCCCGAGTGCTTCGGGTGCGGCCTAGGTTTTTCGAGTTGAACCTGTATGGCGCAGCCCCCGAGTGCGTCGGGTGCGGCCTAGGTTGGACTTAGACCTGTGGCGCAGCCCCCGAGTGCTTCGGGTGGCGGCCGAGGATTTTTCGAGTTGAACCTGTATGGCGCAGCCCCCGAGTGCGTCGGGTGCGGCCTAGGTTGACTTAGACCTGTGTGGCGCAGCCCCCGAGTGCTTCGGGTGGCGGCCAGGATTTTTCGAGTTGAACCTGTATGGCGCAGCCCCCGAGTGCGTCGGGTGCGGCCTAGGTTGGACTTAGACCTGTGTGGCGCAGCCCCCGAGTGCTTCGGGTGGCGGCCGAGGATTTTTCGAGTTGACCTGTATGGCGCAGCCCCCGAGTGCGTCGGGTGCGGCCTAGGTTGACTTAGACCTGTGGCGCAGCCCCCGAGTGCTTCGGGTGGCGGCCAGGATTTTTCGAGTTGAACCTGTATGGCGCAGCCCCCGAGTGCGTCGGGTGCGGCCTAGGTTTATGTTGCTTTTTGACTGAAAAAGTAAAGTGGAGAGCTTGTTCCATAAATCACTTCATTGATTTTTGCGAGCAGGCCGCCTCATTAAAACCCTTCCAGTCCCCTCAGGTACCCTGGTAAGGGAAAGAGTGCGTCTGAAACCTGCCGCCTTGACATGTATGCTTTGTTACAACGGGGAGTCGACTAGGCATAGAAGCGTCGCAGCTGCGCGACATTCCATGGGTTGTGGCAGACTGTTCCTGTCTTCGAGTCCTTCAGGCGGTAAGCTCCTCCGCCGATTGCTTCTGTCACAATGTATGGGCCCTCCCATGGGGAGGCGAGCTTGTGCACCTTCTTCTGTTTGAGGCGAAGGACCAGGTCGCCTGGAACGAAAGCTCTTGGCCGCAGTCGCCGTCCGTGGTAGTTGCGCAGGTCCTGCTGGTACACAGCTGAGCGAGTGAGGGCGATGTCGCGTGCTTCGTCCAGGTGTCCATGTCGTCCTCGAGTGCTTCTTCTGCGTCAGACTCGTCGTAGGCCACCACTCGAGGTGCATCGAACTTGATGTCGCAGGGCATGACCGCCTCTGCGCCATAAACCATGAAGAATGGCGTGTACTGGGTTGATCTGTTCGGTGTTGTGCGTAGACTCCAAGCACAGAAGGCAGCTCTTCGACCCAGGCGCCTGCAGCGCGCTCAATGGTACTCGCAGGCGCTTCTTGATGCCTTGCAGACTAGGCCGTTGGCCTTTTCGACTTGCCCATTGGATTGCGGGTGCGAGACTGATGCGTAGTTGAGCTTGATGCCTTGTTCGGAGCAGAAGTCCTTGAATTCTTCGGCTGTGAAGTTCGTGCCGTTGTCGGTGATGATGCTGTTCGGCACCCCAACCTGAAGATGATGGACCTGATGAAGTTAACTGCTGAGGATGCAGTCGAACTTGTGATGGCACGGCTTCGATCCACTTGGTGAACTTGTCGACTGCTACCAGGAGGTGAGTGTGCCCCTGGAGGATTCTTGAGTGGACCCACCATGTCGAGCCCCACTGAGCGAAGGCCAGGCGAGTGGTATGGTCTTCAGTGCCGATGCTGGCGCGTGCGGCTTGTTGGCGAACTCCTGGCAGCCGAGACATTTCTCACGATTTCTTCGCATCTTGCATTGCGGTGGGCCAGTAGAACCCGGCTCGCAGGCTTTGGCTACCAAGGCACGACTGCTGGCGTGGTGCCCGCAGGTGCCTGTATGGATTTCGAGCAGGATGGCTTGACCGTCGACTGGATCAACGCACCTTTGCAGGACTCCTGAGATGCTTCGCTTGTATAGTTCCCCCTTGATGATGGTGAAGCCTTTCGAACGGCGAATAATGCGCTTGGCTTCGACTGAGTTGACTGGCAGTCTCTGGTGCAGCATGTACGCCAGATATGGGCTCGTCCAGGTGGGCTCGATGAGCAGAACCTCCATTGGCTCCTTCTCTTTGCCTGGCGGTCGCGGTGCTCGTTGATGGTGTGGAGGATCCGGGCGCGGGTCGAAGTTTGACAGACCGCTGCGTGATGCGCTCAAGGAAGACGCCGGGTGGCACCTGCGCCTTGTCTGAGCCCAGGTTGGCGAGGGCGTCGGCTTCCTCGTTGCTTTCGCGGCCGATGTGCGCAACTCGCAGCCGTCGAAGGTGCCCTCCAGCTGGTTGTACAGGTCTCTGTAGGCATCATGTTGTCGGCGATGGCGTCACAGGCTTTCATGGTTTGCTGCACGACGAGGTAGGAGTCGCCGTAGATCATGAGGTGAGTGGCGCCGCAGTTCTTGGCCATTCGCATGCCATGGATTAGGGCTTCGTACTCAGCCTCGTTGTTGGAGGGTGTTGGGAAGTCCATCTGTAGCACGTACTTCAGCTTGTCGCCTTTGGGGAGATGAGGATGACTCCTGCCCCGGCTGATCTGAACTTTTTGGAGCCGTCGAAGTACATTGTCCATGCGTTGGACAGGTCGGGACATCTGGCAGCTGGGCTTCTATCCACTCGGTGGTGAATTCTGGGAGCACTTGGGCCTTGATTGACTTCGGGTGAGCGTATTTCAGCCCCCAGGGTCCTAGCTCGACGACCCACTTAGCGACTCGTCCTGTCGCGCATTGGTTGGTCAGGATGTCGGAGAGCCCGGAGGAGCTTACCACCGTGATCGGGTGCTCGGAGAAGTAATGGATTACTTTCCTTGAAGTCATGAAAACTCCGTAGGCCAGCTTCTGGTAGTGCGGGTAGCGCTGCTTGGACAGGGTCAACACCTCGCTAAGGTAGTAGACGGGTCGCTGAACAGGGTAGCTGTGTCCTTCTTCTTCTCGTTCGACTACGAGTACCGTGCTGACCACCCTGTTTGTGGCTGACACGTAGAGGTATAGCGGCTCGTTCTCCAGTGGAGCCACCAGTACTGGGGAAGTCGTGAGTGTTTTCTTGAGTTGGTCGAACGCGACTTGCGCTTCTTCTGTCCACTCGAACTTGTCTGTCTTTTTCATCAGTTGGTAGAAAGGCAGGGCCTTTTCTCCCAACTTACTTATGAACCGGCTGAGAGCTGCGACTCGGCCGGCTAGGCGCTGCACCTCGTGAAGCTTGGTCGGTGCTGGCATTGCGAGTATGTTTTGCACCTTCTCAGGGTTGGCTTCGATTCCTCTTGCAGAGACGAGGTACCCAAGCAGTTCTCCGGCTGGCACGCCGAAGACACACTTGTCTGGGTTCAGCTTGATCTGATACTCGTCGAGGGCGGCGAAGACCTTGCGGAGGTCGGCGATGAGGGTGTCCTCCTTGCGGGTGGTGACGACGATGTCGTCGACGTAGACTTGGACGATCTGCCCGATGAGCCCTTTGAGGCATGCTTGCATTGTGCGCTGGTACGTGGCACCAGCGTTCTTCAACCCGAAGGGCATCGTCTGGTAGCAGAAAACGCCGTCGGGTGTGATGAATGCTGTCTTCTCCTCATCTTCGACGTTCAGTCTGATCTGCTGGTAACCTGAGTAGGCGTCCAGGAAGGACAGGCGTTCGCAGCCTGCAGTCGAGTCGATGATCTGATCTATCCGCGGGAGCGGGAAATGGTCCTTGGGGCAGCATTTGTTGAGGGCGGTGAAGTCGACGCACATGCGGAGTTTCTTCGTCTTCTTCTTCTCCACCAGGACTGGGTTGGCGACCCAGTCCGAGTCTTTGATCTCTCGAATGAACTTGGCATTCAGCAGTCGATCGATTTCTCTGCTGATTTCGTCTCGCTTGGGCCCGGAAAAGCGTCGCATGGCCTGTTTGACGGGTCTGGCGTCCTTGTGGACTTTTAAGGAGTGCTCGGCGAGGTTCCTGGGTATTCCTGGCATGTCAGAGGGTTGCCATGCGAAGATTCTCCAGTTCTCACGTAGAAACTCGACGAGCGCGCCTTCCTATGCGGGAGTCAGACTCGACGATACTTTGACCGTCTTGCTGGCGTCAGTCGGGTGGACCTGATGGGTCGTTGTGTCGTCAGCCGCGTTGAAGGCAGCGTCCTTGGCTGGTTTCTTGCGGGCTGGGAAGATGGTCTTGTCGTTGTCGACTGCCATTGCCTCGAAGTGCTCTTCGACTCCGAAGAATTCGGAGATCTTGCTGAACTCGCGGTCGCAGCTGTTGGAGCGGTCGAAGTCGCCGTGTACCGTGATGACGCCCTTGGGTCCAGGCATCTTGAGCATGAGGTAGGCGTAGTGAGGTACCGCCATGAATCTGGCGAAGGTTGGGCGCCCGAGTATCGCGTGGTACTGCGACTTCCAGTCGACTACCTCGAAGTCGATCGACTCCCTCTTGAAGTTTTCGGGTGTGCCGAAGATGACATCGAGTGTGATTGTTCCCATGGGCGTGACTGCTTGCCCTGGTACTATGCCATGGAATGTAGTTCTGATGCTGCCAAGTCCGTCGTTGGCCTGTTTATCCTTCTGAGGGTGTCGGCAAAGATGATGTTAATGCCACTGCCTCCGTCCATGAACACCTTTTTCAGGGTGTAATCTCCGATCAGAGCTTCGACTACCAGGGCGGCGTGCCCGGGTCGTGGTACTGCAGGCGGGTGATCTGCTCTGGAGAAGGTGATTGGTGTCTCTGACCCTCTCAGGTAGTCTGGTACCGCGGTGGACAGGTGATGGCTTGGAAGACTTGGCGGGTGATGAGCTTCTGAGCCCTGTTTGAGGGGCGCCCCTTCTGTATCATGTTGAGTTGTCCGCGTGCCGCTGGATATGCGTCTGGACCACCGGTGGGGCTTCTTGCTGCGGCTGCTGCTGCTGCTGCAAAGGCTCCCGCAGCCTGTGCTGGATTAGCGACTGCGTGGGGGGCTGCCTGGATGGCCAGCTGCGCGGTGGCTGTGCTGCGGGTGCTGGGGTGACTATCTTCTGCATGGCTTCATATATTTTGCGTGCCTTTCGACAGTCCTTCAACAGGTGGTTGGATCCCCACTTGCCCGTTTCCGGGTTCCTGAACATGTGGTGCCTGCAGGGTTGTTCCAGCTCTTCCGCTGGGCTTAGAGTGCGTTTCTGCCACTCGCGTTTTGGCCTCCGTCGCTGCGGTAGCGCTGCCGCCGCTTCGGTTGTACTGCCCCTGGCTGTATTGGCGACTCTGGTCCCGCCGCTTCGACTGTACTGTGCATGGCTGTATTGGCGACTGCTGTCGCGCGTTTCATCCTCACGGGGGGTTTGGAATCCCGCCGCTACTAACTCGATTGAGTCGTTGCCGTTGTAACGCGGCTTCTTTTTGTGGCGCCCTTCTCGCCAGTTGCTTGGTCCGGCTTCGTCCTTCGGGAGTAGTGTGAACTATTGCGGACCGAGTCCTCTCCGTCTGCCCACTGGTTTGCTATCTTCATGACCTCGATCATGTTTTTCGGCCGGAGCCTACCAAATTCCTCGCGGAGGTCGCGGCGGGAGACGCCGTGCATGAAGGCATCCATCACTCGGTCCTCCGAGGCGGTCTCCATGGTGTTGCGGAGCAGGGTCCAACGCTGGATGTATGACGGAGCGGCTCGTCTCGTCCTTGCTTGCATGCTTGCAGTTCGACGAACGTCGTTGGTCTCGAGTACGTCCCAGAAAGGATTTAACGAAGGCTTCCGCGAACTCGTCCCACGTCCTGAAGGCGTTCTTGGGTTGAGTGTTGAGCCACCCGCGCGCAGAGCCCGTGAGCATCAGCTGGATGTACTGCATGGCCGTGGTCGAAGTACCGCCCTGGCAGCTGCAGGCTATGAGGTAGTCTTCTAGCCAGAGTCTTGGGTCCTGCTTCCCGTCGTACTTGACTGCTTCTGCCGTGAGCTTGAAGCCCTTGGGCATTCTTGTGTCGCGTATGTTGAAGCTGAAGCATGCGGCGCCGCACGGCTCGTAGTCGCCGTCGTTGCGGTCGTAGTCGAAGTTGGGCGTGCTAACCGGGCGCTGGGTGCGGCTGCGGTCTACCGTCCTTTGCGTGATGACGTTGCGGAGGTCTTCACCTGGCTGCGGTTGTCGCAGTTGTCTTGTCGCCGGGGCTGCGAGTGCGGGCTCGTGGTCGCGGCGATCCCGATCCTCGCGCTTTTTCTGTCGGCGCCTTGTTTACCAGTGCTTCTTCGAGTGCTTGATAGACATGATCTGCTGCTTGTGGAGGAGAGCGCGCGAGTCGCCCTCTGGCGGCTGTGTCAGCCGCAGGTATGTTTCGACTGCCATGAGTGCAGCTCCGGGTGTCTTGGGGACGGGTATTCCGTCTGCGTCTTCTATGTATGATGACTCGAGGTTGCGGGTGACTCTAGCGCGGTCGACCTCCGTCATCAGGGGCACGCGGGCTCTGTGGCGCCTTGCTCCTTGCGAGACCTCTGTTGAGGCAGTGAACGAGTAAGCGGCCCTCCTGGCGCTCGACGCGTCGGCCTCCTCCTTGCGTCGGAGGAGCTCGGCCTTCTCTGCGCGGAGTCGTTCGCCTTCTTCCGCAGCAGGTACTGGACCGCCATAAGGTCCTCCCGGGGTGCATCCGGTGGGGGTACGTGCCTTCCTCGACGTGCTTCAGGGCTTTGATTGCCATGTCGCGGGTGATGGTGAGTCGCGTCACCTGGTCCGGCATGACCACCTCCAGTGGATATGCGGGTTCGTCGTCGTTGCCCTGCGGCCTCTGGCCGATCATGAAGACTTGCGCGGGGTAGATCTGGGCAGCGGGATGGACGCTGCCACTGCTGCTTCCTTCGTCCGAGCCGTGCTCGGAATCGAAAATGGCCGCAACGTGGTGGGTACCACAGTCGCTGCCGCGGCTTTTTCCCTGGAGTTTCGCGATCTTTGCCGCGGTCGAGAGTGATGCCGCTGTTGTCGACGTGGGCGCGATTGGCTTGTTGACGATCTTGCGTGTCGACGGAGACGCGAGTGGCGTGGATGAGAGCGGCGCGGTCTTCGTTGCGCGCAAAGGCGTGGTCGACGTAGTCGAAGTTGATGCAGGTCTTGGCCTTGCCAGCGACGCGATCGAGGTAGTCGAAGTTGACTCGATCCGCGCGGTGGTCGACGAGGTAGTCGACGTAGTCGTAGCAGATGCGATCTCCGTGGCAGCCGGAGACGCTAATGGCGCAGCCGTATTGGGCGCGACCTCCGTCGCGGCGGAGGTGGTCGGAGTAGTCGAGGCGGACGTGATCTTCTCAGCAGTCGAAGATGCTGTCACCGCGGTCGCAGAAGATGCGATCTCCGCAGCAGGTGGGGACGTGGTCGACGCAGCCGCGGCAGATGCGAGTGCCGTCGCCGCGGGCGGTGCGATCGCCGTAGATCTGAGCACTCCACAGCTGTCTACGAAGTAGTGCATGGTACCGAAGGTGAGGCACATACCTACGTGCAGATCGGCGTACACCGAACGGTGGGCCGGCGGGTGGAAGGTGTACTCGAAGGAGCCGAAGCAGATTGGCTCCTTGGCGATGCAGACGTCGGTCTTCAAGGTTGATGGAGCCGGTGCGACCATGATTCCAGCGCTCGTTCTTTCCCACAGACGGCGCCAATTGACGAGGTGTGGACTCGGCAAATCCCTGGATTGTACACCCCGGGTTGATTGAGGGGGAGAGAGATGAGCGCTGGTGATCACGACGGCTGACAAGCGAGGCGTTTTACCCAGGTTCAGGCTCCCGGAGGATAACACCCTACTTCCTGCTTGTCTGGTTATTGATGGTGAGCTGTGGCTACAATGGCGAGATGGCAATCTCGCTAGGGTTTGTGTGGCGGCTATGAGCGTACCCTAGACGAAGGACCCTCCTAGCCTTTATATGGTAGGCTAGGTCTCGGGTGAACGGTGCCGATGGCGCTTACAAGCATGGCGGGGTCGCATGACCTAGCGTCGACTATCTTGGGCCGCACGTCGTCCTCCTTGGGCCTTCCTTGGGCCCTCGTTATAAGGCTGACGGGCTTGGCGTGACCCAGGTATCCCCACCGTGGGGTAGTCAAAGAGTGACCCCACGACAGTCATTGTCTGATGTTTGTTCAGAATTTCTCCTTGGTGAAAGCTGATAAGTGAGGCCGTAGCCCAGCGTTAAATTAATGACGCCAATGGCGGAAGATACAAAGTGCTGAAACCAGCTTACAAACACCTCCACACACACAAACAAAAGATCAAGCCAAAGGCTTGTACAAAGAAACTAGTGAGAGCCGAGCTCCAAGCAAGCTGGGTCGGGAGCAACAAGGGGTAGGACCATACAACTTGAAGAGACGAAGACGCCGACGAGGTGGAGCACATCCAGACTAACAAGGTAGCGCCGCCCGGTCCAGTCTCTGGCGCCAAAGGGACCCCTATCCCGGGCCGACACGAAACACCGGCGTCGGTGGGTTAGAGCTCACCCTAGAACTCAAGCCGAATCACCAACGGACGCTGCACCCCGCTGAGATGGGCACAACCAAAAAAGCACACTCCAGCTCCGACAAGCCACCGTCACCGCCACTGAACCACCACCGGAAGAGAGGTAAACCATGGACTCCAGAAGGCGACGCCTTCAGGAAGGAAGCGGCACCGAAGTTCCGCCGTCGTCCGGTCAACGACCTAAGGTTTTCACCCAGAGCATCGGGGGAGAGCAGGGTAGTCGAGACGTCGCCTTCAAGAAGGTAACGGCGCCCGCAGGCGTCGCCGCCATCGGCCAAGACAAAGCCTGGCAGATTTTCACCCTGACAAACACACCGTCTCCAAACCGAGTGTGGCCAGCTGCCGAGATGGCTACCGAACCACATCCAACGTCACCACTCGCCAATCATCACGCCGCCCTTGCGGCCATGACCACCAGACAGCACCAAAACCAGGACCCCCGCCTCGGCGCCGCGACTACCACCGCCCGGGGCCGCCTCCCCGGCATCCAACCTCCACGCACATCCAAGCCAATCAAGCGGAAATAGCCACATCAGCTACCGGAGGCAGACATCGACCACCGCGACCGCATGACACCACGACCTCGATCTGGACCGTTGGCAGCAGCAACCACCAGATCCAGCCCGGATCCGGCGGGCAAACCCCGTGATGGAGCACCAACTCCAGATCCACAAGCAGGCGGTGGTGGCCATGGCCAGCCCGAGCAGGCCCAGGGCCCCTACCCTGACCTCAAGCTCGGCGGCGTAGCACCACCCACCTCGCTCAGGGGAGCCACCGCCTTGAGGCCCGGCGAACTCGCCGGCCAGCAGGTCGACCGTGGCCGGATCCGCATCCATCGGCGCTGTGGGGTCTCCGGCTTGACGAAGCAAGGCGCGAGGAGAAGCCCCTCCGCCGCCTCCGCCGCGTGAGCAAAGCCCGGCAACGGCCGCCGGCGGCGGCGAGGGAGAAGCTCGAAGGGAGGGAAAGAGGTGGCGGCGGCGCTAGGGTTCGCCTCCCGTGTCGTCCGAGGTGGACGACGCGGGGGCCAAACGTTTTTTCTAAAAAAAGTCCTTGGTGAAAGCTCAACATCCGACTTTGGTTTAAATCAGAAGACAACGCTTACGTACTGTTCCTTTCATGGAAGCATCACTCTGGGAGAACATTTTCTTAGTTTGAGGGTTGCCGACTATCTTTTGACATTATATTATTGCAGAGGCCATGTGGAAATAGTATCTGGTTGATACTGCTACATATATTTCGTTTATGGAAAAAGACTCGCGGTAGGTCACAAAACTTGTGGGCAGAGGCGTCAGTGACGGCTGACGTTGACGCCCTGGCCTGCCTGCGTCGTCTGAATTCTGAAAGACTGCGAGGAGGAGACCTTCTTGGGAGACTTCCATTCCAGCGCCGCGCCGGCTCTCACATCTGAGACTAGTCACAATGGGGAGTGTCATATGCTAGTATCATGCACATGATACTAGTCTATGTTACTACTTACATAATGGATAGTAACATATATGTGGTATCATATAGTACTACATTTATTAGGCCGTAGACTCATCTTGCATTGGAATCCGTTATGTTACGGTATCTACCTATGATACCACCATCATCTCTTTCATCATTAATTGCTGTGACACGTCAGCTTTTTGTCAACGTGGCATGCATGATACCACCTATGATACCCCCATTGTGACTAGTCTGGGCCTGAGCCGCTCTGTAGCCTCCGGGCAATAATAGGCAGCATCGGCACGTGATCCGAGGCCAGCGGACGGCCGGAGAGCCAAGTGGCCGGCGCTGCACACGCCAAAGCGCCGCATTTAGCACCCACAACCATCGATCGTCCCGTTGTTGATTCCATTTAACGCGATCCGTTTCCCGTCCTAATCGTAGTAGCAAGCAATTCACCTTCCCTGTCTCCCGCCCGCTAACCCACTGCTGGCCGGTCTAGCTCCTTAATAACTCGGCGCTCTGAGGTTGCGAGACAGCCAGCTTAGCTACTGATCGAGAGAGGAGATCGAGTGACTGAGTGAGAGCAAGCTAGCCAGGCCTATAAGAGGCAGAGAGCGCCCGCCACCTTGTGTCCATCCACCACGCGCACTCCTTGACAAGTGCAAGCTAACGTAACCAGCCACCGGAGTACTCTCAGCCAAGGGTCGGTGTACGTACGTGCCTCGTCTAGCTAGCTCCGTGGCCGCTATGGACGCTCATTCTCCACCGGCCGTGTCCACCGCCCTCCTATTCGTCGTCGCGGCGCTGCTCCTGGCGTTGCCGACGGCGTCCGCGGCGCGCGCCTTCTTCGTGTTCGGCGACTCGCTCGTCGACAACGGGAACAACAACTACCTCATGACGACGGCGCGCGCGGACGCGCCGCCCTACGGCATCGACTTCCCGACCCACATGCCCACCGGGAGGTTCTCCAACGGGCTCAACATCCCCGACATCATCAGTACGTTACGCTCACCCTCTAGCTTGCTTAGACTCATTCCACCATCATCAGTTCTTGACATTTGCATACTGATCTGCAGGCGAATACCTCGGGTCGGAGCCGGCGCTGCCGTACCTGAGCCCGTACCTCCGAGGCGAGAACCTGCTCGTCGGCGCCAACTTCGCCTCCGCCGGCGTCGGCATCCTCAACGACACGGGCGTACAATTCGTAAGCAACATCCACACACGCCAGCCCTAGTACAATAATGCAAGTGACATTGATTGGTTAATTGCTCACTGAGGCTCTGTGTACGTACTATGTGTGCAGGTGAACATCATTAGGATCGCGCAGCAGCTGGACAACTTCGAGGACTACCAGCGGCGGCTGGCCGGGTTCATCGGCGAGGACGCGGCGAGGCAGCGGGTGAACCAGGCGCTGGTGCTCATCACGCTCGGCGGCAACGACTTCGTCAACAACTACTACCTCGTGCCCTTCTCCGCCAGGTCCCAGCAGTACGAGATCCACGACTACGTCCCCTTCATCATCTCCGAGTACAAGAAAGTCCTCGGGGTAAGCTTAATCTTACTCCCCAAACCTGCAAGTTGCCCGTCAAAATATACTAATTAAAGCAAGTTTTAGCATAATCCAAAATACAGTTTTAGCATAAACCAAAATGCAGTTTTAGCATAATCTAACAAGCATGGTTAGCATTGAGGAGAAAACTTGTCGGGACGCTCTTTTCTTTCTGTCAGAATGGTGTACAAGAGTGGTAGGCCTAAATTTGCCCAAAATGCATCGAACAGTGAAATGCTGCGTAGTGCTGGAGAAAACAGTAGTGGAAAGGGTTGAGTCTGCATAGGCTGCCTGCTGGTATGGGAAACAAGGGATGGGCACCGGAGCCTCCCTTCGGGTATTATGTTCTGCAAACAATAAACTGACACGGCCTGTAGTAGTTTCTGCACACCGAATTCAGCACTGCACTGTTAACTGTTTGTGGCAAGAGTTAGCCCATGAAGAAAGATATAGTTTTATTCACCAATTTCAGCAACAGTCCGAGATATCTTCACTGTCGAAGCAGATTTTTTTTTTGAGGTTTAAGACAGTCGTATCCGTCATCCGATTAGATAGAATAGAGTGTTATGTACAGAATTTCGAGCTAGGGAAAAAAAATCCCTAGCTAGTGTTACTGTCGAAGCAGAATCCAGACATAGTACACAATCATTTCTCATTTCAGGCCACTAGCTAGTGTTGCTGTCTTACTCGCATCCATACTGCATTTTCATTTCGAGAGACAAGTTTCCAGTATTCCGATACATATGCATCTAGAGATTAGACATCGTTAAGCATGAGTACTAAAAACACCAAGCACTAACTAAACCAACATGTTTTAAATAGCATTGAAAGAATTAGAATGAGCACAAGGCTTCGTACCAGATCCCCTCTGGCTTCAGATCTAAAATCCTTCAACTTTATGATTCATAGGCTCTATGTCAGAATAAGCACAGCATTTACTTAGTTTCCAAGCAAGAAAAATGCAGTACCACGGCCGCCCCACGAGTTCTTACCGTAGGACGGGCGTAGGGTGGAGTATGTCTGTCTCAGCATCGTCTCTCGATGCATGCATGTCGGGTGTTGTCACCAACAACTCTCTGCCGATGCAATCAATAGACCAACCAGTACACAGTACTACACAAAATAACTCTGATCTTCCCAGTAAAAAAGCCAGCGCCAAGTGTGATTCACTGGTGTGTTTGTTGCGATGTGTTTACTCCTGCCACATGCCAGAGCAGTACTTCGCCCTCGTGCATGCAGGCTTCGTTTCAGCTACACATAGAGCATGCTACGTGTGAGCGTTCCGAGTAGGGGGCCAGGGCCAAGTGGCAACCTATCGAAATACACCATTGTCTTGTCCCTAACCAAAAGCTTCATGTATACGCATGCATGCTTCGTTTCAGACATGCATGCGCCATTGCCGCTCCTTCGTGCCTAACCATGAACTGCATCTTGTTATGGATATGTGCATGCAGAGGCTGTACGAGCTGGGCGCCCGGCGGGTGATCGTGACGGGGACGGGATGATCGGGTGCGTGCCGGCGGAGCTGGCCCTGCACAGCCTCGACGGCTCCTGCGCGCCCGACCTCACGCGCGCCGGCGAGCTCTTCAACCCGCAGCTGGAGCGGATGCTCGTCGAGCTCAACGGCGAGGTCGGCCACGACAACGTCTTCGTCGCCGCCAACACCAACAAGATCAGCTTCGACTTCCTGTTCAACCCGCAGCAGTACGGGTTCGTGACGGCCAAGGTGGCGTGCTGCGGGCAGGGCCCCTACAACGGGATCGGGCTGTGCACGCCGGCGTCCAACGTGTGCGCCAACAGGGACGTCTACGCCTACTGGGACGCCTTCCACCCCACGGAGCGCGCCAACCGGATCATCGTCGGCAACTTCATGCACGGCACCACCGACCACATCAGCCCCTTCAACATCAGCACAATCCTCGCCATGGACAACCACGGGAACTAGCTACCTTATCAATTACCCTGCGACAACCTACATATATAGCTATATATATATATATATATATATATATATATATATATATATATATATATATATGCTCTACATTTGTTCCTGGTTGGTTGAATGAACGGCTCTCTGAGTGTGGTCTAGGAAGTTGATGGGTACTTTTCCTTCTTTTCTGGTTTATTAGGCGAGAGTAATGCATGGTGGGTTATGATTGTGTATGTTTGCTGCTCCAGATCGATTGTTTAGCAGAGCTAGTAGTGGCTAGGAACTTGAGAACTTGTGACAGTGGTTTCTGCTGGATTAATTCAAGAATTCGTTGTAGCATGTGAACCTTTTTTTTCTTCTGTCGGTAGCTTGTGAACTTTGGGGTGCTAGCAAACAGGTACGGATCGATGGGCGAATATGTTGCTGCCTCGTGTTCATCGAGCGTTGAACGGAAGAAGTTTGACCAGAGTCAATGGCACGGCACATAAAAATAATAATACTGCGTAGTTCTGAAGTGTCAAGACGGGGACCGATTAAACAGAGGAAGGCAGACCGGCAGAGGATTCACGGTTTGAAATTCAGTGAGCAGCACTGCATGGAAAAAACCCGGGCCCCTGAAATTCTCACCTGATTCCATGCCTTCGGAATTCCACTTACCAATCAAATGAGGAGGTGTTAGTTTTGTTGTGCCAGATTTCAGCAGATTGCTCACCTGCTGCAGAACAGCACGCAGGTGTATGTGCGCCGTGGCGGCCTGCAATTCAGAACCGTGATTTTGATTGAACGGCCTGCACTAGACGGCATGGTATGGGCACTCCAGAGTTCAGAGCCTGGTTATGGAAGAAATAGAGGGAAAACGAGAGACATATACAAGACAAATGGGATTATGGAAAGCCCATTCTGTAGGAACAATTCGCTGCGACGAATGCTAGTCAATCATGCCTATCCTCTGATTCAGATTCTTATTAACAAAAAAAAGTCTCGTCCCAACGGGTACTTAATTTGCTTATTTGCTTAACTAGACAAAACTATGTTCAACATCCTCCGTTGGAACAAATATTAAATAGTGTTCTAGCAACTCATCCCCAAAGCTAATCCACGCTTTTCTTTAATAGAAACTGTTTTTCTGTTCTCTCACGGCACGCAGCAAATCACTGTCTTGCTACCCCAATTCCTCAGCAGTTCACTACACCAAGACATATACACATCATCTCATCTATATATAATCCACATTACACCCACGATTATCATCACATCCAGTCATCTACCTCGAGCCCTCCACAGTCCAACTTCTACCCAAGCCGGCTATGGCTAGCTACTCTATTGGTTTCCTTGTCACCATTGTCGTGTGCACCTGCGCGCTTAGCGCTCTGGCGGCACGTGACCTCACAGATGATAGTTCCATGGTCGTGAGGCACGAGCAATGGATGGCCAAGTATGGGCGCGTGTACAACGATGACGCTGAGAAAGCACGACGGCTTGAGGTGTTTAAGGCCAATGTGGAGTTCATAGTCGGTGAATGCTAGGAACGACAAGTTCTGGCTCGAGGCCAACCAATTCGCAGATGTCACCAGCGATGAATTCAGGGCTACTCACACGGGGTATAAACTTCCGGTGGGTGGTAGCAAGGGCCAGAGGACGACAGGCTTTAGGTACGCAAATGTCAGCCTCGATGCGCTCCCGACTTCCGTGGACTGGAGAACCAAAGGCGCCGTCACTCCTATCAAGGACCAAGGCCAATGCGGTAAGCTCTAATTTACATTGTGTTTGAACTTTGCTCAATTCACATGTCACCTAAATGACTGAAATTTTTCAAAATTTGAATATTTTTATTGAAACTGAGAACCTGTGAAGGGTACAATATGCTACTGTAAATTAACTATACCCGACACAAGCAAATTATTCCATAATTATATTTTATTATATGGACGCACTTGGGCAGCGACTAACTACTAATTCATGTCTATATTTCAGGGTGTTGTTGGGCATTCTCCACGGTTGCCTCCATGGAGGGGATTGTGCAATTGAGCACCGGCAAACTGATCTCTCTATCGGAGCAGGAGCTTGTGGACTGCGACACCTCGGACAATGGCTGTGGAGGAGGGCTCATGGACAATGCCTTTGAGTTCATCGTCAAGAACGATGGCCTCACCACCGAGACCAACTACCCCTACACCGGCGCCGATGGCACCTGCAACTCCAACAGGGCCTCCAGCGCTGCAGCGTCAATCACAGGTCACGAGGATGTGCCGGCCAACGACGAGGCGTCACTGCAAAAAGCAGTGGCGGCGCAACCCGTGTCCGTGGCTGTTGATGGAGGGGACAACCTCTTCTGGTTCTACAAGGGCGGTGTGCTCTCCGGCGAATGTGGCACCGACCTTGACCATGGCATCGCGGCAGTCGGGTACGGTGTGGCTGACGATGGAACCAAGTTCTGGGTGATGAAGAACTCGTGGGGCACGTCGTGGGGCGAGGATGGGTTTATTAGGATGGAGAGGGACATCGCTGACGAGCAAGGCCTCTGCGGGCTTGCTATGCAGCCTTCCTACCCAATGGCGTAGCTTGCTTTATTCCGAGCTTGTTACTTTGCTTTGACGCCTGTGTATCTATATATACCACCCTGGATGATTATGTAAATCAACATTTGCTTATGATGCTCTTATATATTGTGATAGCTTCACATGAGATTATCAGAAATTCCGGCTTTACAATTATGGATCTCACATTTGGTACTACACTGAATTAGATGATCTTATTTTGCTACATCCGTAACTCCGACAAGATGTGGTTATTAGCAATTGCTCAATTCAACAACAACAGGGACTTAAACGTCTAGTCTAGGAACTTAGGATTATCTATGTACTAAAAAAGGGTCAATGTTGTTTTAACCTCAGCTCAAATATCACCAATATCTATGCAAGAGACTTTGATGGTTATCCTTAAATCAATCTATTAAGAAAGACTTTGAATGTCCTTAAATCAATTTATTAAGACTTTCATGGTACCTCTGCCATATACCATAAGCTCTTTGATAGTTGTCCCAAAATCAATCTATTCAGAAGCACCATCCTTGTCTCAGTGCGACCTAAGTATTACTAGATCTTTATTTTGATAAATACTTGGTTGCAAACGGGAAGTGGATCTAGTTGTACTTGGCGCAATGTACTCCGTAGTAAATTACGAAAATAATTGGGCATACGGAGGACATAATAATGTATTCAAGCAATGTAGATGAAACAGAATCAACTTACAATCCTGATTAATCATAAGGATCACGTTTCATCTCTACAATTCCAATCAACGAGTTGCGACAAGGTCCCCCATGAGCCCTCCACCAAGTTCATAGTGCTTTGCAGAAGAGAACCCAGCTTCTTTGGCTAACTTCTCCAGCTCCTCTCCTAGAGGAGAGATAAACAACACAAACTTGATGTAAATAAAGGAGCAATAAAATCGTGAAGCGGCACATAGTCACTGGCGAAATGGCACCAAACACTCCAGTGTTTGGAAGAAAAGAGAGCACTGTTTCATTTAAAAATAAGAAAGACTAAATGTATCCATCTATATAATGTTGTGTCTTTGTGTGCGATGGAAATAGACGGTGTCCTATTGTACCCCATCAGGACAAGTTGTGATTCATATTGATGTACTTGTGCTATCAGAGTGACCTATGCAAGTCTTGAGATACAGTTGTTTTTTATCATAGAAGATTTGTCCTCCTGGACTCTGCATCATGCGGTGCACATAGCCAATTTTACTTAAGGGACGTACAAAGCATTGATGCCAAAATCGACTTACAGAATGGCAAAAAGAGAAGGCCACGCTGTGGCCAGGATTGGCAGGGAAATCCTCATAGCCAGCGAGATGGCATATGCTACACTTACAACTGGAACAACCACCTAAACGACACTAGAACAAATAAAGAACAACTCTACCACACTACTCTCGCTTTATTCTTATGTACAATTACTTTTACTTGATGAAGTAATATATTTTTTCGGTGTCATGTAAGTTTTCACTGGAATGAAACATATGTTCAAACCTGTAAGATACTGTTGTATCGAACTTTTCAAGTATTTGTACTCTTCAGTAAGTCCGTAGCTACTAGCTAGAGGAACCACGACATTATCAATTGCCCAACTCTGCAAGAAAAAAAATCACTTTGGTCAGTGAGGATTGTAGGATCAGTTCCAAAGTCTTAAATGGGACATGAATCACATGTGACCATATGTGATTTTGCTAGAACGTCATGGTGGAACACAGGAACAGTGAAGAATTGCTGTTTGTCAGGGAAGTTGAACAGGCTAATTCGGGTGTCAATGTATCCTATACCAACTGAAATTTTACCTGTAACGATGCCGTGAAAAATGACGAGCTCTTGTTAAAATCTAGAACAGATACTCTTGATCCTGCAGTCCAATAAAACAAAATCACGATAGTTTACGCTGAACTGGAAAAAAACTATAACTGTATACCGAACCTGGTTTCAGGACCCTAAGGATCTCCCGTATTGCTTTGGGTTTGTCAACCAAATTGCGCAGCCCATAGCCAACCGTAACAGCATCGAAGTAGCGGTCCGCAAAAGGTAAATCAAGTGCATCACCCTCGATCCATCTGCAACCCCAAGATTTAGAAGCAAATCATGCGTTAGCCAATCACCTAAGCTGCTAACCCGATCAAAAGACAAGCACACGCCCCACAAATCCTCACAAAGCTACACACAGCAGAAAGTTTAAAATGTCCAAGTTCTCACATTGAGGGTGCTCACTTGATGTTCTTGTAGCAACGCTTCCAGTGTTGGTCCTGACGGCTAGCAGCAGTTTGCAGTTGCTGCCTTGAGAAATCGACAGCCATCACCTGCAACATTTGATATCTTGAACACTGAGATTACCAATTGGTTTTATATTTTTTTTGCTCGGGCATTCTTGCCAATTCAACATTCCAATTTCCAACACCAATTACCTCTCCATCTAGGCCGACCTTTTGAGACAGAAGGAACGCCAAATCCCCGCTCCCGCAACACAGATCAAGAACCCGATCCCCTCTCTTCGCCCTGACATCCAGAAAACATAATTTTGCATCAAACATTTGTAAGTTAAGAAGTTCAATTCACATTACTATGACTAGCAGTAGCGATGTGTAATGTACATGGACCAAGAGACGCAGATACGCTTCCACGTTCGGTGCTGCCCCAGGCTGAGCACGTCGTTGAGCTACAAGGAACGCGGCACCGCCGTTGTCAGTATCTACACTAATTTCGCGAGAGATGAAAGAGGGAGGGAGCTGGAGCCTGGAGATACGGACATGGTCGTAGACGGGAGCGATGCGGCTGAAGAGGGCATGTCGCTCGTCGGCGGCCGACGAGCAGCGCACGGCGACGGAGCCGCGGAGGCGTCGCCGGCCTCCGGCGTGGCTGGACGCCGCCGCCGCGGCGCCGGCGGTTACGGAAATCGCCGTGGCTACGGTGCTCATCGGTATCCGTTAGCTCGCACCCGCCACATGATTAGGATTGGTTACAATGACTAGGTTTGACTGATGACCGATTGACTCTTTTGCCCCTACCTCTGAATCAATTTTGGAGTTTCCCGACTCTTGCCGCCGCCGCCGGTGAGGGTTGCGTCTCCCGTGGGGAAAGCGAGGTCTAGATATGGATGTGGGGTCCTGCCACCTCGGCGGCAACGCCGACGCGGTGGAGTTCTGCCCGCACCGCCCCTTCCGCCACGTCCTGGCCGCCGCCACGTACACGCTGCAGGAGCAGGCGGGGGAGGAGCAGCAGCAGGACCGCGCGGGCACCATTTCGCTCTTCTCCGTTGATGCCGCCGCGGAGGACGAGTCCCGGCGGCTCCGGCTGCTCCACACAGTGGAGACCGCGGGCGTCTTCGACATGAAGTGGAGCCCCACGGCGCCGCTGCTCGCGCAGGCCGACGCCCACGGCCGCCTCGTCCTCAGGCGGCTGGAGCAGGAAGACGGATCGAAAGAAGGTATTGCTCGCTCCTGCTCTTATCCTTTACAAATATCTTAGTGAATATGAAAACAAATTGCGAAAATGTTATGTCGAAACAGGGCCACGTGTTGGTGTATCTGGGTAAGCATCTGCTGGCAAAGTTTCCATTAATCCTAACAACAACGACAATTCATGAGTAGAATTGAGGTAGTCATGCTATAGGAAGCTGTCAAGTTTTTCGGCTTCTGAATGTATTCAGGTTGATGGCAGTGAGCGGTGCTTGCCGAAATGTTTTGGGGTTCAGAGGCCATGCAGTAGCAATGCTATTTATTTAGTAAAACTAGCGAATGATTAGATTTCGGTTACTAATGTCTCATACTAAAGGCGTAAAGGTTAATCTGGTTTCAGAGCAAGAGATACTGGGGAAGGTCGTCATTACCTTATTTATTGAGAAGGGTAGATTGACGACCAAAGTAAATTCAGGATGCTCTGCTAGTCTTCTTAAAAGTTCTGTACTCAAATTTGGTCGTAATGTCATTGTTTAATTAAAAAGTTAGCCTAGTTTATTGCATTCTGGAAGTGGGAGAACTCATATAAGCAATTTGTCTGCCATGTCTATGAACACATCTTGAGGGCTGATACAAGTGCTTCCTATGAACATATTGCACAGGTATTGTTCTCACAGATGTCTGTGCCGGAGACGTTTCTTCTGCAATGTGCTTGTATGTGGACTGGAACCAAACTGCCGACTCCCTGTCCGTTGGATTATCAGATGGTTCACTGTCTGTGATTTCCATGAGAGAAGACCGCTTGGAGGTATCAGAACAGTGGACTGCCCATCAGTATGAAGTCTGGACATGTTATTTTGATCGCGCAAGGCCAAACGTGTTGTACAGTGGATCAGACGACTGCTCTTTCAGTTGCTGGGACTTGCGGGAAAGCCCATCGAACGTTGTATTTCAGGATAAAAAGTCTCATACTATGGGTGTATGTTGCATTACTCAGAACCCATTGGAAGGGAACATGCTACTCACTGGAAGCTACGATGAATATCTCAGAGTTTGGGACATGAGATCAATGGCAAAACCTGTAAATGAGAAGTCCCTAAAATTAGGGGGTGGTGTATGGAGGATTAAATATCATCCTAGTATCACGGATGTCATATTGGCTGCATGCATGCACAATGGGTTTGCCATTGTTCAGGTTGGTACTGGAGATGCTACAGTAATGGAAACATATTGCAAGCATGAGTCCTTAGCATATGGTGCAGATTGGCAGACAAGTGAAGTGCCAGAACATACCACAAATTCTTCAGTTATTGCTACTTGTTCATTTTATGATCGCCTTCTCCGTGTGTGGCAACCAGAGAACCTAGTCAACCAACCAAGCTTTAAGTCCTAAACCATCATTATGTTCAATTCAAGTATCACTTGGAAGCCTGTATCCTGAATGAACCAAATTGATTTCATTGAGGTAGCTCTTTGAATTTATGTTATGTTATTTGAAATGATGAGCTTATAATAGCACGCTGTCTAGTTTATAGTACGCACTCGCAGACATTAGTATTTGTTGTAAGTGTCCCCAGTGCAAAACTTGGAAGCTCTCTGTTGATGTTATTTGAGAACGAACTTTTTAAAGCTCCATCTGGTGCATCATAGTAATGCTTCGGCAACAATCTAGATACCAATCTGGATGAGGCTCTTACTGAGCTTTCATTGGTCATAATTCTGTCTGGAAATTACAGTAACACTGAGCTTTCTAGTTTTGCTTTTTAATCACATTCTCATAACTGCTAGTATGGTTACAAACTACTTTTCCAGCCTATGCACTCTCTTCACAGTATGGTCAATATGCTAATCATGATACTTAAAAGGGTTAGATCATAGCTTTCCATTGATGAAATATGAGGTGTTGGGTAATTTTCATAGCCTCACAGTCACAGGCGAGAATAAGGACAAATAAATTTGTCAATTTGATAAGTTAAAGTCTACCGAGGTTGGTGGATCTTACTAGTTGATATGACCCATGCAGCAATATTCAACCACGCTCCAGATGTGGTACTTTATTTCATTGTATTTTTGTGTGTATTTGCCACCAAAGTATCCCAGTCCTGCCTTGGTGCTAGTCAAAGAGAGCTAACTGAGCACTGTTCAGCTAGATCGACTGGTCCAGTTTACAAAACTGCTCTGTTCTATGAAAGCTGAAAATGACGTTAAGTGCGACAATGGTATACATAACTATGGATAACATTTGAAGTTATCTTTGATAATCATGCTCCGATTTGTTTGGATTTTGCTCTGAATTTGATGTGGGTCAAGTCAATCTAGAGTAGAAGTAGATGCATCAAAAACATGGACAAGATGGGATTTATATCGCTTTATAGTTGTTCCTATCTGATGATACATTGCGACTGGCTGCAACAGTGAGAAGGATTACCTTCTTGTGCATTTAGGTAACCAAGAATCGCTATGCAGTGTAAGAATAGTTCCGTGTTCAGTCTTGGATAGCTAAGTGGCTTTTGATGTTTTTGTGTCCTTAACCTATTAAAAAAATGTTTCATTACATTAAAAGCAAACAAAAAATCCACCTGATGCATACTATCACTGTTAACCACAATCGTGATGTTTGTGAATGATCTGATACCACAAGTGCGAGTTACCAGTCCAACATGCATGTGATAGCACTTGTACTAGCTTCTTAGTTCACATGTCTTCAGTGATTGTGTGGGCATGATTGTTGTCTTAGTTTGTCGCACCGACTGACTGTAGTTACTATTGAAGGAATCTAGCATTCAGCTGTCGTTTCAAAAGAAAAAAGTTAATTTTGAGTGTAAAATAGCCAGATGACTGAGGACATGAGTATTCTTTGGGTGCTGTGTACATGAGGCACAGCGCTCTGAGTAAACATTTACCATGTCTTGTGCACAAATATGATAAAAAATTAAAACTTCTAAGGTACTCATAATTGGAACTAGGTTTAGGTTCTGTGATTCACTGTGCAACAATTTTTCTAATTCTAAATGAACTTGAGTTTTATGCAGTGGATATAACCTAACCTTCACTGAGCTTTGTAGTATTGTATTGAATTTATCCTACCGGATGTGCTTATTTTTCTGAAAATGTTTTAGCTTCAGTGACCCAAGACCTAAAAGGCAACTTGTTGCTTGAATTTTAATCCAAAGAAAAGTTATTGTTTAATTTTTCATTGCAGGAAAGTTGTGTTACTGTCTGTTTAAGATCTCTAGTTTGATCTCACTCATTTTTGATAGCGCTGTTGTATTCTATTTGATAATATAGTTGACTTTCCAGACTCGGGGATTCTTTGATGTGATGGGGGTCACCCCTACACGGCTACGCCTATTTTATGTATTAGTCTGGTAAGAAATATAATGTCTTATGTTCCAGTATTCAGCATTTTTAGTGTGGTTTGTTATCTACCTGTTTTACTCCCTCTTGGCCTACAAATCTTGTCTTGTTACTTTTTACCCTATGTGTAAGTACATGCTTTGACCCTCAACATGATATCTTGTTCTGAGTTTGATATTAAGTGCTTTATGTTGCAAAAAAATCCTTTTTAAGTTCCTATTTGTTTTAGACCAACCTGTTTCCAGTTGTTGCTCTAGTTTACTTCAAATGATAACAAGCACAATTCATGGTTCAAGATTGTGTAGTACATAGAAGGAAACAGGGACGGTGCTACTCACAACTTGTGATGTCAAGTGATATCCCAGGTTTTTGAAATACCCCTTCAGAAATTTATGCCTCAGTCCCTAGAAGTATGATGCAATATCGTGTATTGACATTACAGGTCCTAGAACATAGCACCGCCACTGGAAATAAAGCAGACCACATGTATGTAGGCCATTTTGCAGATATATGTAGAAGAAAGGTGTCCTTTGGGACCTGTAAATTCATGTGTGCTTGTGTATGTACTGATGAAAGTTATCACACACAACATGCACACACACATACACACACACACTCATACCTATGAAGAAGCTGACATAGGCCGTGGCGATTTAGGAAAATATAGTTACTCAACGATTGATCCTGCATGGTCTAGAAGGATTTAAAGCCCTCTAAGAAAAGAGCGAGGGTTGAAAAGCCAGCTCCAGACTTCTCAATGCGCAATGACCCTTACATGGTTTGGCATGGTTGGTTGCCGACAGTAATGGGTCCTGTACTATCTAAGGGCATTTCTCGATAGCCGTTCGGGTACGATCAGGCTGAAAATTCCACTAGTTCCTGATAGACCTGGTATTTTCTCTTTTGCCAAATGTCAATGCTGAACTTAGTGATAACTCAATAAGGGTTGGTGAGCTATGCCCTCTGCAGCCGACTGGAGGGCACCGTCTGACTGGTGATGCCATGCTTGATTCCCTAGTACACACCATGTCTCCCTTGTGTTTTTTAGAGACTATCCTAAATACAAACTGGAATATAAACCTAAAGTCAAATACCAATCGGCTGCCTCTCCCGACTTCATGCAAAGTTGCAAACTCTACTGGGCCTACTTCTTTTCGGCTCAAGCTTTTCCAGAAACATCTTAAGCTTCTACGAGAACTTTCGTTGACTTGCATTGACATAGTTTAGGACATAGGCGAGACCCCCGGGTAGGATTAGCTATTCCCCCAGCAATACTATCTTGTTGATACCGGATATCCAAACAACGTGGTATGTAGCACCATTCAAAGGGCAGAGGTACCAACTACCATGTACCTGAATTCCAATGTAGACCTACGGATCGGGTGAAGAAGGCCTTTAACAATCGTAGTTCTTTTTTCTAGGAAACATCATCGAACGATCATTTGGTATTCCTGAGATGAAATGACGAATTCTCTTTTCCATACCATGCTACACACTTGTGCCCCAAAGATATTAGCTATTGCATCCATATACCTGTTTAACTACTCAGTCGACAGAAGCCAAAAGAACATGACTAAAGTTTTTCAAGAGATTTTCCCCACTGTAGTTTCTGTGTGTATAGAAACTTAATCTGTTTCTTGAGATGCTTAAGCCGAAAACAACTCAGCCTAAGACCCAGCAAGTGCCTCTCCAGTTCCAATCCAACTAATACGGCATTGCGCTCCCATCCATGCCTCATCTTACTTTGCTACTGTCCAGGCCCTACGGCGGCCATAGGAAATTCCCTACATAACAATTGGAAAGAAGTGTCAGCGATAACTCAATTAACTTTGGTGAAAAACAGAACTCTGGTATCTGCAGCCAGTGGGGAGCCAGAAATTTAGGATGGAGGGGCCAAATGGGTAAAACAATGTTTGGAGGGGCCAAACCATGTACTACTAATTATTTTCTTTGAAGTACAGAGGCTTAGCAAGCATGTATGCAGGCGTCTGTGAGAGCATGGGGGGAGCCCTGGCCCCTGCCTCCACCACTGTCTGCCGCGTGCATCCCTGGATTTCATAGAATCAACCTGGTGCGGCATCTTCCATTTCCAATGGTTACCAACCGATCGCTATGGATCGGAAGAACCTTGGTTCTTGTTTCTGACGTCACTGATTGGTGCATTTCTGAGAGGGCACTCACTATGTGCATACCTCAGCCATCTATTAAAAGAGCCAACGTACAGAAAGTCCATCTGATTGGTCCACTTGATTGTGCCCAACGATTAAGTCCCACTTTGATGAAACGGTGGAGCCCCACGATTGGTGGTAGTGATTTCCTTGCTGTCATAGTGGAGACATTCGTCTAATAACTATACGCAGTTGGATTTTTTGTAGCTATTTCCGTATATTCAGTGACGCTCAGCTGGTACTCGAGAGTGCTAATCTTACTTGGAACGGATTTTTGTAGCTATTTCCGTGTATTCATGATGGCTGAGCTGGTACTCGGGAGTCGAGAGTGCTAATCTTACTTGGAACGGAGATCTGGTGATCTTGTCTACTTTAATAGCATTGGAATGGGAGACTACATAATTAGACAGAGAGCTTGTACTTTACACGCCAGGTGTAGGAAATGCAACACTACGGATAAGCATGAGGTAGTGGCTCTACAGGAAGGACATATTGCTCTAAGCCTCTAACACCGTATTCTAAAAGGCATAGCTTTAGAGGTGGAGAGTGCTTCTTTAGCTTTTTGTAAAGGCTTAGCCTACCTTTATATTTTATCCCTCCTTTCAGTGATCAGTAGATTCAGTCCCACTTAATCAGTTGCTGAACTTCATTTTGTTGGTAAATATCACTTTGCTGATGCTGAAGCGCTGGCTTGTTTAAGGAACTAATTATACTGACACAACTGTCATTTTTTAATGAGAAAATACAACTGGCAATTGGCTAAGAAGTGCAACCGGATAAAACTGAAAAGGCTAGTGTCGACTGAAGCTTGGAACAATGAGTGAAAATCAAGTGACAAATGGAAGAGATAATGAGGTAAAATTTGTATGTTGTGGAAATAAATTCTCAAGAAGCTTACGAGTATAGATGCCCTGGAATTGGATGTTGATCGCAAGCTTCTGCAAATGCCCTACTTATTTTACAATATAGGTTCAGATTTTTTCTTGCGAGTGAATTACTTTGGATAACACTGGGACTGGACGTGGAATGGGAATTTCTCTAGAGAGAGTGTGGCTGGAATTGACATGTAGTGACCAGTGAGGCAAGAACAGCATCAGTGTGAATTCCAGCAAAGGAGCACTCAACACAGTAAACTTTAGTTTACTTTCCTTGTCCTTTCTCCACTAAAGCATACGCTGGCCAATTTGAAATGCCCCCATGCATATTCTTGGTTCTTGCAGTTATTTTTCTGGAAAAGTATCTGCAGACATCAGCAACCTCATGAGCATATAAGGTAGCCCTCCCCCCTCCTCTTGTTCACAGCCCCTACTGACCATGGAAGATGCATGGCTTGAGCAGCTACATTGTTCTTGAGAGCAGAAGCAGGATGAGGAAGAACCACAAAGCTGAGCCCCTGCTCAAGAAGCGCTTCAGTTTTGTGGTGCCTCTCCTGACCTCCCAGGTGGTCGTCTGAGGTACGCACGAACCGGCAAGTCACAAAACGGCAATGGTGAACTCCAGCAGGAGTCTACCCCTTTTTTTCATTCCCTCCTTCCAGATGTATCAGGTGGAAGCCAAATAATCAGAAGCATCTGCGTGTGATGGATCCATGAATCCTTCGCTGTTGAGTCGATGTTTGTATAACCGGTAGTTGTTTATCCACCAAAAATACTTTCTGGTGTCTCATTTGATTCTCTTGGCTATTGTCTTACTGATTGGCAGCTTGTTATATATGTTGCTTCCAAACAAATTTGTGTATGTTGGGTGTGCAGAATAAGCCACATATAAGATGAAATATATCTTGTTCTGTGTCAAATATGTTAAACCTACAGAGATCTGTGCCGCTATAAGAATATATTCGAATTATGTATTACTGTGACGAAGCCATATGTTTCCACCAAGATGGAAATTTCAGTTTTTTTTTGTGAGATAAAAACCAATTATCTGAAAGATGACGGTAAGATCTATAGAAGAGGAGTGATAAGTGTTCTCTTCTGGCTGCCTCGGAGAGTTGTTCGTATCTTCTGTACAAATACTTTGCCTGGAACTGAAGACCTGACCTATCATGCATTCTTTTTTATTTTACCGACTCATGAAGGTTAGACTATGCCAAAGGGAGTTTCATGCAGTGTACAAATTAAAAAGGCAACTAGCAAAGTACCCAAATCTTGGAACGTGTATTCCACCACGCTATAAGCCATGAAGGTATCCCAAATACTTATTCGATGTATTGATCTTCTCAGATTTTTAAATTATTGTGTTAGTCTGTTAACTTTTTCTTAGTGATCTTTGTAACTGCAATGAGCCAATGAGCTTCATTCATCATTTTGTAATGAGGTGCTCTAGTATACTAATCTTGAAATTTATGATCTACTAATCAATTCCGTGCACAGATACCGAATGGTACCATTTAATATACAAAATATGTGATTGCTATCATGTGCTTTTGAGTTCACAGCTTCCAGTATCCAATTTCGCATGTTGCATCAGTTATTACAGTCTCATATGTACATGAACTACCTGGGCAAGAACATCTAAGATGTTATGATGGTTATTAGCTGCTAACTTTGTCTACCTGAATGCAGTATTTCCTGCCATTTTATCCACCTCTAATAACATAACAGAACTTCATGAACTACTTGTAAATTCTGTGTGTCCCTTGCAAGCTACTGTAGAAGACAAACACAACTCCTCTAACCATGGTATCATAATCTCCAGGAACCTTTGCCTGCCTGGAGCAGCGAAGCATACAACAGTTCATTCCACGTATCTGGCACGCCTGGCAGGCACCAGTGGCTGCAGTCCTGCTTGTTGATGGCCGCCATCCGTTCCTCCTCTGTGTCGTACCGCACCTGGTACACCGACGGGTGACCATCTTTCCGGTAATCAGTGAGCCTGCTGATGTTGAGGTATATCACGGGGGTCTTCATCTTGCTCAGCACCTCATCCAGGATCCTCATCTTGTCAGGGTACTTGGTAAGGTACGTCTGGTTAAATATCGGCTCAGTCTCCCTGTGGCATCTCCCTCCTGAATTCCACTGTCCTCCTCTGCAGTGAAATCGACCGTAAGAAGAAGATGAAGAACGTAGTACCAATGACCTGACAGCATGGTGGCAGCAACCTCTTACCTGAAGTGTGTCAGTGATAATCCTCTGAATACAACCTGAGTTCTTCTCGAGTCGATGTTCTCGTCAACCCACCTCGCCCAAGTGGTTAGTCCTCTCGTGTATGCCTCCATCACCTCAAGGCTGGGGTGCACATGGTTCCCTTCCTGATAGTAGTTCAGCCTGTGCAATCATAAATACTTCACAAAAAAGGATGGAAGCTGATATTGACTAGCACATCAGTTTTCATATATACAACTTGAGTTCTGGGGGAAACCATTAGATACCCCTTTGATGTTTTTGCGTGAGTCCACCAGTGCCCGGTGTTGAACACGACGATGTCAGCAGTCTGGTACGCCGGAGTTGTTGCATCTAGCTCATCCAACCTCAGTTTCTCGTCCAGTACTGTACCGTTCTTGCTCTCGCGGACCAGCTCCTTGACCAGAAATGTTGATCTTATGAAATCAACAGAGCAATTGTAGTCCTGCAATCATGTAACATTTGAGCTATGAAAATGACCTGAACAAGTTCAGAGTTAATAATATTCGTTGAGTGCATACTCTGAACTTGAAGGAGTAGTATCCTCTGGTTTTGAACTGGTTCTTCCCGGACCTTTCGTACACGCTCTTCTTGTCCTTGATGCCATGCCGCAGAGTGCACACCAAAGACTCCCACATGTTGCGACCCAGCGAGTCGCCGACGAATATGATCCTCTGGCCTCGCAGCCTCTCCAGGAAATCGGCCACGTTCATCCTGACCAGAGCAAGAAGATGAGAAAACTTCTGATCACCGTGTGTAACTAATGTAACTAATTTTACAATGACCAACAACTAATGAATTCCTTCCTATACAGGTTCGCACGAGAAACTGAATTTTGAACACGCACCTGGGAATGTCGCAGCCGCTGGGCTGCCACCTCCAGTTGAGGAAGCCGGTGTCCTCCCGGCCGTTCTTGTGGCAGTTGAAGTCGTCGTCGATGTGGGGGCACGACTGCGGTGGGTAGAACGCGTAGCTCTCCTCCCTAACCCACCCGCCGCTGAACAGATCGCACTTGGCGAACGTGACCAGGTCCTGCACGGCCGGCGTCCACACGACCCGGCGGTTGCCAGGCCCGACGGCCGCGCTGGTGTTCGTGCCGGCCGCGGTGGCGGTGAAGCCGTCGCTGTGCCCGGCGGCTTCTTTAGAAGCAGGGAGGACGAACTCCTTCCGCCGCCTGATCGAGTGCTGCCTGCGCCGCGCCATGGCCGCTCTCTTGCGCCTGTGCCTGCCCTCCTTTCTCTGATCCGGCGGTGGTCTTGGTATCACCGCCTGTAGTGTAGAGTTCGGCAGTACATTGCCGATGCTGCTGGCGTTCGTGTTTCTATCCTCTTTACTCGAGCTCACAACCGTGTCGGTAGAGTTTCCTGGGCCGTCAGAGTCCGTACTGGGGACGGAGGAATTCGCCCCATCCGCCCTCCACCACGGTGGCGTCGGCATTACAGTTACCTCTTGTGCCTTCGTGCCGTTGCTGACGGGATCCCAGTCCGATCCGGCGATGGTGGCGATTCCTGCATCAGGGAGGAAACTCTGCGCTTTGACTGTTTGCTCCGGTACCGGCACCTGCTGGCCGGAGTCCACCGCCGGCTCCCGGTCCGATCCGGCGATGGTGGTGTTTCCTGCATCAGGGAGGAAGCCCTGCGCTTTGACCGTTTGCTCCAGCACCGGCACCTGCTGGCCTGAGTCCACCGCCGGCGCCGGGTCGTCCACGTTTCCCTGCACCGGTACGGACGCACTGCTCGCAGTGATACCCACCGTAGTAGGAGGAATGGGAGGGTGGGGCGGAAGCGGCTTCTTTGGCGTCGACGAGTTGGACGACGAGAGCCACGACAGCAGCGCGCCGGACGAAGACGAGGACGCCGTCGGGGTGGGGAAGGAGGCGTCGGCGGTGGGGCCTCTGGTGACGGAGGCGTAGAAGAAGGCGAGCACCAGCAGGACGGAGAAGCAGGCCAGCACGGCCTTGCTGCTCACGCCACCGTGCTTGCCGCCGCCGCCGGCTCGCTTGGTGGCGAGGGACGAGGAGGAGGAGGAGGACGGGGACAGGAGGCCGTGGAGAGCTTGGAGGGAGCCGGTGCTGCCCCCGCCGCCGCCGCTCCGGTCCAGCGCCGATAGCCACGCCTTCCTCCAGCCCGCCATTGTCTAGTCAGCGATCGCGCGCCAAACACTCACTCCAGTGCTCTGCAGTCTGCACGCAGTGACCGGTGTGACAGTTGGTTACTGCCGCCACGGGCGGATCTGGACTGGCACGCTATATCTATGGAGGGCAGTTACGGATCCGTTGGGCCGGAGTCCACGTGCACCTCTTTCAGCAATTGGGCTTAGCCCACAATCCTCCCAGGCAACTGGCCAAAAATGGGCCTTACCACTTCTAGGGCCTTCGAGGTCTTTCTCTCATCGACCCATTACCCTTGTCTAAAAAGTGTATAATAAAATCTTGTCTAAAAAAGTGTATAATAAAATCTACCGATTTGGTGTCGCCCTATGTCTCGCTTCAAGCGAGTTGGGGCTAAATGTTGCAACAGAAACAATTATTACTGGTTTTCTCAACCAAAATCATTCCCATAAAATAAATTTCTCCCTGTCCCCATCCCTATCGGGGCAGTTATTTTACCATTTCCATACCAACTGGGTTAGCAAATAACCTATGGATAACCATCTCAACTAAGCTAGCAACATTGAGTCTAATTTTTTTGGACATCACCTCAGGTAAGGAAATCGACAACAAAATAAATAAAGCAAAATGGGCACATAGCAAAAAATAATAGATTTAAATGGGCACACACAACAAGAGATAATACAGATCCAAAAGGGCACACTGCCAAATAAAATAGATTCAAATGTTCAAGACAGACATGAAAGGGTGATAACCCACAAGTATAGGGGATCGCAACAGTCTTCGAGGGAAGTAAACCCAAATTTATTGATTCGACACAAGGGAAGACAAATAATACTTATAAGCCTTAACAGCGGAGTTGTCAATTCAGCTGCACCTGGAAAAGCACTAGTAACAGGGTGATGTGAAAGCAGCAGTAATATGAGTGCAATAGTAACAGTAACACAGCAGCAGTATTAGTAACACAGAGGCAATGGCACCAGAAAACAGTTGATACTACTTCTAATGGCATATAGGACCGAATGAGTATTTGATGATGACAGATGGACCGGGGTTCCCAGCTATATACACTAGTGGTAACTCTCCAATAACAAGTGTTGGGTGAACAAATTACAGTTGGGCAATTGATAGAATTGAAATAGCATTAAGACAGAACATCTAGTCTATTAATCATACGTAGACATGTTTTCCATATATAGTCATACGTGCTCGCAATGAGAAACTTGCACAACATTTTTTGTCCTACCAGCCTGTTTGCAGCGGGGCCTCAAGGGAAACTACTGGTAATTAAGGTACTCCTTTTAATAGAGCACCGGAGCAAAGCATTAGCACTTAGTGAAAACATGTGATCCTCATATCTAAACCACCCCCTCCAGTTATCCCAGTTGCTGTCACTCTGGGGCTTCGGGTTTCGGACAGAGACACGTGCAAACAACTTGTAGATACAAAGCAATAATTATAGAGCTTAAATCTAAGATCATGCCACTCGTGCACTAGTACAAGCATTAAACACAACAAGATTGCAGCAACAATAACTTCACAAACTTATAGATAGACTGATCATAATGTAACAATTCATCGGATCCCAACAAACACAACATCGATTACATCAGATGGATCTCAATCATGTAAGGCAGCTCATGAGATCATTGTATTGAAGTACATGGGAGAGAGAGTACCAACTAGCTACAGCTAGAACCCGTAGTCCATGGGGGAACTACTCACAAACCATCATGGAGTCGAAGTGGAGGCGGTGGAGTCGATGGAGATGGCTCCGGGGGTCAATCCACGTCCCGGCAAGGTGTCGGAACAGGAACTTCTGACCCCCGAAACTTGTCTTCGATGGCGGCGGAGCTGCGGAACTCTTTCTGGAATATGGCTGATTATCTTAGGGTTTTCGGGGCAGGAGCATTATATAGGCGAAAGGGCGGCGCGAGGGGGTGCCCGAGTCGGCCTCACCACGTGGTGGCGCCACCCCCTCCAGGCCGCGCGGGGACATGGTGAGGAGGCCGTGGGCCTCCCCCGGGCTTGCCCTTCTAGCTCCGTGTACGTGTCGGGAAAATAGGAGGTTGGGCTTTTGTTTCGTCCAATTCCGAGAATATTTCCTTAAGTAATTATCTGGAATAGAAAAACAGCAGAAAACAGGAACTGGCACTGTGGCATCTTGTTAATAGGTTAGTCCCAGAAAATACATAAAAATGATGTATAATGCATATAAAACATGTGACATTGATATATAAAACAAGCATGAAATATCAGAAATTATAGATACGTTTGAGACGTATCAAAGGGTTAGGGGAAAATGAGGATGGGCATGGATTTTAGGGTTCAGGATTGTATACATACGGTTGCCTGGTACTTTGGCCCCACATTTCATACGTGCTAGTCGGGTACCAATTATGTGGCCCTATGGGAGTGTTGAGCCGTACCAGCACCGGCTTCCCCGATGGGGAGAGATTTTCCATTGATAGCAGCTCCACGGGGTTTAAACCTCTACCATCAACGTCCCCTAATAGGTCAATTAACTATTGGGGAAAAAAAGGGTCATGTTGCCAGATATAGTTGGGGGCATCGACTCGCCCGCATGGGCATTCACTCGTCCACATGGGCCGGCCCACTTGTGGGGTTTCCTTTATTTTCTTATTGATTTTTTGTTTTATGATTTCTGCTTTCTTAGATAATGTGTGAACAATTTTTTTGTTGTTAAAATAAGTTTATGTCTTAAAAAATGGTTCACGATAAACTAAAACATATTCACCTATACATAAAAAAGATTTATGATAAACTAAGAAGGTTTCACAAGTTGCAAAAGATGGGTCACGATAATAAAGTTTCTTGTATTTTCCAGAAATTAGTTAAGTGTTCACCTATGATAAGAAAATGGTTCAGAATAAAAATAATTCATGGTGAATTAAAATTTATTCGACGGTAATAAAAAATAATTTATGATATATTAAAAAGTTTTCACATATAGAATTAATGGTTCACAATAAAAAATATTAATGTATTTTCGGAAAACTAGAAATATTAGGAAAGGATGTGAATAAAAAGAAAACTGAGAAGCAAAATTGGAAAACGAAAATAGTAAATAAATCGGAGAAAAGAAAGGAAAAATAAATAGAAAAAACGAAAAGAAACAAAGAAAATAAAGAGGAAAAAACACGAAAAAAACTAAAAGAAACAAACGTGAACAAGATGGGCCGGCCCACTGGCTCATTGCTGTAAGCGAGTCGGTGCGATAAATAGTGCTCGCGGCGATTTGCCTAGTCGCATACTCGCATCGCAGGCGCCCCCACAACCATATCTCCTTGCGGCTCATCCGCCATGGCCTGCGGCGGCAACCTGTTCACGAGGGCGATCGGCTACGTCGTCAATGAGTTTCTCGTCGAGAGCCTCGCCAACAAGTATGTATGAGTGTCTTCCCTGTTGGATATTCTGGTATGATCTAGGCTGCTCTCACCCTTAGGTCAAAAGTCAAGAATTACGGCTGCTACAGTAGGTCGGCAGTACAGTAATTTGCTACAGTAAAGATACTACAGTAGATCTAATGTGTTGTCTTGATCGGAGACATCCAATTCTGATCCAACGGTGCTAGTTCCCCTAGTGTGTGGTGCTAAACAAATATAAAGGGTTAGATGACCCTAGAAGAGTTGAGGAGCACGCAGAAGCTCTCTCTGCCTCTCTCTCTCACTCTCTTACTCTCTAAAGTAAAAGGCAAACCGATCTAGCAAGCACCAAAAACACTAGGAAGAACTAGGCACTAATTGCTCCATCTTTGTGTGAGCAAATTTTGAAGGCATGGCTTCTTCATCTTCAGATCAAGGTAATTTTCTTATCCATCTTTATTTTGTGGCTCAAACTTGAGCTAGTTGATCCTATAAGTTTACAACAATGGTATCAGAGCCTTCTAGCTCTCAAGTTTGAGCCCTAGCTCGAGTTCTTGCTTGATCTATTAATTGTTAAGTGCTAAAGTTCAAGAACAGCAAGCTTTTGTTGCTGAGATCAAGCATGTTATGTTGTTTATTAAGTTGTTCTTCCTAGTGATGATCATGTTTTGCTATAGCCATGTTCTTGTTGAATTTTAGCCCTAAATTTTGAAGCTTTCAACACTGATGAATTAAATTAAGGCACTAGGGTTTACAATTGATGAATTTTAAGTGGGATTGATGCACTTCAGTATGCTTTTAAGTATAATTCCCAATTTTATGAAACCCTAGAGTTAAAATTCCTCTAATCCCCCTCGGTAATTAAGCTAGGGTTCTTGAATTAAGCAATTTTAAGTGGGGAATTGTTCATTTGATGCAAATTTTTGTGAAATCCCCAATTTCCTGAAACCCTAGATCAAGAAATTCCCCAAATTAAAGAACCCTAACCCAAATTTAAAGATTATGGCGGTGGAAACTTACCTTACGGGTCCCGTCGCCGTCGCTGGCCACGGCGGCGTCGGAGCCATCACCTTACGATGGCAGGTTTGCTCGGGCTCGTACCCGAGCGATCTCGCCGTCCGCCGCACCGGACCGTGGCGTTGTTTCCTCGCGCGCTTGTCGCCGTTGAAGCCCGCTGCGGTGCAGGATCTTGCTGGTCGTCAATGCCGACGCGAGGACGCTCGCTCGCGCACCGTCGCCTCGCAAAGGCGCCGCCCGGAACCGCTCGACAGAGCTGTGCGCTGGCCAAAGCTGCACGCAGTCCTGGCGAGAGGATCTGAACGACGCCAACGTCCTTCTTCTCTGTCGCGCGGTGCTCGCCGCCGTCGCGTTCGCTATCGTCGCCATCGGAGAGCAGAGGAGGAAAAGGAGAAGGGGATTAGGGTTAGGGTTGTGGTCGCGTGTGCGAGGGCGCACCGGCCTTATCCGAACGGTTGTGTACCGCGGCCGTTGGATTTGCATCTAACGGCTCGCGGCGCTCCTGCCGCTAAATGGGCTACGGCCCAGATGGGGTCAAGGGGAGCTGGAGGCTGGGCTGGGCTTTGCGGCCCAGTTCAGTGGATAATTGTTACTAATAAAAAAAAATTGGGGCTAAAATAAATGAATTTCAGGGCTATTTTTCCTGCATGTTTTAGTTATGCTTATTATGTCTTTTATTAGTCATGTTTTAATTGCCATGCTTAGTTTTTACATGTTTTAATTGTGTTTATTATCAAGTTTGTTTATGATTTATGAATTATGGTGATTTTTATCACTATGATCATTATGGAATAAGTTTCCGCTGCGAAATAAAGTTTAATGCATCCTCAAATAAAGTGTGGTTTTATGCTTTGTCATTCTGACCAAAGTTGTTTGACGGGCATTTTAACCGCAAAATTCTTTTATTGATCCGTTTCACTTCTGGCCAAAGCTGATGTGAACCGGGTTAGTAGAGGAAATTAATGAATGAGGATTATTAATGTGTGGCTTTTGTTTATCAATTTGGCCAAAGCTAATTGATGAATATTTGTCCACAAAATTTTGTTGTTCATTTTCATCTCTGGCCAAAGCTGTTTTGAATTTGATCAATAGAATTTAATAATAATTATGATGATGCTTACTAAAGCATTTTGAATTTTTCTTTTGCAGCAACTAATGTCTCTAATATTGCTGGAATGCTAAATGGCATCGAACAGCTAAATGGTAGCAATTATGTTATGTGGAAGGAGAAGCTGGAGATTACGATGGCCTTACTCAATATTGATTATGCTCTCCTTAATGATCCTCCTGAGGCACCTAAAGAAGATAATGAAAATTATGAAGCCCTCAAGAAGGAATATGATGTTATTAAGGCAAGTGGGATGACTCTAATCGCAAGTGCCTTATGATGATAAAGGGCTCCATTACACAGAGTATGAGGGGAGCCCTTCCTGACTGCGAGACAGCTAAAGGGTACTTTGCAAAAATTGAGCATCAGTTTAAAGGGTCTTCTAAAGTTTATGCAACAAGCCTTATTCGAAGACTAATTGATGAAAAATATGATCCCACTGGAAGCCTTCGAGAGCATATTATGAAGAAGTGCAACATGGCCGCCAAACTTAAGTCTATGGAGATGGAGATTTCTAGTGGTTTCCTCGTCCATTTTATTATGTCATCTTTGCCTCCTCAATTTGATCCATTTATGATCAACTATAATGCGATGGATGTCAAATGGGAGATTGATGAGATGATGGCGCGATGTGTGCAAGAGAAGAAAGGCTAAGGCTGACAGAATTGAGCATATTAATCAGTTTGCTCATTCACAGAAGAAAAGGTATAAAAAATTTGTGAATGAGTATATGAAGCCCAAGCCTAATAAGTTTAAGGAAAAAGGCCAATCTTCAAAAGGTTCACAACAGAAGAAGCCAGAAAGAGCGCCTAATGCGGAAGAAAATAAATCTAATGCTTGCCACTTTTGTGGAAAAGGTGGACATAAGCAAAAGGATTGTTTTGGCTTCAAGAGATGGCTCAAGGAAAAAGGTACCGATGTTATTACTTTTGTTGAAGAATCCCTTTATGTTAATTATGCCACCAATACTTGGTGGATTGATTCAGGTGCAACAATTCATATTGCAAATTCGTTGCAGGGATTCAATATGAGGAGGACCCTAAAAAGAGGGGAAAGAACAATTAGAGTTGCTAATGGTGTTGAAGCTTATGCCGAGGCGCTTGGTGATTTCACTCTCATACTTCATGGTGGTTTTAGGCTTCAACTAAATAATGTTCTCTATGTACCCTCGATGAAACGGAATTTAGTTTCCGTCTCATGTTTAGATGATGATGGTTATGAGTGTCACTTTGGGAATAAGCAATGTATAATTATGTATGACAATAATAATGTTGGTCTTGCGTGTCGACAAGACAAACTTTATGTAATATCCCTATGTGATGATATAAATAATGTGGGTTCTACCTCAAATTTAAATGTCGGTACCAAACGCAAACGTAATGATAATGAGACTTCTTCGAAATTATGGCACTATCGTTTAGGCCATATTTCGAGGGGGAGAATTGAGCGTCTCATTAAAGATCAAATTCTTCCTTCTCTTGATTTTACGGATGCGGATGTTGATCATTGTATTGATTGCATCAAAGGAAAATATGCCAAGAAAATTAAGAAAGGTGCAAATCGAAGCACGGGAGTTTTGGAATTAATTCATACGGATATATGTGGTCCGTTTAATGTGAGATCGGTGGATGGTTTTAATTCATTCATAACGTTCACCGATGATTTCTCCCGTTATGGATATATTTATCAAATTAAAGAAAGATCAGAGGCATTAGACAAGTTCAAGATTTTTAAAGCTGAGGTTGAAAATCAATGTAATAAAAGAATTAAAGTTGTAAGATCTGATCGTGGTGGAGAATACTACGGCAGACATACTACTTATGGCCAAATTCCTGGACCGTTTGCAAAATTCTTACAGGAAAATGGCATTGTAGCCCAGTACTCAGCACCGGGCGAACCTCAGCAAAATGGGGTGGCTGAAAGGCGAAACCGCACACTTATGGATATGGTGCGGAGTATGTTAAGCCACTCCACTCTGCCGGTAAATTTATGGATGGAAGCCCTTAAAACAGCAGCACATATTCTTAACAGGGTTCCTAGTAAATCGGTGCCCAAAACACCGTATGAATTATGGACTGGGAAAAAGCCAACCCTGAATTATTTTCATGTATGGGGCTGTCCTGCTGAAGCAAGGATTTTTAATCCGGTTATGGGAAAATTAGACCCCAAGACAGTCAGTTGCCATTTTATTGGTTATCCTGACAAATCTAAAGCATATCGATTTTATTGTCCAAATCAGGCAACTAAGTTTGTTGAAACAAGACACGCAGTGTTCTGGAAAATGATGTGATGAGGGGGAGCATAACACCTCGGGAAATAATTTTGGAGGAAAAACGGGTATATGTCCCGGCTCCAATAATTTTAGAACCTATTTTCCCGGTGTCTGCTGATATTGCACCTCCTGTAATAATACACCTGCTGAGACTCCTGTGACTATTTCAGATGTCACACCTGATGATACTTCTATTGAAGATACTCAGCAGCCTCAAATTGTTGATGATGTGCCAAATAATGAACCACTCAGAAGGTCACAGCGGGCTAGAAAGTCTGCTATTCCTGATGATTATTTCACTTATATGAGTGAGGATGTGAATGAGTCAAATTGAATAATGATCCACCTCATTTAAAGAAGCTATGCAAAGTAAATATTCGTCTGAATGGCTTAATGCCATGAAAGATGAAATGAAGTCCATGAGCATTAATGATGTATGGGACTTAGTAGAAATTCCCAAAGGAGCTAAAATAGTTGGAAGTAAATGGGTCTATAAGACCAAACGTGACTCCAAGGGGATATCGAAAGGTTCAAAGCCAGACTTGTGGCAAAAGGTTTCACTCAAAGAGAAGGGATTGATTATAATGAAACATTTTCACCCGTCTCTACCAAGGATTCATTCAGAATAATTATGGCACTTGTGGCTCATTATGATTTAGAGCTACACCAGATGGATGTTAAAACGGCATTTCTAAATGGTGACTTGCATGAAGATGTATACATGGCACAACCGGAAGGTTTTGTTGTGGAAGGAAATGAACATTTGGGATGTCATCTGAAGAAATCCATCTATGGCTTGAAGCAAGCATCAAGAGAGTGGTATTTCAAATTTGATCAAGTCATAAAGGAATTTGGTTTTAAGGAAAATAAAATGGACAATTGTGTTTATGTTAAGTTCAGGGGGAGTAATTTTATCTTCCTGATATTATATGTTGATGACATACTCTTGGCCAGCAGATATAAATATGCTAATGGAGACCAAGAGATTTCTGTCATCTAAATTCGATATGAAAGATCTCGGTGAAGCAGCTTATGTTTTAGGAATTGAAATTCACCGGGATAGATCCAGAGGAATATTGGGGCTATCTCAGAGAGCATATATTGAGAAGGTACTGAAAAAGTACAACATGCATAAGTGCTCAGCCTCGCCTGCTCCTATTGTTAAGGGCGATAAATTTGGGACTTTTCAGTGTCCAAGAAATAATTATGAATCTGCGCAGATGAAGTCAGTTCCCTATGCATCAATTGTTGGGAGCATTATGTATGCACAAGTGTGCACTCGCCCTGATTTAGCATTCGTGACCGGGATGCTTGGCAGATATCAGTCTAATCCAGGTCAGGATCACTGGAAGGCTGCTAAAAAGGTCTTGCGTTATTTGCAAGGTACTAAAGGCCTCATGCTTACTTATGAGAAATCTGATAACCTTGAAGTGGTGGGTTATTCGGATGCTGATTTTGCGGGGTGTGTTGACACTAAGAAATCCACATCAGGTTATATTTTCACCCTCGCAAATGGAGCTATATCATGGAAAAGCTCAAAGCAAACTGTCACTGCATCGTCGACAATGCAGGCAGAATTTGTAGCATGTTATGAGGCTACCGGGCAGGCGGTATGGTTGAAGAATTTTATCCCGGGACTGAGAGTGATTGACAGCATTTCCAGGCCTCTCACTCTGTACTGCGATAATCAACCCGCAGTAATCTATGCGAGTAACAACAAGTCAAGTGGTGCTGCCAAACACATTGACATTAAATTCATGTTGTGAAAGATAGAATCCAGGATCAGACAATAAATGTCAAGTACATCAGTACTAAGTTCATGTTAGCGGATCCGCTCACAAAAGGCTTACCACCCAGCGTATTCAGAGAGCATGTTGCCGGCATGGGTTTGGTTGAAAGCTTTTAATCCTGGAGAAGTTGGAACTATTATGGCACCATCTCCCCAAAAAGGCTCATTTTGAGATCGAATGGGAACCATAGTCACTTGGTTTAGCAGTACTTAATTGACTGTTGTAATCTATTGTCTTGGTGTACCATTTTATCAAAAGATGAGTCTGTAATGTTTATGTAAAGAATTATGTAAATAAGTTAATGTATAATGTAATAAAGTTTATGGAGCTCATAAATTAATGAGGTTCATTTTGATATGAAGTGATGTACTATAGTCACTGGATTAAATGGTACCTAATAGACCGTTATAATCTTTTCGTCTTAGTGCATTATTTTGTTGAAAAGTGAGCTTATAATGTTCAGCCTTACGATCAAGGGGGAGAATGTTGGATATTCTGGTATGATCTAGGCTGCTCTCCCTTAGGTCAAAAGTCAAGAATTACGGCTGCTACAGTAGGTCGGCAGTACAGTAATTTGCTACAGTAAAGATACTACAGTAGATCTAATGTGTTGTCTTGATCGGAGACATCCAATTCTGATCCAACGGTGCTAGTTCCCCTAGTGTGTGGTGCTAAACAAATATAAAGGGTTAGATGACCCTAGAAGAGTTGAGGAGCACGCAGAAGCTCTCTCTGCCTCTCTCTCTCACTCTCTTACTCTCTAAAGTAAAAGGCAAACCGATCTAGCAAGCACCAAAACACTAGGAAGAACTAGGCACTAATTGCTCCATCTTTGTGTGAGCAAATTTTGAAGGCATGGCTTCTTCATCTTCAGATCAAGGTAATTTTCTTATCCATCTTTATTTTGTGGCTCAAACTTGAGCTAGTTGATCCTATAAGTTTACAACATTCCCTTCTTCAGAACCTTGATCTATCCATATAAAAAAAACACTCGGATCTATCCATGTACTATTCTCACTAGGGTTTCGTCGTTGATTCGGATTGTCGCGCTTCGTAATCTAGTCCTTGGGATGATGATCGGTTCTTTCCCAGCGGACTGGTTCCCTCGAAGCCACATCATCCGGTTGTTTCGTGGGCTTGCTTCATTGCTTGCCCTTTTCATGTGCCCTCATATCATACGGTTCCCTATGGCGCTGGGCACGAGCAAGCACACAGCGTCATGACTAGGACGGCCCATCAGCTCGTGAAGAAGCTAAGCACGACCGGCTCCTGCCATTATTATTTTTGCTTCCACGACACATCATGGAGTTTTGTAATCAGGTCTCAGCTGGTTTCTTTTTCCTAGCGACGAGGTCTCCGGCTACTAATTGCCTAATTGGATTGAATTTTTCCAAATGTTGTAAAGTTCCCAGTACATTACGACATGATCCTTTTTCCCTAGCTATTGAACGAAGTATAATAACCCGGTAACTCCAATCTTACCCTGCCTAGAGAACCTACCCATCGAGCTTGTCCACTAGTATAAATACACAACTTACGGTGGCAGGAAATCACAATATCTCATCCATCATCACACACACACTGGTATTTCAGAAGGCAGTATTAGGGATGGAGTACTCGGCGAAGCTAGTTGCAGTGCTGCTCTTAACTCTCGCGTCTGACACGATCGTCACCGCCCAAAATGGTGCGGACGATATCGTGGAACGCCACAACGTGGAGCGCGCCAGCGTCGGCGTGGCTCCGGTGACATGGGACGCCACGGTGATGGCATACGCGCAGGAGTGGGCGCACAAGCGCCGCGCCGACTGCCAACTGCTATTTTCTCCAGAGGGGCGTCCATACGGAGAGAACATCTACATCACCACTACGACCGATGTGAACTAGTTCGACGCCGTGAATTTCTGGGTGTCGGGGAAGCAATACTACCACCATGGCACGAACACCTGCTCTGCGCCTCCTGATCAGTCGTGCGAACCATACAAGCAAGTGGTGTGGAGGGACACAACCGCCATTGGCTGTGCCGCTGTCGCCTGTGACAACGACGCCGGCGCGTTTTTCATCTGCAGCTACAGCCCGCCGGGCGTGGCGGGGCAGACTCCGTACTAGTCTACGCACGTGGTATGCATTTCACTATGCATACATATCCGTAGCAGCGTGCGTCAATAAATAATTAAGGGTGACTCCGAGGGCTCAGCTTACCGGGAATTTCATCTAGTTCTCGATCGACTGATGACACCATGTTTTGGCTTGTGTGGGTCGAATCCCTCCTCCATTTCACTCTTGTATTGTTCCGGGTTTTGATTGCTTGTGTATTTGTCCCGTGACTGGGCTTGTATTTAAACCTGTTATTATGATTGTATATGGGCTTTGTTGTGGATGGGCTTCTTGTTTAATTGGCCTAAAAAAACCAAACAAAAAGGTAGGCTACATCGTCTACGAGTTCCTCGTCGAGAACCTCGCCAACAAGTATGTGTGTTCTCTTCCCTCCCTAGCTCCTTCCCTTCATAACTCGGATCTATCCATGTGTACTTCTTACTAGGGTTTCATCGTTGATTTGAATCGATTTGGATTGTCGGGCTTCGTCATAGTGATCCCACATGCTCATATGAATACCATTTCTCAAAATTCAAAATTTGAAGTTCCAAAAAGATCCGAGAATTTGCATAACCAAATTCGAGATATACACATAGAAACGGAAAAAAACAACTGCAACATGAATAGTTTCGAAAAAGACAAGTGACAGTATTCACATAACATTTTGTACTTTTTGTTTCTCTGTGTTTTACTCGAATTTGGTTCTTAAAATTTCATGGAATGTTAACATACATGGTGTGAACACCCACCACTTTTTTTGGAATTTTTGGACACTTGTAAATTCAAATTTTAAATAGTGGTATCATGCGGGTGGGATCACTAGATATTTTCCCCGATCATTGAAGTTTTTTATTTTAACTTTTTTTTTTGAGATGTACTTGCCCTATCGTGGGATTGCTTTCCCTTTTCATGTGTCAACTGGGCTTAGCCCACAAGCCTCCCAGCCCAACCCAAAGACCGAAAACCGGGACTACGCTTTCTAGGGTTTTCTCGGACCAAAACCGTCTGCCCAAAACGGCCGCAACACCCCACCTCGTGCGTATAAAACCGTACCGATTTTCCTACTCTCGCACCGCATTCCCCCAATTGACCAGGCAGCCCCTTCTTCTCGAAGGTTCCCCATCTCGCCCGCCATGGCCGGCGGCAACCTGTTCGCGAGGGCGCTCAGCTACGTCGTCAACGAGTTCCTCGTCGAGGGCCTCGCCAACAAGTACGCGCGCCTCCCCTTCCCCCTCCCCCTCTCCACCTTCGGAAACTATATCTACACAACTGCCTCTCGCTAGGGTTTCGTCGTTGATTCGCTGCGGTTCGGATTTGTCGCGCTTCGTCATCTGGTCCTTGGGAGGATCGGGTTCTCCGATCGGTTCCCAGAGGACTCGTTCCCTTGAAGCCACATCATCCCGTTGTATCGACCTTTTCTTGTGCCCTCGTAGGGTTTCCTCTGACGCTCGGCGCAGCACGGCTCTTACATACATGCTTCTGTTATTAGATAGTTCACCCATACGTATCTTTTTGTATTGGGGTCATTCAAGTGCCTGCTGTTTGGCACTAGGTCAAAATGTCAAATTTAATTTTACTAAATCCCAGAAATCTCCGATGGAACCACCTCATCCGAACCCCACTTACCTAGGTGTCATGTTGCGATCTGATGTTTGTGCCTGAGACGGTGATGAGCCAATACAGACCTGTAATGATTCTTGCGAGCATGATTGCTTGATTCAAAGAACATCTAAGGGACTGAGTCGACGTGAAAAATCGCACTTGGTTATTGTTTGTGCTGCTTCCCTTGGTTTATGTTCAGAAACTTGTTATGTTTCATGGGCTGTTGCAAGGGTGAAGCTACAGGTTAGTGGTTCCTCTCGCTATCCGGGGTGGAATTTCTTTTATACCACTGGACGTTGAGGTACTACATTTTACAACTTGCTGCCGAAACAATTTCAGTATGCCATCTGGATTTAGTTTTTAGCCACATCGTCATGTTCTTAGAATTGCCTTTTTCATGTGCAAGTAGTGCAGCGACGTTCTTTGATGCTTAATGCTGTTTTGCATGGAAATTTGTGTTCTTTTGTTACAGTGACAATAACAGACATGTTATGATTCTAGTGAAAATAGAATCTAATGGTCCAAGTTGAGGTTCTGACTGAATTCTATTTCTGAGCTATTTGCTTAGATAGGCTCGTTCTGTTTGATGGTTTGATTGAAATGATATTTGGTGGCAACAGTGATGAGTTCTTACAGACCTGTAATGATCTTGCGGAAATGATCGCATTCAATGAACATCTAAGGGACTGAGTTGTCATGAAGCATCTGCATTAGAATTTTTTACTATGATTCTTTCCTGTTCTGTCCAAGTTGAGTTTTGATCCCGTTTGATGGTTTGATTGAAATGACGTTTTCATGGCAACATTGATGATTTCTTGCAGACCTGTAATGATTCTTGCGGAAATGATCGCATTCAAAGAACATCTAAGGGACTGAGTTGCCGCGAAGCATTTGCATTTGATATTTCTACTATGTTTCTTTCCTGGTTTGTCCAAGATATATATGTTTGTGTCCCTTGTCTGGTTTCATGATTAGCAGACAGTATTCAGTTGATCTATTTACGGGAACGGTGATGAGTTCTTCCAGACCTGTAATGATTTATGCTAAAATGATAGTGTTCTTCAAAGAACATCTAATGGACTGAGCTGTCATGGTTCACTTGCTATAGATTTGTTTGTTTTAGTTATTGTTATGTTGTGCTTCCCTCGTAATGCTGTCTAAATAATTCTCATGAGCTGGTATGAGTTTCTGTTCTGTGCTTTGGAAAAAGGAAAAAAAATCCCATCTGATATAGTAATACTTTTCAGCTTGTTTAGATAGCATTGTTTTCTTGTTCCCCTTTTAATTACTTCTGTTTTACTTCTCTCGGTGCTGTTCGTTTCTTAGTGAGATGTTTCTTATTTTGCAGCCGTGCCTTCCAGAGGTTTGCTGTGAGGACCAACAGGACTTTCGAGAATCTCTCGTCTAAAGGTAGCATCAGCGCACTGTGATTTTGTATCATGTGAAATTGTGGATATTGTTCATTTCATATTTTACCAATTTCTGTTGAAAATCTGTTTGAGAATTTCTAGTCTGGATGTAGTATTACTGCTCTAGGAGTGCTTTCTATGTGCAAGTCATTTTGTTTTCAACATTGCCAGTGTAGTTGGGATGCCCTCATTGCCAGTGTAGTTGGGATCAAATGTGTAGTGTATCCGTTTCATATTTCTCCTGGTACAGCTGGATGATGATTTGAGTACTTTTTTTTCATATTTTAAATATGTACAATACATTTGAACATGTTTTATGTACATTAATTCAGTCAATTTCAGTGCCTTATTTCTGGCAATATGCTGATTACGTTGTCTTTCTTTCTACAGCTAAAGAAGTGAAGCAGGAGGTATCAGAGAAGTGGAGCGATGTTCGTGGACACGATGACGTGAGTTACCTCATAATCTTATGTTCATTGTTTGTCTAAATGTGTGCAGTATTATTGTATGCTGATGTTAGCTGTTGTTTGAAATGGCTGTATGTGACTGAATAATCTGTTGTTTTTGCAGCATTTCAGGCAGTGATACGCGACACTTCTCCGTGTCCATCAACTGTACAATCCTACCATCTGTTTCCCTCTGCTTCTTGTGCCATTTTCGGATGTCATAATCTTGCTGAACAGGCCATAATATAGACTTCTATGATCTCAGTTTGTTTGGATTTTACAAGTAGATGATAAGACAATATTGTATTTTCTAGTATCTGCCAGGCGTGATTCTCGTTGGCTGAGCTTCAGTTGATGCACTGTTAGTAATGTGTACCTGCATGGAGTCTGTTCTGTTATGTCGCATGGAAATATTTGCTTATCTGAGATGTTAGGGGCTTAGATGAACTCATGGAATCCCTGAATCCACTTGTGTCTACCAATTTATGCAGACGCTGTGCAGCCGAGTAGTCAGCGTATGAAAAAGAGTCACGAGTTTGTTAACACCCCTTATGTTCGTTTTGTGGCAATGATTGATGCGATGGTATTTTCTTGTGCATTTTGGTGTCGTGGTAAATGTCGCTCGGATGGTGATGATTTTTTAAACAAGGATGGTGATGGCTTGTTTCATATCTTCGGGAGAATTCCATGGACTGGCTCCCCTGTTGTCTGTCTTCAGCAACGCATTATTTTTAGCCTTCCTGATGGATCGCCCTCTATTGGTTGTCAGCGCATGTAATTCCTCCCATCTTAAAATGTGAAAATATGGTTTTGGTAGAGTGAAGATTTCTTACTCTTTAAATTAAAAAACCAAAAAAAAAACCATGCATGTTCTCAATGATGTGTCCTACAATTGTGCACAACACTTCGCATTTTGTGCTACAGGCCTATAACACACACACACACAAATAACATTTTGACTTTGCACGCTCTTATAGTATACATCATTGAAAACATGTAGTTTATTTTTATTATTTTGAAACTCTAAATATACTTTTTGAAATAGAGGAATCACTTGAGCCCAGGAATCAAAATGACTACTGGTTTTTGGCAGACTATTTTAGCCTGCCAAAATTTCTTATATTTTGGGACTAAGTAAGTACAACTTCATTAATTTGGTGGTTGGGGTTTTCTAAGTTGTCCCCTGCCAGCTAGTGCAAATGGTGGTGCAACAACGACAAGTTCGGTTGTGCAACAACGACAAGTTCGGTTGCGGTTTTAGCCAGAATTTTGAGTCTTATGATCCCGATTCCCGAGCATCTCTAGGGATCTCCAAAAAATGGGTAATGAAAACACTACTTTTAGGGAGAGGAGAGAATAAACAAAGAGACATTTTTTCTAGTTCGGTGGTTGGAGTTTTTGATGTTGTCCGTTGTCAGCGAAGCAAATGGTGGCGCAATGACGACAAGTTTGGTTGCAGGTTTGGCAAGTATTTTGAGGTTTTGGATCTTGAGCACCCCTAGCGGTCTCCTTACAAATGAGTCATGTCCACCTCAAGCGAGAGTAAATGGTGACGCAACAACGACAAATTAAGACCGCTCCCCAAAACATTTTGGTCATGTTTGGTTCACAGGATTCTAAAAATCAGAATGTGGGTATCGTTGAGATTTAGAGGTGGCCGAACTACCACGATAAAACAAAGATCAGTTTGGGTTTTGTGGATGCCGTCCATGATGGTGGCGGTGCATCTTCACTTGGAAGTGCCAGACCTAGCCCATTTAGGTTATTCCTATATAAATTTGCAACACATTCAACAATATTTTTGATACAGATGCTTGATTTCCATCAATAAACATAATGCAATGTGCAGCAAAACAACATTATTAACCTGATATAAGAATATTCAAGCCTTGTACATCAACGAGAGGAGACATATATCAAGTACTACTACATAACTAAGTAATGGTGTTTGAACAAAAATGGAAGAAGGGTATTATTTCTCAGGGGCTGCACATCTAGCAGGCTCCTTTTTATTCTTTGTCCTTATTTGAATGGTCCGTAGTCGTACGGGCACCTAGCTTGGGTAGTTAGCTAGGAGAGACTCAATAGCTGAATTCTTGGCCTGCACATCTTCATACCGGATTCGATAGCCATGCCCTACAGAGAAATAACTCGAATTTTTAGTGGCAAAAAATAATCACTTTTTGTGTAATTTGTATCTTGTATGCAATACTTGTAGGGCTGCATATATACCAGGTAAATACCACACGAAGTCTTCGTCCAGCAACTTCCTCATGCTGTCCAGTTGCAAAGTCACTGCAAGTTTGCGCAGCAGACAGATCAATCAGACATTGGAATGCAGCAAGTTGGAATGGGTAGGGAGAAGGGGCGATCCTACTACCTGACTGCTTGCTGTAAATCCGAAAGAGATTTAGATCGTCTGAATATTCCGATTTCGCGACATGGTCGCCAGTGAATAGCGCCTTCAGCGGTTTGTACAACAAGCAGACTGAGCCCTACAGAATAATGTGTAAAAAATGTGCTCAGATAACTGTTGTGGAAAAAAATAACATGACTTACTTCTGTAATGACTACCATCTCGCATTTCAAAGATCAGCATAATAGTACATTTGACAATAACGAAATAAAATCAGGTTGATTATCTCTGAAGTTCAAGAAAATTAATCTGGTACAGTACAGTGTAATTATGCATCCATCTATAACTTAAAATGCATCCTCTTTAATCAAGAAAACCCATCCGCATCTGAAGACTGCAGGTCATTATTAAATCTAATTTTTCATTCCTAAAGTTGAATTTCTTACTTCGGTGTGTCCTGGGGTATGGATTAGTTCAAAATCGGTTCCAATATTCCAGGGCCCATTTCCAGTAAGTTTCCACTCGACATCAGCAGTAATATCCACTACCTGTATCAGAGAGAAAAATGGAACTTTAAGATTCTTTGAATTGTAGTATAAATTCAAATTGCTTCTAAAACCTCATGGTTTCAAAAATGTTAACCATTACAATACTCAAAAGTTTTCCTACAAATCAGTGTGGCCTTCTAGGTGAGGGTCTTACATCTCCTGAATGGATTATTCTCTCGCATTTTAGCTTCTCGGCCCACTTCCGATGATCGGCTACATCATCACTGTTTGGTGAATAGTTAGATACTCTTTAGTCTCCTTATAGTAATATGATACATCCATAAATAAATACAGAATTGCGTAGATGCGAACATACATGTGGGTCAAAAACATGTAGCGCGCTCCACCGAGCTTTTCGATCTTTTTCAATAGTCTCGGCGTATACCTTGGACTGAAATATTGAGAAATTATTAAAACATAACTGTTGTTATTTACCACACAACTATAACAAAATCAATGAACAACCAAAGGGGAACAAGAGATATGAGTTATGGGATGTATTTATTATTTAATACCATGTGGTCAAACTGAATTTTTATCAAGAACATAGCCCTTGTACATGAGGGGGATACTTCATAAGTTGCTTGGACTATATTTACCTGTCAACCAATATGTTCCCTTCTGGGTGAATTATAAGATAAGATGTTGCTCCATATGAATCCTCAGAATGGTAACCGCAGAGGTAAACACCCTGAAATATACAAGGGGTAGAAAATGATTAACCAACACTCTAAGCAACAAGCACACAACTTTTTGGTGCTGAATTTTTATTTAGTCGAGATAGAAAACGAGGGAGCATATATGAAAATGCTTATACAGGGAGATCGTCGTCGATGGCGAGAGGGAACGTGTTCTGCACTTGGAGAATGTCCTTTGGAGGCTTGTCAGTGTGGATCGAGGCCGTTGGGCAAGAGAGCAAGGCCTGCAAACGTACATGTAAATGACATAATCAGTTATTCTTGAAAGACCAAGAAATTCCAGTAATTTTTTCTTCAGGCTTAAGCATGATGGAACTGATGAACTACTAGTATGTGGTGCTGCATATCCGTACTGCACTGACTGCATAACAGCGGCTACTAGTATGACTGATTGAATTGATTGATTGGCTGAAGAGGAAATTTTGACTGGAGGCCGGGAGTGGCTAGTGGTAGTGGTTATGATGATGTTTACCTACAGTGCTTTGGTCCTGTCCTCGTCGGAGCTGGGCTGCGCCGCGACGGCGGACTGGCCGTCCACCCGCTTGAACACCTCCGGCGCCATCCACCGGCAGGTGGCGCAATCGATGCACCGCTCATCTGCACAGACACCCCCGGTCAGCAGAGACATCAGGGACATGTACATGAGGTCGGGTCATGGAGCTCACCTACGAAGAACTCGCCGGAGACGTTCTGCGAGCGCGGCCGGTTCCGCTTGTCGAGCGCCGGAGGAGAGGATGCGGCGGCTCGGACCACCGAGGTGGCACGTCGGCCTCGGGGCGCGCCAGGCGGCGGGGCGGCGAGGGACGCGGCGGCGTGAAGGCTGAGCGCCATGGCGGTGGAGTGAGAGTGTGCCGGTTGAACTCTGCTGTCTCTGCACTGTAAGCTGAGCCGAGCGGTGGAGTGAGAGTGGCGCCGTTCCGTGGTAACACTCGAGAGTAGGTCCCGTGTTACAATATCATCCACAAGGTCTGGCGGGGAGATTATCCAGATACATCTGCCAAGTGCCAACCGTGGCATCAGAGCCAATAGGTTTTGAGTACTAGCTGGCATAATATAATACACCCGTTGTTTCTCAAAATAAGGGTATAAATTTAGTCAGAAGTCAATATATAATAAGTTTGACCAACCATATAAAAAGGATTTATAAGATCAAATTGATATCAATAGACCCACCAAAGAATACATTACCATATTGTGTTTATTAAATCTTGTAAATGTCCATATTTTTTATATATGATTGGTCAAAGTTACATTATATTGACTTTTAATTAATAATATATGCTTATTTGAGAAACGAGGGTAGTAACAAAAATATTATAGCACACTTTTTGGTCGATGTTTTTACAAAATCCTTATACACAACAATTTTTTACTTCTTGTTCCGGTCGAACGAATAATCATTAAGTGAGTCCTCCTCTTTCCAAACAAGACATACAGAAAGACACGCCAACTGTCCTTTTAGTGAATCTGTTAGTTTTATGTCAAGCAAAACGTAGAGTAACTCCAATATATGAGTAAAAACAAGACGTAATAAAAAAGAATCGACCCGGAAAGAACCACCTTCGTCTTCTCATGGAGTTTGAGAACTACGTCCACTTGGATAAAGTATACTAGTTAACTGAAGAAATGACGAAAGCGAGCCAAAACATGTAAATCATGTGTGTAACAAAACAAGGGAACACCCAGTGCTGAAATACAGTACACTTGCATCGTCGTTAAACATGAAATAGAAAACGGCCCTATTGCATTAGAATTATTTAATTTGAATGAATTGGGTACATCAAGATGAAGAAATTTGTTTCACCTAATCGATTCCGTTGGCGTATCATCCATGTCACATCTTATCTTCCCCAAGAATCCACATCGGCGGGAAGGTTTGACACCTTGATGTCGGCTCTTTGCCACCTGGAGCTGTAGGTGGTAAATCTGATGTTGAATTGAAAAATGATAAAATAACAAGATTCTTAAACGGCATAACACCCGGGCGACCCTAGGACATTGGAAACTTGGATGCCAACTACTCTTGTACAAAACATCTATACCAAAAACCAATAGTCACAAGAACAACATGAGCTGCATGTAAACAATGCGTTTCTCTTCGCGACATAAACTACACATACATCCCCTCTAACAAAGAAAAAATTTCATACTTGGCCATCCTACCCAACCCCATTTTTTCCCTATCAGGACACCCTAGGACATTGGAAACTTGGATGCCAACTTTAGACAGCAACTTCGTCATGCTTACTTGAGGCCGTCGAATGTTTGTTTTGTGCAACAAAGCCCAATAAGAAACACATTACTACCTCCGGTTGGAAAAGATTATCGTGGGAACAAAACTAAGGTAGTACTAATTTCTTCACTTCTCACGATCAATCTTTACCGATTGGAGGGGGTATGACATTTTATGGATAACACTACTTGCATCAGACATGAAAATTCTATCAGAAACTGCATAATTTCTAGTTTTTCACACAGTACAAATCACATCACCCACCCCTGACCTTGTAGCCACAGTCGACCTAATCTTAGCAGGTAAGCCACACATAAGGATGACAATTTTACCCACGGGGACGGGTATCCGTGGATACTATACCCGCCTGGGCAGGATATGTGCATAATTTTATACCCGTATCCATACCCTACCGTTAAGTCGTGAGTAACCCTAACCGTTATGTAGACATGTACTCCCTCCGTTCCAAATTAGATGACTTGCTATTGCCCACATGCAGATGTATCTAGACATGTTACATATATAGATACATGCATATGTGGCCAATACCAAGCCATCTAATTTGGAATGGAGGGAGTAAATCCTAACCGTGGATGTCCAACATATGCAGCCCGTTTGCGATAATTGTCATGTCATAGGAACACCTAATAAATACTTATAAGAAAACTTCCCTACAGCACAAGTAAAGATAGAGACATACTTGAGACAAACCTCTAGCTGTACCAAAAAAAAACTCACTCCTATACAAAGTTATTTTCAAACCAGAAAGCTGTTCATAAAGGCACGAAATAAACTTTAAATTCTAACACTTTCCAAATTATTCTCACACAAAAACTTCAGAAAAGCTGTTCAGCAAAGCCAAACGAGCTCAACGACGCAGCACGAGACCACGCACAGCCCTTTTATCACGCGGCTCGAACCCTTCAATCCCGTCCGGCTCGACCAAGGCCGCACCCATTGCCCCACTCCCTCTCCTCCGCCACTCGCCGCCCTCCTCCGTTCCGCCGCGCCCCCTCCCGTGAGGTGGCCACGCGCGTCGGGAGCTTCCCCTTCCGCTTCCGCGGGTCGGTGGTGGGATTATGCGCCACCTGCTCCTGTCCCGCCGCCTCTCCGCCATGGCCCCCTTCTCCGGCTCCGCAGCGACCAAAGCCCTCCTCTTAAACCCCGCCGGGTTCGCCGTCCGTGGCCGGATTCCCTCCCCGCCCTCCTACCTCCGTGCCCCTGGCGGCCGCGTGTTCCCCGGGGCCTCGCTCCGCTGCTACGCCGCCGCCGCCGCGGTGGCCGAGCAGCACCGCATCAAGGTCCAGAACCCCATCGTCGAGATGGACGGTGCGTGCCTCGTCGTTACACCTCCTCGCTCCCTCTTAGTTATGTCTCGAGTCTACTCTAAACGTGCGAACTCCTTGTGTGCACTACTAATTTTTATTTTTTATTGCGGGGAAATGTGTACTACTCATCAGGTGACGAGATGACGCGGGTAATATGGAAGATGATTAAGGATAAGGTGAGGAATTCCGCTTTCATCATTTTCCCCTTTCCGATCGCTGCCGGTTTGGTAGTTTGCACGAGTTTGATTTGTTCCGTGGTGCTGGTCGTGAATGGGGTTGCGTGCAGCTAATCTTCCCGTACCTGGAGATGGATGTAAAGTACTTTGACCTTGGGGTGCTCAACCGGGATGCCACAGATGATAAGGTCACTGTCGAGAGTGCAGAGGCTACGTTGAAGTAAGCAGATTGTCCCTCTTTCCCTCTTTGTGCTCTCAGTTATGACATATGTGATCCAACCCTTCATCTCAGTGGCTTATAAGAGATGCATCTGGCCTTCATGTGTTAGATTTCAGATGTCTGCTTAGTAGCTGCAGTTATTGATGATGTATAAGTGTATGTTATGATACTTGTGTGGAAATGAAGTGATCACTTACGGTAGCTGAATATCTGATTTGATTGCATTAATTTTGTATCCCGTGTTGCTGTGACGGACTCTTTTTTGTGCTATCAGGCAATACCAGATGGATTTTAGCCGTCCTGTTTCCCACAGGATCGTCTCTGTTTTGTTTTAAAAAACTTTCACTCAAGTTGAACCAGGGGCTCGACGAGACTCATTGATTGGTTAATACTTAGCCACATCTCCTTACAATGGGTTCATCTAACTTAGGCTTCATACGGCATGCATTGGTCATATTTAAGGATATTGTAGTTAGCTGGAAGCACCTTATTTGGTGTAACAGATAAATCTTCCGACGACTAGTAAATATTCCCCTAACTAACTGATTACACAAGTTCAGCGCAGCAACTGCAAACTAAACCTTCCTTAAATTGAGAATGACTATTTCTTCATACGTAGGCCATATGCATGGCTAGATTGCTTGCAAGATGATAATATATTGCATAGTATCAATGACACGTACTCAGGTCTCCCCTTCACAGCAAGGTGTCGAATTTTGCGTTCCTGCTAGTTCGCTTGTGATTTGGGTTGCCCAGTTTCATATCCAACAAAAAGTTTGGAGAACTTGCAAACGGTTGTTTGGACATCTTTCTGTTGACCACATAAGCAGCATAGATTGTTATATATGCTTTTCCAATAACTTTCTAAGAAGTATCTTCGGAATCAAATTTTTAGTGCTATGCAATTTAAAATGGTGGCCCCTCTTTGATTTTTTATCGTGCATGAAACTTGGTTGTATCTTATCTCCACAATCTTTACAATGCTATGACGGAAAACCATATGATGTATAACTTTCTGCCGCATCATTATGGTGAAGTAGGATGATTGCACCTACCTCTACTTTATGCACATTCTTGTCTAACTGGTGTTACCAAAGGCCAGTGCTAAAACTGTCCATTCTTCTACTGTGGCCGTCATCTGAAGTTTGGCTTTAGAATTTTATAATATACGTATTTGAAATATGATTTTACATTATTTTCTCATCTCTGCTGATCTCTTCTCTGTGTACTAAACAGGTATAATGTTGCTGTTAAGTGTGCTACAATTACTCCTGGTAGAGTCCTTTAAACTTTGATGTACAATATTTAATTATTATTTTTTGGCAATGAAATGCATGCATTTATGATTCAGTTTGTACATTTATGTTTAAGTATTCCTTTTAGATGGATGCGTGCTTCTGGCACATGCATATCCATACTTGCCTGTATTGTTCAGCTTGCTTACATGAGCTTAAAATATTTATAAGAATCTTGATCACATAATTTGCACACTATTTTCCATGGTCAGTACTAGCCTGAGTTTTCTAGAGCCACAATCAGACATGTTCTGTGGAAGTGACAATTTATTGCCATAAATTGCAAGAGGAACAACATAACTCTGTTCCAGGTTCTAAATAATCTTTTTTATTATCCTAGTTGTTAATGAAGATGGTATCAATCTTCTATTTTTTGTTTGCACCATTTCCCATGATTCCATCTTTTTTCTTGTGGGTGCTGAATTGCTGATTATCCCTTATGGAGTTTTCTTCAAATACTCATTAACTAAGTTTCCACAGATTATAATATAAGTATGCAACTAATTGTTTATCTATTGCAAGAATGCAAGGTGCAATTGAAGCCTGTAGTGAAACATACCCTCATATATATTTTGTTTTGCCTTGTTTGTTTGTTTGTTTGTTACGTTCTGTGTTACTTGATACTGTATTCGCTATTTAACTTCTGATTATGAAGTTTAATATGTTGCGACAATAGTTCGATTTAATCCATTTGAATTTTTGAACAGTTCACGAGAACTTGGGCAAGTTTTTTTTGTTGGATTAATGTCTTCTTTCCGTGTTAATATCCAGATGAAACAAGAGTCAAAGAGTTCAAGCTCAAGTCAATGTGGAGGAGTCCAAATGGCACCATCAGGAACATTCTGAATGGTTTGTTATTCAGCTATTTGAGATGCCTTTGATGTTTTAGACTTTTAGTTACTGGATGAAATTATCTGAAATTAAGTTGGTAGGCAATTTACGAATGTTAGTTTGTCAGAATATATTAATAGTATAAGATTGTAAATTTTGGTTGAGTTCTTGACATTTTTTCAGTGTTACAAGTGACTATTGAACTTGATTGTTTCCATATATATCACACTAATACCCTAAACTTGGAATTTTCGTTGGTTATCACAAATAACAGTAATATGAAAATTATCAGTAATATTTTAACACGCAGGTACAGAGCATACTTCCAAGAGTATACATAGCCTGGATCATGACAATTAACTGTGCATTTCACATTTTCTTGACACAGGAACTGTTTTCCGGGAGCCCATCTTGTGTAGAAATATTCCACGGATACTTACTGGTAAGGAGGGAAACACAAAGTTATGGTTGTGAGAGCAAGTAATAAAGATACCACATTAAAGGAAGGAACCTTGTTTTGAAGGTTGGAAGAAGCCCATTTGCATAGGAAGACATGCATTTGGAGATCAGTATCGAGCCACTGATACGATTATTAATGGTCCAGGAAAGCTTAAGATGGTTTTTGGTAAGCTTCATTGACCGCTTTTTACTTGTTTATTTATTATTTATTCTATCTATCAGTTCCAAAGCTTCTATTGCACATGTTGATCTATTCCTTTATTTGGTACTGAAATCAGTCCCTGATGGAGCTGAGCCGATAGAGCTAGATGTACATGATTTTAAAGGACCTGGAGTTGCATTGGCAATGTATAATGTGGATGAGGTATGATAGCAAAGTAATCTAGTTTACTTTATTCTTCTTCTCTTGAGTGCTATGCTAATTTCTGCTCTTTTCTTTTAGTCTATTAGGGCATTTGCTGAGTCATCAATGGCAATGGCGCTGTCCAAGAAATGGCCTCTTTATCTGAGCACCAAGAATACGATACTAAAAAAATACGACGGGAGGTATCTTGAATAATTGTCACTTGCGATGTATTTTTATTGTATTTCAGTCATTAAGCACTCTTTTGTCGCAAGGACTACCAATGAGACACTTGTAAATGTACATACAGCTTATGCTGCACTGTAAACTGTGAATGTACCAACATGTTGTCTAGCAGTAGTTGTCCAGTACTTGACGGTCTTCATTGTTGTACTCTGATGAGGCCTTATTGGTGGGAAATGTAATTATTCTAATGAAATTAAAATATTGATGACCTACTCTCTGAACTTGTATCTTTACTGTACACTTCTGGCTGAAGCATCATTATCCTTATAATTTCTCATTGGATGTGCAGATTTGTTTATATAGGGTATATGCTATTTAGTTTTGTTGCTCTGAATCTCTAATGGCCTTATGTACAATTTTGCAGTTAATCGTATTTTCATACAGCAGTCCTAATTTGACATGTGCAAAATTTAATTGTTCATAGATTCAAGGACATCTTTCAGGAGGTATATGAAGAGAATTGGAAAGAGAAGTTTGAGGAAAACTCAATATGGTGTGTGCTAATTTGTACCAGATTTGGATCACTGGAATTCTGCTTAAACTACAAATGGTCTTTACATGATTCATACAGGTATGAACACCGGTTGATTGATGACATGGTGGCATATGCTGTGAAAAGCGAAGGTGGATATGTCTGGGCATGCAAAAACTACGATGGAGATGTTCAGAGTGACTTCCTTGCCCAAGGTTTGCATATGTTCTCTTCCTGATGTTGCAACATACGCAGTCATGGAGTTATATATGTTGTGAAACCACATGCTTATGTTAGCCACTATGCTCACAATTTGTGTTTTATGTTTAATCTATTATTCCTGATGAGTTCTTGTTTCAGGTTTTGGTTCTCTTGGTTTGATGTCATCTGTTCTGGTAAGTCATGCTATTCCTTTTGTTTTTCTGTATAATTATTGTATTTGACCTCTGATTAAACATTTTCTCTTCTATAGTTATCTTCTGATGGGAAGACATTAGAGGCTGAGGCTGCCCATGGGACTGTCACTAGACATTTCAGGCTACATCAGAAGGGACAGGAGACGAGTACCAATAGCATAGCTTCTATATTTGCTTGGACTCGTGGGCTAGAACATAGGTAATGACAATATTGTAGATGATGAATTTTACACACTTAGAAGATCTATAAGAATCTTATTCCGGTTGCTTTTGTTCACAATCATATCAAATGTTACATTTTCCACACCTGCTTATATTAACTACTTCTTTCTCTGTTTAGAGCAAAGCTGGATAAAAATGACAGGCTGCTGGAGTTCACACAGAAGCTTGAATCTGCGTGTGTTGAAACAGTGGAATCTGGGAAAATGACAAAGGATCTCGCACTTCTTAGCCATGGAGCCAAGTAAGCTGATTTATGTATATGTGCTCAGTTTTCGTGGTAGTTCAAATACTATGGCGTCCTATCTTGCGGTGTACAGTGATAATCTGATTGTTCCCAGTATATATTATCTCGCAATTATAATAAACAAAGCAGCTAAAAAGATTGTAGCGTTTGTAGTGATGATAATTAGAGACTAAGGTAAGCAGGAAATTATCTGCTGTTGCAATGGACTAAATATACTACCTCCGTTCCTAAATATAAGATGTTTTAGCTTTTGTCCACATTCACATGTATCTAGATGTATGTGGACATATTTTAATGTGTATGTACACTCATTTGGGTTTGCACCTAGCCAACATGTGATCTAGCTAGAACATCTTATATTGTGGAATGGAGGGAGTACTTAGAGGTCGTTTGGTGGCCATCATTTTGAGCCGGAATCATGTAATTCATTTGTGATTCCATACCCAACCTGTTTGGCTGTCATGGAATTGTACATGTCATTTCATTTGGAATTCCAGCAAATGACTATTGTATGTTATGTCAATTCCTATCCCTAACCCTGTCATTTCACTTGCCAAATGAAATGAAATGATGGGTGCCAGACGACCTCTTATTAGTTAGTACCGGAATTTCAACTGCTTATGCTTCTTCATGATTCTTAGAACAAAATCTTCTGTGTAATAGAAACAGCAGCCTGTCAATAAATAATATTGTTCCCCTCCAGTTCTGGTTTATCTTGGCAAATATTAAGGTAGGCTTATGTTTTGCACTCCCCCACTTGTTAGCAAGGGTTATTTGTCTGGGTTAAATTCAATATATACCACTGTGAACTTTGCAAAATCCAGATATGCCACTAAAAAAACTTACAAAAAGAGCCACTCCAACTTTTTTGTATACTTTGGAAATGCCATTATGACCGATTGAGCACAAATACCAGCCAATATCCCTCTCATTTATTAGTCTATTTGTTTTTACAATCCTGTTTAAAATTCTAAGGCGTGCATGCATTTTAATGTCATTTTATCTCCTATGTTCTTGCTTATTTTAGTGTTTCTCCTTAAGTACTCGTGCATGTTTTTCCACACAAATTGTTCTCTTAATTTTCTTTTGCGGGGTTCTCTTATTATTTTCAAAGCACTTCGTAGCATGCTAATTTAGTATCAGTGCCCTCCATCAAGCACACAATTGACTAAATGACCCTTTTCTTCAGTGCTTTGGAAAGATGGGAGAGAATAATTTGTTCGGTTTGTCATGAATAAATGCTTAAGTAAAAGATGAAATAAAAGGTCAGAAAATAGAAAATAACATTAACTATGAATCCACGTCTTATGATTTTGAAAAGGATTGTAAACCAAATCGGCTGTATAAATTGTAGAGATTTCTTATACAACGGTTCTAAAAAAACTGCCAAAAACTAGTATGGTGAGAAGTTTACTAAAGCCAACTTCTTGCATTACTCTTCCAAGAAACCAAACGGTTTCTGATTTAACGAAACTGATAGTGCAGCACAATTGTGAACGGTACTACATGAACATCATAATTGGGCCCGTTCATGGTTGTATCACTGATGGGTAGTCCACACTTGTCAAATCCGTTGAAATCCTAAGATGTGGTTTTCTGAAACTATGATACAAAAGAAGTTTAGTTTGATGGAGCTACTTAAAAGCATTTGTTCTTTGATAGTTTGTCTAGAGGTGTAGTTTTAAGAAACTTACGGATAAGAATGAACGAGGGAGTATATTACATCATTGTCTTGCTGAGCTGTGTGGTATGCCAATCACTCAATCTGTTAACGTGTGCTTCCCCTGTATTCAAGTTCAAGAATCGCCTTGTGCTTACTTTGTTCTCCCCCTCATTGTTGTTGATAGGGTAACAAGGGAGTATTACCTGAGCACCGAGGAATTCATTGATGCTGTGGCTCAGCGGCTCCGAGAAAAGATGGAGATACCAGCTGCGTTGTAATTCACCATATGCAGATGCTATTTCTAGCCGGATGCCTGGGATTGGGTCGGGTCACTTGGTGGACCAGGTTTCGGCACACATTTTGACCGAGACGATTAGACAGAGGATTTTGTTGTCTGGAAGTAGCTTTTGTTAATAAGGCCTGATATTTCATCGCGTTAATAATCTACTACTCCCTCCGTTCGGAAAAGGATGTCACAAAAATGAAACTATAGATAAACCATTTTTGTGACATCCTTTCCCGAACGGAGGGAGTATATGTGACTATCTCTTCAGCGTCTGTTGGGTAAATAATGGTTCATAAGCCAGTGAATCCAATACATCGATTGGCCTCTTCATCCTTGTGCACAATCCGTTTTGCTTCTTCGGGTCGTACGCGAGCTGACTTGTATCTTTTTACTGGAATGATCGAAAGGTTCCTCTCGGAATTTTTATATGAGCAGGTTTCGTGTTTCCGAAGAAGGCGGTGAATGTGTACATTGGCCAAAAACTTGTGACAAGCAATACTGCAACGTTGTATTCCACGGTGGTGACCAAAGAAAGGTCATCCAGCGTGGTCCGTGGGGCGTGAAGGTACGAGAGTCGCCGACGAGCAAAAAAGCATTCCCACGGGCAGCGCGATGTATCCGGCTTGGCGAGGCCCTCTTCACACTGACCCGGATGTTGTTTCCTTTGTGTAAAAAATAGAGGTCTCTGAATTTTCTCACGATTTGTGGTTTCCCGGGCTGCAGACCTGCAGTGCATCCCTCCAGGTCCGGGGACCGGGGCTGCCTCGTAAAAAGAAGTGGAGTACAAGAAAAGGTCCATGTGTAGGAGTCTGATCGGGGAAGAGGCGTTTTGTCAAAAATAAATAAATTAAAATGCATTTCAAACACATTCAAGTCTCAAAAAAGGCAGAAAGATGTTTGCGTATAGATCTTGAAATCCTACTTGTTTACGAAGTCGTTTTGCGAAAACTGTGCCTTACGAGTTTTTTTTGTATTTCTACACAGGTCCCAAAAAAACCGATTTTCAGCTAAACCGCTTTGTGAACAAATATAATGTTAAAATGTATCCGCGTATTTATTTTAGAAATTTCCGATAATTCGAAATATGATTTCGGTCAACACCGGCGGACGCCTCATTTGTGATTAGACGCCTCCCTCAGACCCAACTGCGTATTTAGCCGCCTCCCAGGCTACAAAACGGAAAAGCTCTCGAAGATTCTGCCCAGCAGCGCCTTCAGACGTGAGCCGTGACCGGTGAGTATATTTCGGGAGACGTGCCACGCCCACGCGGTCGTCGGTCGGACACGCAGCCCTCATTGATTGCGAACCCCGCCGCACCGCCGCTCCCCTCCGGCTTTATAAATACAGGTCCCCGTGCCGGAGATGGGTATCGCTTCCTCCTCCTCCTCCTCCAACCCAGAATCCGTAGCTATGGCGCTCGACAAGGCCAAGGAAATCGCCGCCTCCGCTCCCGTCGTCGTCTTCAGGTGCGTCAGCCTCCCTCCCTCTCATCATGCCTTGAACAAACGCTACTGAACCTTCCAATTAGTAGTCTGTAATAGAACTGAAAAGGAAGGGGGAAGGTGGAGGAGGAAGAATAGATCCCATGCTAGCGTATTCATTTTTTCCCATCCCTACGGGCTACGACTCGAGCATATTCGTTGTTTTTGTATTCCTGTTTTTTATTTCTTCAGATAAATAGTCTTTCTCTGAACGAAGCTAATTGGGAGTGGGACACTTAATTTAATAATAGAGGTTTTGAATCTGTATCTGTCCTACTATTCGATTGTCTAGAGCTCTGGATGTGCTTATGCCTGTAAATTTGTTGAAACACTTGTAAGTTATTGCTATTAGATTGGTAGCACGGGATGATGGGGATCTTTTTTCCTTGGATCTAGTAAATCATTATTTGCATCCTAAATGTTTGGTGGTACCACTACTGCTTATGCATGTTCTCATGTTGAGCTTAACGACTTGCTGCGGTGAAGGAATCGGTTCAAGCTTCTCTATGTCAATAAGCTATTACTGTTTGCAATACATGTCTGATGCCCAATGCTACATGCCTTGTGTAACGCTAACTATGGTACTCCGGCCTATCTGTTTATAGCAAGACTTTCTGTCCTTACTGCACACGGGTGAAGCAGTTGTTCACTAAGCTAGGAGCAAGTTTCAAGGCTATTGAGCTAGATGCGGAAAGTGAGTGCACTCATAAACATATCTTGTTTTTACTTGTACATTGATGATGGTACCCAAAATTTCAGACGAGAAATTTGTTTGTCCTGGGATGTTCATTTTGTATTATTTCGTTGAAAATTGAGATAGACTGCATATTGAGTCTGAGAGCATTGACCTGCGACAGAATTTAATATGGCAGCACCCTCAGATTTGTCAGGATCGTAAGTAGTAATTGTAGGTATAATTTTTACAAGAAAGCTCGTAAGTAGTAATTTGTCAGGATCGTAAGCCTCTCAGGAGAGGTTGATTGCTTATGCAATAGAGAACCAATCGAGGTGGCAAAGTGCTATCATCAAAAACTTAGATTTCTTACTGTTCTTGTTAACGATTCCTCAAAAAATAAAAGATATTCATGTTAAACATTTGAATGCTGTGAGTAAAACATGTTCCATCGTGCTCCCAAATTGCACTAGTTTTTTGTTTGTTTGTGAGAGGACAGCTAAGTGGTATATGGACCCTCGTGACAAACACCTAGCATTTTTAAAGTTCCAATCGCCTCATGTGTTGGCTCTTATTGAATTTACCCATGCTATCGTCTATGAAGGTGATGGACCTGATATGCAGTCAGCTCTTGCTCAATGGACTGGCCAGAGTACTGTTCCAAATGTCTTCATCAATGGGAAACACATCGGTGGCTGTGATGGTGAGCCGTTTTTCCTTCATTACTAGACATTGACACTGGCATTTTAGTACTGTATAACTGGCTACCCACTGCCAAACTCTTTTGGATTTTACCTGACATGTCTATTCTCTTGGTTTTGGGCCAGACACTCTCGCATTGGAGAAGTCTGGTAAGCTGGTGCCTCTGCTGAGGGAGGCCGGAGCAATCTCTGGTGATGCTTCGAAGTCAACCATGACTGCTTAGCTTGGCGTGCCAGTTGTTGGCTTCGTCGACAATGTAGTATGTGTTATGAAATAATGTAAGATGCATGGTTGGAGTAACTGCCTCAAATCTCTGTTATGTTGGAGTAACTGTCTCAAATCTTTGTAAAACTCAGAATAAATCAAATTATCTCGGATATTCTTAAATGGTCGTTCGTTCTTCTGAATATATACATGTTATCATAGTATTGTTACACCTGTTGGAAGGGAACCACCACCATAAGACTGAATGCAGTTTCAGTGATTTAGTCATAGCCAAGTCGTGCAGGACATTCGAAATGAAGCCAAACAATATGAGACGCAAAGATGCATCAAATCTGTCTGATTCTGCAGAACAGTTTTTGGTACCGAAGCGTCCTAACGACGGTCACTAGCCATTTTCATATACAGTTTGTACACTACCACCTGTTTCTCTTTGCCCTGGCGCGCCTCCGCCACTGGCAGCTCGCAGAACGGGAAGTCCCGCCCGAAGCCGTACTCCTCCATCCACCACTCCGTCCGCGACACCCGCCTCACCGTCTCGTCGTCCTCCCTGTACAAGAACACGCGGCGGTAGCCCAAGTCCCCGCCCTCGCCGTTCACGGCGCGGCCTTCACGCACTGGCACGTACGCCCCTGGCCCTGCCCTCCGTGGCCGCGCGTCGTCCTCGTCTGCGTCGCGCGGGCGCTGGTGCACGGCGAAGAACCACTCGCACCGGTCGTTGGCCGCCGGGAACGGCGCCGTGAGCACCGCAGGGTGCCCCGCGAAGACGTCGGCAGCGGCATACATTCGGCACCGGCGCGAGTCCCCCAGGTTCAGGCTGTCAAGGTAGAGCCGGACGAGCAGCTGCGGCCCAGTACTGATCACGTCTGCGTCCTCCGCTCCACGGCGCGAGAGGTTCTGCTGGGCGATCCCGCCGCGCGCCGGGTAGAGCTTGCAGACGACCATGTCGAACGCGGCCACAGCGGCGTCGGAGCGGCGGTCGCCGTACTCGTCCATGCGCCACTCGGTCTCCTTGGTGGACGCGGAGCCGACGTCGGCCTCGTCTTCGTAGTAGCGGAAGGCGTGGCAGTAGGCGGTGCCGCCGAGCAGCCTCGCCTCGGCGCCGAGGCGGTACGCGCCGGGGCCGGCCCTGCGCCGCCCGCCCTGGAACTGCGCCCGGCACACGAAGAAGAACCACTCGGGCCGGGCGTTGGCCGCCGGGTACACGGCGGCGAGGAAGCCCGGGTGCGCGCCGTAGACGTCGGCGTCGTGGATCTGCCGGGGCAGGCCGTCGCACCGCAGCGATCGGCGCAGGGGCAGGTACCGGCCGACGATGTCGTCCGGGGCGGGGTCGAAGGTTCCGACGTCAGCTGAGGCGACGACGTCGTGATCCGTTACGGTGGATGAAGATGAAGGAGTAGTGCGGGGCGGTGGTGGCCTCGGTGGCTTGCCCCGCGATTTGGCGACCGGGGGCAGGACGATCCAGCCGTCGTCGGTCTCCTCCACCGGATCGGGGAGGACGGAGGAATCGGCCATGGCCGCCGGCGTGGGCTTGTTCTTGGCCGGCGAGGGTTTAAGGGCGGGCCAGTACATGTTTGCGTGTAGCTGCGATCGCCCAGGGATGCACGCCTTGTCGTGGAAGTCAACACGAAGCGCGGTTCGGGTCCCCGAGGCCGAGGCTGAACTTCAACTCGACCTTCAGCGGCACGGAACCCGAAGCGAAACACGGCTCCAACGCGATGTCAATCCAGTTTCTTAGCGGAAAATCTCTATACTTTTTAAGGAGGGGCGAACAATCTCGGTCTGAATCGGAGATAGTTCTTGTCATGAAATGGGCCCGATATATTTTGGGCTTGAGACCGGGCCAGCTACCTTTCTATACTCCTATATAGTGTAGCAATTTTGAATCAGACTCAGGGTATCAATCCTAACCATTAGTCACCTAAATCTAACGGTTGAGAACAAAGGGATTCGCTGTGAACAGTAACTGAGCTGCCTCTACACTATATAGGAGTATAGACTAGAACCATCCCGTCTTGTACTTGAAAAAACAAATCCCATGCCAGCCTTACGTACGTTTTCAGCTGAAGCAAGAGTGCAGAAAAAGTGACTTAACTACTAGATGTGTGCAGGTTCGGCTAATGTATTTTTCTTTGTTTACTATAATTTCTTTCTATCACCAATAAATGGGATTGCCCTTGCGTTCGTGCATCCAGTATATTCATTTGCCTTGTCATTTTGCAAGACACTACTCCATGACCACTTTTTATTATGCCAAAATCACCTTAATGTTAATACGTGCATTGCACGTGTATACATACTAGTATTACTAGAAGGCAGCCTGGCCGTAGGCCGTGTTGTCCGTGCCACCGGGGCTAATGGGTTATACCATTTCATGGCGCATGAGGCAACGACAGCGGGACACGGATTCGTACTGAGACGAGGCGACAAGAGAGAACTGTGAGGGAGGTGCACGTTGACCTTTGGGGCCACTAAGAGGCAAAGTAACGAAAGTAAAACAAGGCAGAACCCTATGCGCACGCCTCGCTGCTGCTTCTTTTTGAAGATACTGTTCGAGTACTGGATAGCGGGATACGGATGGATATACGGTCGCCAAAAAAAGAGGATCCGCTGATCAGCAAGCAAGAAAGGAACTGGGGATCACTCTCCCAAAGGCCACTATCTTAAAGGAACTGATCTTGACATTTTTAAAGGTTGATGAAGTCATCATAGTCGTCTCGCTGTTGATGGCTACATCATCTACCACTAAAAGAATAGCGCCTATCAAATCCTGGATTATATTCAGATAATTGCGAACACCCACGTCAAGTCTAGGACTTAGATCTGATGGCCTAGTTCGACCATAAGTAAGCTGACCGTACAATTCATGTAGATTTTTTATACTACGTAGTAATATAACATAACATCATCAAGTCACGCCCTTCTAAATGTGTATCATCGATAACCGCAGCTAAATTGGAGATACGTGTGCCTACGGTCCACAATTTAGTTCTAATATATTTTCTTAGAAAATGAAAGCTTTGTTACCACTGACCTTAGCATGTGACAACACCATGTTTTAACTTCACATTGATCTATATATGTACGTTAAATGTTTAGAAAATAATTGATCATTAGTCAACATAATAGTTGTAGATTTGGCGAGGCAGTGGTTGGGAGATGGAGTGCGACAAAATTTGAGGAGAAGAACAGAGGGGAGACATTGAGGGAGCACACCATAAGTAGGGGAGAAGAAGTTTGCCAGCAAAATTAGGGTGGTACGTCATACCCTAGCACCAACATTATTTTATTGTACTACCGAATGTTTGAGATGTTGTTTTCAAATTGAACTAGAGTACAAATTCGACTCGCTATGGAATATTTGGTCTAGGAAATGTCTAAGCCCTTGCCCCAATTGTGTGTTTTTTATTTATAAAAGTGACATATGAGAGATTGTAAAATTTTAAAGGAAAGAGGGAATATGGTCCTATGGATCACCATAAGACAGTAAATGTAGTTTGAGTTTTTGCATTAACCAGTACATTTGAAATTGTAAGTTCGTTAAATAAATCATAGACAAAACTCATACCGAAATACATCTTAGGTCAAGTTAAACACACATAAAATAATTGATAAAGATGGTAAATATGAACAACAATAGCAAATGTGATATGCGAGTGTACAAGATATACATTTTACATCAAGTTTAAAGATAAATAACTTACATTTTGGACCATAGGAATCAACGATCAAATAATATAATTATAAACACATAATAACTGTTCATCTCTCCATTTTATCGGCATCACACTTTGGCAAGTATGGTTGTGTCCATACACTATATACTGAAATATTATTATTTTCCCTAATGTTTTATCCTACACCAAGATACATCTTATTTTTTAAATAAAATGGAGGGAAGATCATGCTCTAGATGTATGATATGTAGTGTCATTTTGTTGATTTATATGTCCCTGTAGGCCGGATAATTTGACAAAGTGTCGTTGCGTCTCCCTTTTTGCACTTAACTTTAATAAAAAAAGATATAAAAATATAAAATTTAAGTTTACAATTGCTTCAATCAGCAACTTTTCTTATTTTTATTTGTGCATAAGGTTTAACCTTTTTAATTTCCTTTTTTTTTGGGTTCTTTTTGGCTCTTTGATCATGACCATATAATTAAGCCTGCCATGTAGACTATCTGAATGACCCTAAATATAAAGCTATTAAGATGGTTCTCAATCACAACTTTGTCATTAAGATATCAGACAATTATAATAGTATTATGACAGGAACTAATTTGAACACATCCTCATCTGATTAATATTTGTGCAGGTAGGAAGAGAGCTTGTTAGTACTAGTACTGACGAAATAGGCCGTAGCCCCGCTATATAAATATAGCAACAACCCGATACAACCAACAGTCACGAAATGCTGGGGCGGCAGCAAACATACACCCAAAGCAAGGGGAAGAGAAGAAAAGAAGAAAAAAGAAGGAGACATAGGCGGATCGACTAAAACGATGGTGACCGCAACCGCTGCGCCCTCTCCAACAGAGTACCACCACGCTCCTAGCACCGAATCGACGAGTACCAAGCAGCCCCTTCAAGAAGGGACGCCATGCTGCTGCCCGGACCAGGGCACTGGTCCTAGGGTTTCCCCCGGCACGGAGGGAAGCGAAGGGTAGCCTCGACGCCCTTCAGGAAGGAAGGATGCCACCCGGAGGCGGCACCGCGTCGGTGTCGAACAAACCGACAAGGATTTCTCCCGAAACCCCTTCCACAACCCCGGACGATCGGTAACACATGAGCCCCGCGAGGACGAGCCTCGAAACCACCAGACTAACCGCCCACCACCATGCGCCAATGGAACCGAAGTCACCACCATCGTCGTCTCACCGAAGTAGCCGTCACGAGGTCTGCAAGACGGAGGTGAGGTGTAGGAACCGGGGACAGCAGTACCGCAGCCGAGCGAGAGGGAGCAACCTCCACCGCCAAAGACGGTAGTCGACCGGACGCGACAGCAGAGCACACCAGTCTCCGTCAGGTCTGGCCGAGCCCAGCGGGCCCGTAAAGCCCCCACGGGGGCATACCAGTCCTAATAGAGTCCAGCCGGACCCAGATCCGGGGGGATCCGGGCCCGTGAAGCTCGCCGTCACGCTGCACCTGCATCCTCCACCTCCCCTACAGCTGCAAAACGCACCGCAGGTCAAGCCGGCCCGCCCTGACCCAGATGGGCCTGACGGGCCCAAATCTAGGCCGCATGGGCCGGCCGGCGATCTCCGCTGCACGTCGACGCCCGCAGCAACGCGCCGCCCCGCAGCAAGCCGTCGCCGTCGTTCTTCTACCCCCGGCCGGAGCCGGGCCGCCGCCACCCGAGGAGCACCGGCACCGGAGGAGAGCCGCCCGAGGAACTAGTACTAACTAGGGGAAAACACATCTTGAATTTTCCCTTAAGATATCCATCACTTGATCAGCACCATGTACTCCCTCTCTTTTCCTAGTAGAAGGGAGCATGCAAGTTCTTGAGATCCTTCTTTTTTTTTGTTGATATTTTTATCACGCAGCTATAGCTAGCTACCAGAGCGTGCATGCCCCACCGTCGACGTCATGGGCCACGACCACGTCTTCGAGGTTCCACAGGCTTCCCCACGTGGCGCCGTCGTCCTCGCTGGAGCCGTAGTCCTGGTCGCTCGTGGAGGCGCAGCAGCTGCCGCCGCCGCTCTGTCCAGCGCCGTCGAGGAGGGCGCAGGCCATGGGGCACAGGAAGTCCATGACGTCTCGCATGATCAGCTGATCCTCGTGGTCGTGGCCGGCCAACGTCGCCGCCGCGCCGTCCACGCCGCAGATCTTTTCGTCCTCCTCGACGTCGGCGACGATGCCTGCCGTCGCGAGCTTGACGTCGTCCTTGCCCTGCCCAAGCAGCAATTGCTGTTGTTGCTGCTGCATCTCCCTGCGCTGTTTCAGGAACCTGGCCCTGGCCCGCTCGATGTTCTTGGACGGCTTGCCCTTCTTGAAGTGCGTCCTCCAGTAGTTCTTGATCTCGTTGTCCGTCCTGCCCGGGAGGCTGCGTGCAATCGTCGACCACCTGAACAAACGTGCCATGTACTCAATTTAGTGTCTGCACTGAACGTTTTCTCAAGTATTTATCCCAGTGATCTTTATGAGTGCAGTAATTTCTACCTGTTTCCCCATAAGGCGTGGAGCTGGACTATGATGCTCTCCTCTTGGGGTGTGATCTTGCCCCTCTTCAGATCAGGTCTGAGGTAGTTAACCCACCGCAGCCTGCAACTCTTTCCACTTCTCTTCAGACCTGCAGCAACAGAGAAGCTCAAATGAGAAGTCGTGAGGCATAATGGTGCCACTGCATACTAACTTACAATAGTCATATATTTCCAGTAATTGTTTGCGTGGAGCTTATCAAGAAGTGAACGATCACATACAACCTCAATGTGCCTGGACATGCTAGATCAGCCCATTCCATCGCACTCTAAAAATAGGATAGGTTCGATCTATGGTCATTCAGGGCCTCCTAATAGGATCTACTAAATTCATCGAGTTGTTCTAAAGAATCAAAAAGGTCGGTTATTAACGGAATTCCTTGTCGGCTTTCCGTGAAATACTCGTTTGGCCGAGGACTTCCAAACACGTCATAAGCTAAACCCGTACTGACAAATAGCCAACCCGCAATGAATAGGGAAGGTATAGTAATGCTATGAATAACCCAGTATCGAATACTGGTAATAATATCAGCAAAAGAACGTTCTCCCGTGCTTCCAGACATGCTGAGCTCCCAAATTTTTGTACATTCAAAAATGGAATTGATTCCGTAAAAGATGGGATAACCAGTAAATATAAAATTACTGATATTTCATCCTTGTGAGATTGTCAATTTTGTACTCCCTCCGTATCAAAATTACTGATATTTCATCCTTGTGAGATTGTCAATCTTGTACTAAAACATGCCTAGATATATGTGTGTGTGGAATAGCTAGAAAGTCTTATATTTTGATACGGAGGTAGTACCAAAGATGTATTTTGATTAGTGTGTACTACAGATATACTTCACTGAAGGTCGATCGCCACCTGTATGTCATTTGCCATCGCTATATTGATGCTTAATCTAGCCGACTATTAGGTTTAAGTGCCGAGTGCTTTCCACAATTGATAGGCAACTCACTAGAATATTTTTCAAACGTCAATCAACTCAATCCAATTTTGAGAAAAAATAGCGATCTCCGGTTACCATGACCCCTTACTCGATTCTATAGGAATCTTACCAATTTCTACGAAATTTCAGTATCAACAGTGCCAGGGATGAAGGAGAGAGATCAAGCCAAACTGAAGCAAACGACGCCATGGTCCATGGACATCGAGCTGACAGTACGTTATCTGGAAACTTCCTACAAGATCATAAGACCGTACATGATCGAATCGTGCATGCATGCAGGTAGCTTTGAGAAGCTGCAAGTTGCAGGTACTTGAAGATCCTAAGGTACAAGGAAGCCTAAAAGGTAGGCGATTGCGCCTGGTTGACCGCCGTGCAACTTGCACTTGCAGGAAGGATCAATCATTATAAGTCGCAACTTGCAAGTTGCAGATCTGTTTGGTGGAAAAGGACGCTCGCACTTGAAGCGAAAAACAGAAGAATAAAGGAAGAGCAAAAACCATCAGATCAAGAGCAGGACAAGAAAGTAAAAAAGAAACGATCTATAAATCATGTTGATGATGATGGAGTTACTTAACAATTACTAGTACTCTACCTGTGAGCTTGGAGACGGAATTCCACCTCCCCTCGCCGTGCTGGCCGACGTGCTCGAGGAGCAGCTTGTCCTCATGGCTGGTCCACGGGCCTTTCCTCCACTCGTCGTCCTGCTTCCCCCAGCAGGCCGCGAGGTGCCCTTCCGCCATTAATGGCGCCGCACAGCACGTACTCTCTTCAGCTGGCTCTTCCGGTTAGCCGAAAGCCTCGGTGCGGCGGCTGCTGCTTTCGCTCTTTTGTTGGGGATATTTGTGCTGCTGGTAGGACAGAAGGAATTAAGCCGAATTGGCGACTGTATATCTGCTACGGCGGGGCAGGGAGCGGCCTTTCTTTCCTCTTATGCTGTCGCTCGCATCGAAGTCAGGCCATGGAACGAGTGAGAGGCTGCCGCGTATATATGGGACAAATTCTCTGTGTCTTTGTCAGGGGAATTCCAACTTCCACTACGTGCCCTGGAGATTATTCCCCAAAATGCCCATGGTAAGAAAATTTCTTTACCTTGTCGTTCTCTCTGTCACTCACTCTTTTAGAGAAGCTCGCGCGGTGCCGTGTAATGCAGTGAGTTAACTGCGTGTTGCTTACGGAAAGCGCTTGATGTATGTCGGCGCGACCATTTGGAAAAATCCCTGGTAACTTTTTTTTGAAACAGGAATCGCTGGTCGCTCTGAAACCCAGGATTCTCTATGGCTAGCTTGCAAGATACCACCAAAATAAAAAACACATACTACAACTTGGAAAAATTCAGAAAAATTAGGCCAGCATTTTGCACACCCCACCATGCATCACAATTATCGTATCAGAAGAAACAAAACACCCATTGTTAAACCAGGCTTAATTAATGCAATCCATGCATGAGGAAAAGAAAACTGGTGCATGCATGGTGTGTGGACTCTCTCCCCTCTTAATTGCCGAGGTGGGACCCACCCAATTTGTACCTAGAATGTAGACTAAATCCTAAGTAAAACTCTATTAGAATATTTGACAAGAATTCTAAAGATATTTGATACGAATTACAAATGAATTTCCCATGTGGTGTAAGGTTCATGTTAGAATTGTTACAAGATCTTTGCGACTCTAGCCGTCACATATGAATTTCTAAGACTCACAATTGGATTTATGTGATCCAAATAGTCTATGTATTGAAAAGTTGCTTACATATAAAATATTTCAAGTTTACCATTTCTCCTGGCAACTAGTAGACATCAAAATACTCCATGCCACACAATTGTATTTTTTGATATTTTTTATTATTTTATTATTTTTCTAAAATGGGGTCAAACTCACTGGCATATCTGTTCATAGCAAGGGCTCAAATCACACCCTTTGTGGCTATTGCATATAATCATACTTATACCTTAAATTTATTTTAGCTATTTTTAGGGTCAACTATAACACATTTGTAGTTCAATTTTGAATCTCGAGAAATCTGCCAAAATTCATTTAAATTGGAAAGGTAGTTAGAAAGGTAAAAAGTTCGAAATATTTGGGCATCAACCATCTATTATGGTCTACTTTGTGTAAAAGTTAAAGATGTACCATTTTGCACCAAATTATTTGTATTTGTTTCAAAAAAATAGTCTATTTCTGACACTTACAAAATGGGAAAACAGTTTTTTCTAATAAAAAGTTGGAAACTTATTCTGACACAATTGTTTGGCATGACAAGATGCACATCTGCCAATAAATCGTCACATTATCATGGATTATGACATGGAAAATTCGTCAGCGAAGAAAATGACGGTGCAAAAAGAAAAGATAAAATGTTTGCCGATTGCCAGGGTGGACAGTTCAAATAAGATAGCATCGTTCCCTTCCGGCAACCGCGGCTGCCTGGTACACATGTCCCGCTTAGTGCGACCTCTTGCCGAGTGCAGAGTACCTTGTTTGCCTAGTGGCACCTCTTAACCGAGTGTATTTTATCAGACATACGGCATACAGTAAATTGTACAATTTGCTAGATAAAAAAACAGTTAACAAAGAGCCGGACACTCGGCAAATAGCCAAATTCTTATAGTGGATGACGCGGATTGTCAGAAAAATTATTTGTTGAACAATAGCTATCGGTAAAAAGGACAGCGAGACTCATCTGAAACCAAAGGGGCCGAAAGTTACCTTGCTTGGGAGACGTAACATCGCAGGTTTTCCAGAAGATGCGTGTCGTGGGTAACTAGAATTGCTACAACTGGCAGTTCCCGTGATGGCAGTTGTACTTGTAGCGATCGGTCAACTGATAAGCACTTTCCGACGCACAAGCGAACTAAACTAATAATCCTGATTCGACGTTCCATGTACCTCACTCCTCGGAATGGAATGCGGTAATTATCGCATAAGAGCATTCTCCTCACCTGGCCGCGTCGGTATACCGTGAGCTGGCACGCGTCAAAGAAAAGCACTTATGGGTGTGGCTAACTTTGCCATGGATTAGAGCAGAAAATGATACTCCTTCCGATCCATATTAGTGGGCACAACTTTATTTAGATACACATGTATCTAGTCTAAATACTTAACTAGATACATATGAATTTAGACAAAGCTATGCCCACTAATATGGATCGGAGGGAGTACTCTAATTATCGTCTAGACGTCTGATCTGTGTGCATCGCTATCAGGAAGAAAGAAGGCACGAAGCAAATCAAAATCGAAAACAGGGGATCGGTCGACTAGCCAGATAGCCCCGTGCACTACACGCTCACACACACGTATGCATGCACCGTACCTGATGGACTTGATAGTGTTGTGCTACATGTCAGGACTGGTCTTCGGGTCAAGTCTAGCTTGCTTGACCGGTCAGTCATATCATGCATGCAACGTTTTTTTTTCTTACAAAACACAGTATAAATATACACTCACCATTATCCCTATAGACACCTCCAAAAAAAAATGAGTCGGTGGGTCATGTATTTAGATTGAATAAATCATCACAGGCGTCTCGCTATCAACGGGAACGTCGCTTCCCACTAAAAAAATATTCCGCCTTGAATGAGAAACACCACTGTCAAATCTGGGGTTTGAACTCTGTTGGGTTGGGGTACAACCACCCACCTAATCATCCAACCACAGGTCTCGTTACTCTCGTACACGTTGCGGTACTCCGGGTATAATTAAGACCTTATTCAAAAAATAACATCACGGCCGTGTTTATTAATTTGTAATAGCAATTACATCATCATCCGTCAAAATGCCACGAAGAAAGAGCGGAAGGTGACGACATAAAATTCTGGTGACTCTCAGCAAACTTACCTTAATCATGCGCCATCCTATTGGCCTTCCTTGAACAATGGATAAAAATAACACGAGTAAATTGCGATGCATATAAACGAGCATTTCGTAGATGGCTACAGATGCACCGATAGAGTTGCATCCAATTTGCATGACCTCGATTGTCTCCCAGCAATCAGCTATCAATTATCCTTTTTTTTCCAAGATCTTCACCAATTAACCTGTGGCATCCAACTTCACCAGTTAGAAGCAGCCCATCACGCAGCGTCGCAGCATCATCACCGTAAGGAAGGCCAAAACAACTTCCCGCAATCTACATGCCGTGGGTCGGTGGGTGTCCATGAGAATAGCGCCAATCCTGCCCTGACTTGCGTCAAGATCAAAGGCACCATCGATGTTTGGTTTGATAAAACCATCATAAGGCTTCTGCACCCGTACTTCAAAATAGCAGACTTCTTTTCTTGCTCGCTCTCGCATAATTCACAACCAGTGGCGATATTTATTCGGCCGTCCTCAACGGGTCTTGGACATGCTAACCATGTGTAGCATTCGTCCGTTCCTACCAGAGAAACCAAACTGTGACAATGATCTAGTCTTTCATATGGTCATCCGGAAGGAGCGACACCATTATAGAATTTCTCGTGAGCAAGTAACCGAGTCCAGAAAACCATCATCGCAAGGATTGCATGCATCTTCAGTTATATGGTTCGGTCCAAGGCATGTCTGGACTTGTTTCACTCGCGAGCATATGAAGAAAGCATGGTCGATGATCTCACAATCCACATTACAAATCCATGATGTGTATTTTTAGATGGCTGATTCACGTTTCGACTCTCTATGATTCTTAAACTGTAAATGAGTTGAAATGCTTTGCAATAATGAAATAAATACAAGCCGCATGCATCCATTCGATGTAGGATTTGTCCCTTTTCGAAGAAAATACGAACCGTTGTGATTGGACCATTGACTAATTTGGGAAAAAAGCTACTGGCTGCGATGCCCGGGGACAAAACAACTGAAAGGAGCCCGATTGAGCGCAGGTGTCCTGAGCACAGGATTCGGCGTGAAACCGGAACCTATGCAATTGTTATTACCGGAGGGCATGATCGGAACACCACCCGCACATAAAAACAAGAGGAATCAAAGACCAGTATCCAATGCGTCATGCATGGCCCCTTACCCCTTCGAGAGACCTCCTCGCGTCGTCCTCGAAACAGGCTTTCGCCCCGCTTTATAAATAAAGCAACCGTCCACAAGCATACAGCGATCCAGTTAAAGATTCAAAAAGAAAAACAACAAGTCTGCTGGGGCCACAGCACAAAGATGCCCAAAGCTAAAAAGAGACGATACAACTCCACAAGGGAGTAACTCAGTGGCTGGATGACGCAGATAGAAGGCGTGCCGCCCTCAGAAGCTTGTCGATCAATCCATCCAGCCGCTCCTTGTCCCGCTGTCTACAGAGCGGGTGCCACTGCTGCAAAAATGCCAAGAATTTGAAAACGGAGTCAGAGGCACGCCTCAGAAAGACACGCTCGATAACCATCTTGTTACGAATAGTCCAAAGAGTCCAGGTCATCGCGGCAAACACTAACCAGAAGAGGCGCCTCCTCTTACCAGTACGGTTCGCCTGCACTTCTAGGAATTCGGCAAGGTCTTGGGCCTGCCACTCAGGCCCAAGCGCCTCGGCCAGAAAACTCCACAGGAAGCGAGCTGCGGGGCAAGAAAATAGAATATGGGTCCCCGACTCGGGGACCGCGCATAAGGGACAAGTACCATCCCCTGGGCCAAAGCGCTTGACCACCTCCACACCCGAAGGGAGGCGGTCTCGCAGCAACTGCCACGTAAAGATCTTAATCTTCAGTGGCATAGGGGCCTTCCACAAGTGGGAAGTCCACGAGAGCACGGGTCCTCTAAATAGGGCCCGGTAAGCAGAACGAACTGTGAAACATTTCGAGGGCGAGAGGGTCCAAGAAACACTATCCGGGGCGTCCGAAAGGGAGTCTGGAAGGGAGGCCAATAGGAACTCCCACTGGTTGGCCTCGAGCAGACCAAAAGTGCGGCGGAACCTAATGTTCCAGTGCCCATTATGGGCCGCATCCGCCACCAGGAGCATGGGGTCAGAGCAGATAGCAAAGAGCTCCGGGAATTCATGCCTAAGTGGTCTTCCACCAAGCCATGAGTCTAGCCAAAACAGGGTACTCCCTCCGTCGCCTACAGAGAAGGTAGCCCCAAGCCGGATCTCATGTTTGATGGCTTGAAGAGATCTCCAAAACTGAGACCCCTCCTTCCTCTCACATGCCACACATGCCATGAGAGGACAACCACGTAGGTACTTGGCCTTCAGTAATTGAAGCCAAAGTCCCCCATCACCTTTCAGGATCCTCCAGACCCACTTCAACATGAGAGCCTCATTCATGCGACGGGAAGCCAAAATACCTATGCCCCCAACCTCCTTGGGGGGCGCAAAGGTCTGCCCATTTCACCATATGATACTAACCCCAAAGAATAATACTAACCCCAAAGCAGCAGTAGATCATTAGATCTCCCCTAAGATTTAAGTATTCGGTACGTACGGTCCTCCGGCCACGTACACCCTCTTCCTCCTAGATCCAGCCCCGGTGGCGTCGTGGCAATGTGCCCTCCCCGGCATGCCTCCATTCATCACCAACAGGCCAGCTGAGAGCGCGTCACGCCACCACGCGCGCGCATCAGCGATTCTTCAGCTAAGCCCTGCGTAATTAACAATGCCCTAAGCTCCCGATCGATGGGTAGCCGCTGTCGCTGCCACTAATTAGTGGTGGGTGCGCCCCGCTGTTGCGCCGATGGCGACGGGCCGGCCAATCCCGAGCCGACACTCGCCGCCTGTCGCAGCTGCCTTTTCTTCCTCCTCTTTAGACGATGGGGTTCTTGCTGCCGCGGCAGGCGTATCGGAGCAGAGACGACAGCGCACACGCGCCCGTAAAATAATGGTGGCTGCCATTTCGGGCAAGCACGTACGGGCAGGGACCGCGCCGGAGCCGTCGTTATTTTATGCGCGCATCCCCGTCGTCGTCTCTGGGTGCGGTGACTTTGCCGCACCACGCCGCCAACAGGTGTCACCCCCACCAGCTCCCCTCCAGGACCACCGCCTTGTTTAATCGCCGGCCCCTAAAGCCCTCTCCGGCCAGCCACCGGAAAGAAGAGCCCAGATCGTCGATCGACCGGCGACGCGCACGTTTATCGTTAACTATATGCGGCTAACCAATGCAATCTTGCAGTGGATGCTACGGCCGGGTTGCTTCGTCTAGCCCGCCACCTGTCTGTTCGAACGTCGTTTGCACGGGCGCCCCATTCGTCGCCCGAATTACTAAATTTCTACCCTGATGTGGCTCCAAGGGTTTATGTGCTTATGTTAATGTTCGTGCGGTGAAATGAAGCATCCATGGATGATGGCACCGGGTGATGCTGTCGTCTACAGGTCTCTTTCTGAGTACGTAGCTAGAAGCCTCTGGGCGTCTTGTTTTATATACGGAAAACCAGGTGTATTTTGGTGGTATGTTTATACTCCACTCCAAGCAAAGCAAAGACGAGAGCGCTCGCCGGGGACCAAAAGCGGAAAGCAGGATACGGCTAGCTCCGGCCCTAAAGTTTGCTAATTGCATTTGGCGATGGAGCCGAATCGGGCAAAGCTTGTGACTGTGAGAGGCCTTAGGGAATACTAAAACAAGGCAGAGCTATAGCCTATGTATATGCAAAGGTCTCTGGTCTCGTTGGATATGCTTTCAAGCTCAAAGCAAAGTTAATCGCAGTAGCTATAGCTAGTTTAGGCAAACTGTACTGGTTGTTGGTCATTCTGTCTGGTGTGGTGTGTGGTCTGTACTCTATGCATATTACATACATGTTTGTCTTCCTTCTTTGCGTGGATATTAAGTAGTATGCGCGTGCAGCGTATCGTATTATTTCAATCCAGTACAAGTACGTTGTATTTCGCAGTGGAGTGACTTTTGTATTTTATTTGTTTGGGCTCTTCGTCATTTTAATTATTTGTTGAAGTGTTATATTATTTACAATTAGCCAATAGCCATACAATTTTACTAGATTATTCCAAAACTAATCTGGTAACCAACAACTAAATTTCATAGTCCATCGTAAAAATGATTAGGCAACAACTCCATCTAATCCTTAGGTTGCAGTTCGAACTGTTGTGGATTATGATGATCATGTTTGGTAGAACTAGTTTTACATTTTTGTTGGTTTGGCTATGATATCTGTATAATCCGTAGAGACTTAAGAATGTGTGTACTAACCAACAAGTAGTAAACTGATTTTTCTGTATAATCTGTATAATTTTTGTAGGTATTGCTGTCATTTTGAAAGTTTATGAGTTAGTTCAATTCTAATCTGATTTTTCTGGAAAGAAACCAACTATGTAGTAAACTGATCAAATATTTCAGCACATCATAATCCAACAAACCGCAAATAGGACTTTATTTTTGATTAAAAAGGTTTAACCCAAGCGACACCACGTATGAAGTTGTGGTGCGAGTAGATGATACATCATACATCGTGTGTTCTCCATATATCTCGATAGTGTTTTCTCAGAGGTTTCATGGATCCAGTCTGACCTAATGGAAGAATGAAGAAGGGTCGAGCAGATGCGACGGACACACACGCACGCACGCACAACACATGCACACGCATACTCACGTAGGCACATTGGCGTCTTGCGCCCCTGGACATTATCGTTCGTGTTTTCAAGGATGTCGACTAGAACTAGAGCACCGTTATATGAGCATTTTATGTGTCTCTTACATTAGCAAGCTAACATGAGCACCCCCTCTTTTATGTACGGGCAAAGCGATTTTGTTGATAGAAAGCAACCCCTACAATGGAATCGACATTGTAGTGACTAAGGTCGAGCACCATGTTATTGGACACAACAGTGTGGTTCACATGCGATTCTGGCTAGCTATAGAGGTAGCACGAAAATGGGAAACAAATGGGATGGAATCAGTTTGCCTTTGTACGCAGCTGCCTGATCCGTCCACGAGTCCCTCCATCCTCTTTCTCTTTGCGTAAAGAGGAGCCAGAATCTTGAATTGTCGATTTTTTGCACGACCCTCCTCACTATTCACTCGTTCACAAAGTGCAAGGAAATTCTGTACTTGCGTCGTGGAAAGCTCATGTGGTCCTGTGGAGAAAGCCAGGAGGAGAATATGTACCTCCAGGGCCCAAACCAGATGTTCAAAGGCCGTCAGAATAAAATACCAGCCCGGCCCATCCGTGTAGTAAGCCCACCAAGGTAATCCTCCATCCGAAATCCAGTGATCCGTTCACTCACGCGGGCTGCGGGCCTTCGGCGCTCTCAACTTCTCCCGGCTCTCGTGGTCATCCCGAAAACACGCCCGGCCAATCGAACCGGCCGGAGCCTATTCCACGAATGACGTGACACGGCGGGAACCTTTGGACGTACCATTGCTCGATCGATCCATCCATGGCCGCGTCCGTCTTCCTCGCCGCCGTCCTCGTCGCCCTCCATCTCATCCACGCGGTCAACGGCGAGATCAAGAGGACGCCGATCACGTCGGACTCGCGGCCGGTCATCCTGTTCGAGGAGTTCGGGTTCAAGCCCGGCGGCGTCGCGGAGGTGTCCGTGTCCGGCGTGTCATGGAGCGTCCCAGAGGGGTCCCAGATGCAGGCCGTGAACCCGGGGCTCATGGGCTTCATCCTCATCTCCAACACCCTCTTCTTCAAGATCACCAACGAGTCCGAGTACGCCGAGGAGACCGGCGCCGCCTTCTGTCCGCTCACCAGCGAGTACATCACGCCGCTGTTCCGGCTCAAGGACGTCGGCGCCGACGGCAAAGGCAGGGCCAGCGTCACCATCCCCAGCGCAGACCAGTACACGGTGCTGTTCAGCAGCTGCCAGGACGGCGTGGAGGTCACCATGGACGTGCGCACCGACATGTACAACGTAGTAGGCGGCAATGGCAGGGACTACCTGCCCGTCGGCCTGCTCCCGCTGCCGGGGATCTTCGCCGTGGCGTCCGCTGTGTACTTCGCGTTCCTGTCGGCGTGGTTGTTCGTCTGTGTTAGGCAGCGCGCCACGGCCGAAAGGATCCACGCCATGATGGGCGCGCTGCTGCTGTTCAAGGCCCTCAAGCTGGCGTGCGCCGCCGAGGACTCGTGGTACGTGGAGCGCACCGGCACGGCGCACGGCTGGGACGTCGCCTTCTACGTCTTCGGCTTCTTCAAGGGCATCCTGCTCTTCACCGTCATCGTGCTCATCGGCACTGGCTGGTCCTTCTTAAAGCCATACCTCCAGGTATGTAGATCCAGGTAGCGACCGGCCATTGCAACTCATATGGCGTAGAACTCATATCTGGACTTTTCATTTCCACGATTGAACGGCCAAGATTTGAATTTGGCGCTAAATGTTCAAGGCGTTCAATGCCAAATCTGGCCCTTTAACCGCGGAAACGAACGGCTCGAAATATGAGTTGCGTGACATATGAGTTGCACATCATCATTTTCGCTACGAAAAAGCCGACGTGACATCCGACGTATCGATCGATGGAGAATGCAGGAGCGTGAGAGGAACGTGCTGATGATCATCATACCGCTGCAAGTGGTCGAGAACATCGCGTCGGCGATGATCGGGGAGACGGGCCCGGCGGGGCGGGACTGGCTGGCGTGGAACCAGGTCTTCCTGCTGGTGGACGTCGTCTGCTGCTGCGCCGTCTTCTTCCCCATCATCTGGTCCATCCGCAACCTGCGCGAGGCCTCCAAGACGGATGGCAAGGCCGCCAGGAACCTCAAGAAGCTCACCCTCTTCAAGCAGTTCTACCTCGTCGTCGTCGGCTACCTCTACTTCACCCGGATCGCCGTCTCCGCCTTCGCCGCCCTGCTCAGCTACAGGTACCAGTGGGTCGTCAACGTCTCCGTCGAGACGGCCAGCCTCGCCTTCTACGTCTTCGTCTTCTATAACTTCCAGCCGGTCGAACGGAACCCGTACCTGTACGTTGCCGACGACGAAGAGGAGGCTGCCGGTGGGCAGCTTGAGATGGAGGGCACCTTTGAGATCTGACTGAGACACACCCGGACCCGCCGTCCCTCTAAGTTTTGTAATTAATTACCCTATTAATTAACTGGGTAGTAGTAGTGGAGTACAATATTTTCTGGATAGTACTACCAACTGGATTGTGTGATGATCTACCTCGCCTCATTCGGGATTAACAATTACCACCGGACAGTGCTGGCGTACGGCTGCTCGCCAGCGGTAAGCAAATAGGCTCGCCACTAGTAGGCAATTTCCTACTAGTGAGAGAGGGGGAAACGGAAAACTCACTGAATTTCATGGGATTAAATGACGATGCGCCAAAAGTTAGAGGAGGTATTGAAAGCAAAATACTTTCCGAATGGGTTTATAAACAGACATGACGAAAGAAAAAATTAGTGTGTTTGATCTCAGACAAACTCAAACGATTTAATCTAACAAACAGTGTGCAATACATGAACAACAATCTCACGTGACAGTTTCTGTAATAGTTTGCCAAGGCAAAATTAATCATGTGGGATTGCCTTATCTAGTGAAGGACGTTGCGGTCGCCGCCGAGGTCAGCCGGCCTCCACCTCCGAGTGTGCGTCTCCGCTCGCCGCCGACGAGGATTGCAGCCACTACGAACATTGTGGGCGAAAAGGGCCGGCCAACGAGGCCTCTGAGTATTACATGGACACGCCATACGGATTTCGTACGTATACGTACAGATCCAAATGGGCTATGAGGGATTCAATAGAGCTTTACTCCGACTTAATATTTTGTGGGAAGCGGAAAAAAACCTCGATCCCCCCCCCCCCCCCCCCCCCGCTCCTCGCTCCCGTGCCGCTCTCGGGCGGCACCGGGGCGCCCTAGCCCTCAGGCCGCCGCACCCTCCTCGCCGACCCCGACCCCGCCGCTGCCGCCGGCCTCGCCGCTGTGGCGGCGGCCCCTTGCCTCCACAAAGGCGGCAGGGGGGAGCTCGCGATGAACGCGGTCTTCTCCGTCGGCGCTTCTTCCTCGGGCGCGACGTGGCGGCGGTGCCCGCCCTCACGAGGATGGGCCGCGGTCTTCCTTGGCCAGGGGCGCATCGCCTAGTGGCGCCGCCGGAGTGCCGGCCCGGCGGCGGAGGCGTGGCGGCCGCGCGGGCCCGATCTGGGCGGCGCGGGCCGAGCCAGTCCACTTCGCTTCGGCGACCTCCGGTCCCGCCTGCGCGGAGGCGCGCCCGGACGTCGTCCTCCGGCGTGCTGTCGGCGCTTTTGCCGGCCTCATCTGGGCCGTGCGATCCCAGTGAGTCGGGCGGCGGCCCAAGCCTCACCTGCACTCGCGGTCGTCGATGCGGTGGGCTCTACCTGCAGCTGCCGCGCTGGCTGGCTGCAGAGTCATGAAGGTAGGCGGCGACATTTGCCTGCGTGCATGTCCGAGCTGACCTGCGGGCCCGGTCTGGGCCATCCGGGCCCTGATCTGGGCTGCCCGGGCCGCGTTTTGAAGCGAGGGTTGCTCTGCCTTGCTGGCCGTGGTGGCGGTGCAGCGTTCTCCTTCACCGGATCTGCTGGGTCGCTGGGTGGTGTTCCCGGCGCCGGCCGTGCTCGCCAGGGTTGGTAGTATGTTCCGCGATGCTGCTGTTTGCGGCGGTGGCTCTCCCTCCGATCTCCGTGGTCGCGCTCGGGCAGGTGTTGACGCGCGGATTTCGGTGCGGCCGTCGTGGTGTCGCCGGTCTAGCGTCACTGGTGACGTCTAGATCCGGGTCGGCCGGGCCTTGCCATCCCTTTTGCATTCAGCCTGCGGGTGTATCTAGTTGCGGCTAGATCTTAGTGCTTCCTAGGTTGGGGTGCGGCAGTGATCTCTGTCTTGTCTGCTCTACGCCCTCGCGAAGGCGACCGGATTTTCTGATCTGGATGGATCCCGGCGAAAGCTGCACCTGGCTCTGGCCAGAGTCGGGGACGGCGTCACCTCCGGGTGTCGTTTCCTTGTTGAAGGCGTCCTGATGGCGATTCTCCGGTATGAATTGATGGACTTCGTCCCTTCGCCTCGAGCTGCTCCCCCTGGAGGCCGCGCGTCGGGCGCGCTTCTCTTGTAGTTTGTAGATCAACCTGTGTGCTCTCGCAGCCATAGGGGTGGATGGTTTGGGGTCTAAGTGAAAGCTTTGCAGGACCTCGGTCTCTGCCGACGACGTTGACGCGATCTCGCGCCATGCACCTTCTTGGAGGCGTCGCCGCAAGACCCCCCTCCTTTGGTTCCTCAAGCTCTACCAGGTTGCCGGCCCGGCGATGTGGGCCCCATTGGGCTGTATTGAAGATGCGCTGGAGGTCTGTTGGCGTGGACATGGTCGTGATCGCTCCGGTGCAACAGAAGACAAGGCTCAATCAACCTGATTCAAGCTGGCGCTTCAACTTGATATTTCTTTGTGTTGTCTTTTGTTGTTGGTTTCGCTGGGCGCTTTGCGCTCTTGTGTGTGTTGTAACTCTTGGTGTAACCTTTAGCCGGTTGTTGGCTTCGTTAATTCAAAGCCGGGCTCATTTCGAGCCTTCCGTCTAAAAAACTTAATATTTTGTCTTGTCTATTTAATCTGGATGTTAACACGTACACGCCACATATTGGATCTTCAGTTAACTGTCCAGTTTGTTTAGTTAGTGCTGAGGATCTCTATCACATGTTAGCTCAAGAATTATGGCAAGGTTTGGGCCTGGGAGATGGCGTCCGAGCTGCGACAACAATGGACAGATCAGGTTCAGTAATTTTGGAGGATTACTCTGTTCAGCGAAACCTGGTGGAGTTGTCTGCAATGTGCAAAACATGACAGCCACTCCCTCTGTTTCAATTTAGATGATTTCCATTTGCCTACATGTGAATGTATGCAGACATGTAACAAGTATACATACGTCCACATTTCGACAAATGAAAGTCATGTAATTTAGAACGGGGTGAGTACATTATTGATTACATGTTGGTATATATGGTGATCTGGACGTCAGATAAAGAACAAAGAGCGAGTGCCTTTGACTCAGAGATCAATCATTAACATAAAGTTATTCTTGCTAATTATGCAAAGCATAAAGGTGCTGGGAATTTTCCCCGGGTAGAAGGATGGATGAAACCTGCAAGTGGTGTTCTGAAGCTGAATGTGGACTGCCAATTAGATGATCGAGCCGAAGACCAATTCAGGGTGATTGCAATAAGATTCCGAAACAGAAGTGTCCGGCCGGAGCACGTACGGATCCTTCCTTCCGGCCGTAAACGACCAGACCAAATTAAGGGACACCTCTCCAGCATATATATATAGTTCTCGATCCACGTGAGCAAACGCAGCATATATCGATCTACTTCTCCATCGTAATATAGTTCCTCGACACCATGGCCGCCCAGGAACGAGACGTAGTAGATTGGACCGATGTGCTCATCGGATTTCTCTTTTTTCTCCTGGGGGCGGTGGTCGTCGCACTCGTCTGCTTATTTGGTTACCTACTTCATCTTGGGTGGCTACAGGTCACATCGGGAGACACCGCGTACACGGTGACCATCACCGGCGTCCACGGCCTCGACCCAGCCGCCCTGCAGGATCAACGCGGCTGCGATCTCAGCCCCGTGTTCGACATCGCCGTGCGCATCGACAACACCCTCAGCAAGGCCTACCAGCGGTGCATCGGCACGCACTCCTCCGCCGTCGTCTCCTACGCCGACGCCCTGCTCGGCAAGGGCACCGTCCCGGAGTACTGCGCCCCTGCGTTAGGGGTGAACGAGACGACGGCCACCCCGTGGGCCATGGACGTGCGGATGCCGCGGTTCCTGCGGAGCCGGCTGGCCGCCGAGCTGGAGAGGGGCGAGGCGGTGCTGGACGTGGCGGTGCGGGCGCCCGGCTGCGGGAGCTGTTACCTAGAGGCATGCACGGACGGCGGCGCGGCGGTGCTGACTCCCGGCCGCCGCGGGAGCTGCACCGTTTACCGATGCATGGACCAGTTGCTCCTCTGCAAGGCCAAGATCGGCGGAGGGCCATCGCCTCCGTGTTTGGCTACTGATGTCGATCCGCGATCGACTGCAACTAATAGCTTCGAGAGTTGATTTTATTTATTTATAATTTTTATGATAGCTAGCGCGAAGCTGTGTTTCTAGTGAAGAGCTATGTTTTCCTATTGGGTCTGAATTTCTTATATTCGAAAAGTTATGTTTTTATACTGGTTCTGAATTTTGTTTTTCAATCAAGAGCTATTCTTACAATAGAGTAGATATTCAGTAAACTGCAATCAACGAAAAGTCTGATCTACAGCGGTTAGCGGGCACAGTCGAATCGTAAACCGTCGGTTTCCGCCGGGTAATAGCCAGGATTCCAATAACTTTCTTTAACGCGAAAAACAGCAGGAAAAATCCCCTAATGCGTCATTTTGCATTTTATATATAAACACATTACAACATTACAAATGAGTTTTTTTTAGATAAAGGGATTTTATTACTTAAGAGTTTTAATCATTACACCCGTTCTCTGCATAACAAGGATGCACACAGCCACAAGTTCACGAGCTCACGAGTACCCAAAACTGAAGATAAAAACAAGACGGATTACATATCATGATGAGAAATTGTAAAGCCGTCTAAGTAGGTGGTAAGTCGATCCGGAGCCTATGTTGCCATCCGTGCCGGGAGAATAGCTCCCTGGCCGCCGCCTCCAACCGAAATGCCACCTCCAAGAACAAATCTTGTTGCTCCGCACGCTGCAGGGCCGACCAAGTCCTTAGCGTTGTTGTACACCGATAAATAACCTGCATAAAAGAAGCATTTTTATCGTTAAAAACCTTGTCATTTCTACATAGCCACATCGACCAAATAACGGCAATCGCTCCTACCCTGCTGAATAGTTTAAACCTAGGATCAACCCCATTTAACCAGCTGCCAAAAATGTTTGCAACAGAGCTTGGGGATGTAAGGTAGAACCTATCTGGATGGCTGACCATATAGACCTAGCAAACTCGCACTGAAAGAATAAGTGGGTAATAGTCTCGTCATGTTGATAGAAGACACACTTTTTTATTTCCATACCAATTGCGTTTGGCAAGATTATCTTTTGTAAGAATTACACCTCGACGGAGATACCACGCAAACACCTTGGTTTTTAGCGGGATCTTCATCTTCCAAATCTTGTTATTGTTCCTAATATCGACGGGTATTTCAGGTACGATTAGTGCTCTATACATGAAATCAACCGAGAATTTACCATTCATCGTAAGATTTCATTGAAATTTATCTGGACCTTCCGACAGATGGATGAAATCCAATCGGATGAGCATTACAAATGAGTTAATGGCGTCAAAAAAATAATTTACAAGGTGTCAATCCACCGTGACATGCCTTCCTTTAAACTAGGTTTGGCTCTGTGCATGACTAAAGTTTTTTTTCAAGAACACGCGCGACCGTCGCGTGTCTTTTTATTAAGATAGAGAAGCACAAACATTTACAGAGATTGTTACAAACCGAGTCCCAGCCCACAGGCGGGTCTCCACCACTGAACTCAACGATCGCTACCTCTCGTCTCTCCACATAAGCCCGCAGCAGTCCACAACTCGAACTCGCTCCTAATGCGGGCACAAACCACCGCCGATGCCGAATCCACATGATCAAAGACACGGCTATTCCGCTCCAGCCAAATGGATCTCGCCGTTAGTGTAACTAGGCCATTCACCACCTTCTTCTTCCTCGTCGGGACAGCTGCAGCTAGGGCTGGCCACCACTGCTCAATGACGGCGTCCGGCGCAGGGGTGAAGCTCTGCAAACCTAGCCACTGCAACACCGCGAACCAAACCTCGCGCGCGAAAACGCACTGGATCATCAGGTGCACGCCCGTTTACGGTTCCTGGTTGCACAATGGGCAATGCGGTGGGTGCTGCAGACCACGTCGCTGCAATCTGTCCGCCGTCCAGAGGCGGTTCTTTGTCGCTAGCCACATGTGCAACTTTTGCGATAGCGGCGCGCCGGCAGACCAGATCTCCGCCGCGCAGGGGGCCGCCGTTCGACCAAAGAAGAAGGCAGAGTATGCTGATTTGGAGGAGTATTGTCCATTAGCAGTCAGACGCCAGCGCACCACATCGTCTTCCTCCTCCTCTGTCTCCTGACTAAAGTAAAGTTTTCCTTAAAGAATCTCTTACTTTCTTGCTGAAAAGCCACATCACCTTCAAAGACGATTTCATTTCGATGGTTCCAGATAGCCCAGCAGCCAATTATTAGGATTTCCTTACAAAAAGCAGTTATGTATCTTGTTGTACCATCAATGAGAAGATCAAATAGGGCAAGATCTGTATTCCGTTCAATATTTAGTGACCACCAGAAAGTCTGGCTGAAGTCACATTTGACAAATAGGCGCTGGAAGTCTTCATTGGGCCGGGCAGTCTTCACACTTGACACATTCTTTGGATTCAACATAGAAATTCTTCCTTGTGAGTAGATATCGCGTATTTAATCTATCTTCAAGTAACAGCCAGAAGAAGAATTTGTGCTTAGGGAGTGCACATGATTTCCATGTCCATTTGAACGGCAGGGAGCTGTGGGGTGTGGAGAGAGGGCCTTGTATATTTTCCTGCTGTAGAATTTAGAATTTGTTCTAGGAATGGACCAATTACCATGCACATAAATGTTTTCTCGAATCTAGAGAACATCAGGTAGTATGTTGAATTGCTGAGTGCAATTAGAGATAGAGGCAGATGAAACATGCTTATGGGGCCTTCATTTTTGCAGGTCGTGATAGCTTTGCATAGAGAAATGTCTTGATCTTTAGCATATGAGCATAGGTGTGGGTATTTTTGAAGCATGGTGTCCTCTGTCCATTTATCTTTCAATAGTCTGACAGTGGTTCCTGTACCAGATATGCTGAGGAATTTATCCATGAGATTAAGACAATCTTTCCACCAGAAGGAGCCACATGGGCTAGATCCCTGTGGAAGTTTATTTTAGGATAATGTGCCTGCCAGATTAGAGTAACCCTCGGAGTCCCCGGACAGAAGAACTCTCTTGGATGGATCCAAGTTCTCCTCCAAGGGAGCATATGCTGCCCTAACATCCCATGATGCTGATGACAAACTCATGGTCGTCTGGCACTCCTTCGTTCCCCAGAAGGTCAAGATCTTTGGATGGCTCCTCTACTTCGACAGACTCAACGCCAGAGCTAACCTCCACAAGAAAACTATCCTACCAAACGCCACCTGCCCCCGCTGTGATCACCCCATGGAAGACAAGAACCATCTCTTCTTTGAATGCAAGGCATCCGAAGCAATCTGGAACAAGATCGATCTTACACCTACCTTCTCGCCGCTCCCCGCCTTTGGGACTCTCCACTCCCACCCGTGTTGCCAAGATCTGTTTGGCCATATGTTGCTCTGATCATCTTATGGAAGATCTGGGACTCCAAAAATGCAAAGGTGTTTAGAAAGATAGATATGCCGCCCTCTGTCTTGGCTAAAAACATTGTTGACGATCTCACTCTGTGGACTAATCGATGTAAAGACTCGATTCAGAAGGAACACGCCGGTCTGTGGCGTGATTTCCTCACCTCACTCCTTGCGTGATCCCTGTAAACACTTCTGCTTTGAAATATAATTCAGGTGGGAGGCTTTCCCCCCGGTGACGTTTCAAAAAAAAAGATTAGTAACCCATGGTATGTCATATCCGTTCATGAATTTGAAGACGTATTTCATCATCAAAGACACATTTTGTGTACGCAGATTAAGGACCCCTAGTCCCCCAGCTTGCTTAAATTTGCAGGCATTCTCCCAATTTACCGACCATTTTCCTTTCTTTTCAATTTCTTTCCCTCTCCAAAGAAAACCTCGAGAAGATCTCTCCATATGATCAAGAAATCCTAGAGGCAGTTTAATTGTGCAGAGAGCAAAATTTGGGATGGCAGGGATAATGGATTTAACAATTGTTAATCTCCCATAATAGCAAAGTGTGTCAGCAATTCCCACTAGTATCCTGTCGATTCTCTCAATGATCCAATTAGGTCATCAATCCTTTGTTTGGTAGTGCCCATGGGCAATCCAAGATAAGTAGATGGGAGGCTTTCGACTTTACATCCAATGCCAAGTATTTCACATCTATCAGAGCTGATATTAATGGGTCCATTGATGTTTTACTGTAGTTTATTTTCAAACATGTGGAGGCAGAGAATTTGTTCAGGATAGTTTGAAGCACCTTTAACTCTTTAACTAGGTAGCACAGCAGGCATGATGACAAGGGTATCATCAGCATACTGTATAATGGGCTATACGGGTTTCAATAGAGCTATACTCCGACTTAATATTTTGTCTTTTCTACTTAATCTGCATGCTAACACGTTCACGCCGCATATTGGATCTTCAGTTAAGGGCCTGTTCGGAAGCTCTCCACTCCACTGAATCCTTGACTCCACTCTGCGCTGCTCATTTCTAGCTCCGCGTGACAAATTAGGAGCACAAAACCTGTTCGGCAACTGGCTCCACTCCGTCCGTGATGTTTTACTGCCTGGCAATCACGCAGAACGTTGTGCACGTATTTGTCACAATTTTTTCACATATTTCTCACAACGCTGTGCACGTATTTCTCACAATTGTGCACAGATTTCTCTGAGGATTTTCACAAGAAATAATTTCTGGAACAATTCATAGCATTTCTCAAATAATTGTGCACGTATTTCTCACAAGAAATATTTGTCACAAAATCAATTTGTGGACAGAGTAAAATTACAGAGTACGAAATTGATCACACTTTGCAGATATCTCACGTAAGAAAATTTATCACAATTTCCACATATCTCACATAAATAATACTGCTCATAATGCTAGAAAGAAAGCTGCTAGTGACATAGAGATAGCTCGACCAAAGGTAAAACAAGTATGTACTCACATTATCAACGAATGCTTCTCTGTTCAATCACCAACCAAGAGCAATAGCAGTTGCAAATATGTCACGCTCCGGGTCCATGTTTTTATCACTAGCCTCCGTGGTTGATGCATCCGATGCAGTTGGAGGGATGGCATAGTGATGCATGTAAAATGCATACATGAACTTTGCACTTTAATTGCTTATATTCCAATCATATTTGCATCATATAAGGGTTATATCAATGTTTTATAATGATTTTGGGAATATTTCATAGTTTTCCCATTTATTTGGAATTAACCCTGTTTTTCCAGAAAACATCTTTTTTAGTGTTTCAGACTTTCCGGGAGCTTCGGGAATCCAAAAGGGCAAGGCCAAAGAGCACGGTTCAGAATTTTCGAGACGAACGCAATGGGCTTAAATTGAAGACCAGAAGCCCAACAGGCTGGAAATGGGAGGGTCTCACGCGGCCTAAAATACCTGGCCGCGTGGGCCCAGCTCGTTTCCCCCTCGGAGCTCCGTGGCCGTCGATCTTTCGTCCACCGACTCCGTCTTGACCTAAAAACGCCTATAAAAAAAAGGTCCCCTGGCGTTTCGCGAAAGGAGGCGGCGGAGAAACACAGAACCACGAAACAGAGAGACAGAAGGCTGCCGCCGAGAAGATCGGAGGGGGGAAACGCCGTCGGAATCGCCTCCGGAGGCTCCACCCCCCTCCGGCGTGTTCATCATCAACATCTACAGCAAGAACTTCTCCACCATCATCACCATGATGAAGGGGGAGTAGTCCACCCCTGGACTAGGGTTTGTGGTGGTAACTTTTGTATCTCTCCTCTCTCTTGAGCTTCACTAATTAGTACCGTATGAGCTGCTGAACATGATTACGGTCATATATGTAATACATTTGTGGTGAATATTGTGGTGTGAGATGATTTGTTATGCATTTACCGTTGTGTTGGAGCTTTTGTGATTTGTCATACTTTGAAGTATGATGTATGTGGGTACGGATGGCCGATGTGACATGGCATAGGTATTGAGTGACACAGTACCGCCCAACGTCCTTTATCTGGGGGTAAAAAGAAAGAGTATGATGTGGGAGTGAGAGAAACCACGCTAGCCTTACGAGGGGTGACCTAGCAACACAAATGAGTATTTTCTTTCAACTATGTGTTTTAGGACATATAGCCGTCATAAAAAGCTACCATTAAAACATGACAATTGTGTGTACTTTATCTATAACATGATGATCACCGTAGATGAGAGAGAGAGGATTAAGTGAACCCATGAACCATGTCCATTGTTCCTACAAGAAACACACACTTGAGCTTGTCCTCTTGCTACATAGAGGATTGGGCTTTCTCTCATTGAGAGCTTTCACTTGCTACTACCTTTGTCTTGTCCTCTTGCAAATAAGAGGATTGGGACACTTTTACATCCATCAAACCAACCACCTTGTTCTCTAAACTTGTTTAGTGCATAATCAACTAAAACTTGTGACACTTTAGTTGTAGTGAATAGATAACTTTTCCTTCTTGCTCCTGCGGATCGATACCTTACTTCCACATTGAGAGGTGCTACAGTGATCCCTTGCTCTTGGGGGTTATCACATAGCGTCTAAACCTTGAAGGGATGGTTGGGACATAGTCAGGATCTCTGTCTACTCGCTGGAAATGAAGATCCCCCTTGTCATGATATCGAACATAATTGTGAAGGGCTTTGCCGCAGCCACAATCATCTTTTGAGTTTCAATTGAATAACTTGGCATCTTTAGGAGAAGCTGCTGATAACCCACAAGTATAGGGGATCGCGTGTAGCCTTTTCGATAAGTAAGAGTGTCGAACCCAACGAGGAGCTAAAGGTAGGATAAGTATTCTCTCAAGTTCTATCAACCACTGATACAACTCTACGCACACTAAACGTTTGCATTATCTAGAAAATAAAACTACGGTAGCAATACGGGTATGAGAGGTAGTTTTGCAAGATAATAAATACAAGAAAGTAAATGTTAGTGCTGCAGCAATAAAATACACTAAGTAACCATATACTAACAGTACCATGAGTGTGGAAAAGTGGTGGTAATTGTGGTGGCTTTGTCCAAGATTAATTAGTGAAGGTACTTGGTTCATTGTCTTCGATGCAGTTTTCTATGTGGGAGAGGCTAAATATACATGCACTCCACTACTTGGGATTACAAGTACTATATGATTGGATTGTTAGAAAGCATCCGCAAATACTAACAATGCATTAAGGTTTCCCCAACCATAGCCTTAAGTTCAAGGTCCTCTTACTCCCATACGTGCAACTAATCGGTTCGCGTTCTCAGGTTTCTGTCACTCCGGCAGAACTTCCCCCGCTTCGTTACAAATACTACCAACCCTAGGGTGTTTGATCCATGCGCGCACAAGTATAATGGACACCAAAGGACAGCACCATATAGACATACAACTCTAATGAACCTCATGCATTCAATTAAGCAATCAAAAGACAAATAAACTACGGAAACATGATGTAAATCATAGGATAAATATTATAGCATCAAACACCATGTTTACATAGGACGGTACAGAGGTTTGTGGGAGGATGAACCACTGAATACAAGGAGGAGATGGTGATGGAGATGGCGGTGAAGACGGCGGAGAGGGGCAGCGCGGCGGCGCAGGGCGGCGGCGCCGGCGGTGCGGGGAACTCCTTTCCCCGCCGCCGGCAAGCTTGGGGAGCGCCGCCCCTTAGCCTCCCTCCTTCATGGCTTCTTGGGAGCCCTCCCCCATGGAGATGGGATCCATGGGGGAGGCAAAAACGTGGCTTTTGGTGGCTGAAATTCGTGGGTGGAGGAGTCCTCCACGAATTAGGTTTCCTCCCTTTATATATCTTCTCGGATTTCCGTCACCCCCTTTTAGGGTTCCACCAAAACGGGCCTACAGGCCGCGTCCGAACTCCGATTGGGCTGATCTCGGGCTTAAAATCTTCGTATGGAAAATTGTGACAACTTTCGTAACAGCCAGGTCTCCATTGACGTCATCTTCGAGGGTCAAACTGGCAATCTTCGTAAAAAGTTCTCAGACAGATTTCAGGAAAGTCCCAATTCGACTCCAACAAGGTTTCCTCTTGTATTCTTGATAATTTCTACACATCAAAGAGTAAAACAAGAACATTGTGCACTTTTGCAACTATTAGTAGGTTAGTCCAAATAAATAATAAACTTAATATAAAACAAGTGCTAAAAGCATAAAAATGGCATGAAACAATCAAAAATTATAGATACGTTTTGGACGTATCAACATCCCCAAGCTTAATTCCTGCTCGTCCTCGAGTAGGTAAATGATAACAAAATAATTTTTGATTGTAAATGCTATGATCAGGTCTTTAACAATTGCATGATGTATGGATAATAAAACTTAGCAATCATGTTTCCTAATGAAAAGTATCAACGAACTAAGAGCTTATAACATGAAATTTATAAACATCAACAAGATTGTAATGACCATAATAAAGCATGATAGAGTGGTATCTCGCTTGCCCTTAATTGTGGAGCAAAACATAAATGCCAAGGCACCTCTGAAGTTCAAGTGAAGACTAGATATAGAGATATCAAAGATAAAAGCATCATGGTTATACCTCAATTAATCGTATTCTGGGACAAGCACATTACACTAAGAACGACAGCTATGCTCTCGAAGAAGTGCTCAAAGAAAGGATGGTGACTCAACATAAAAATAAAAGATTGGCCCTTCGCAGAGGGAAGCAGGGATTAACACGTGCTAGAGCTTTTTGTTTTAAAAACAGAGGTAAAAATGTTTTGAGAGGTGTTTGTTAATTGTCAACGAATGGTAGCGGGTGAGAACAGTATTCTACCTGTCAAACGGACTTTTAAGAGCGGCTCCCATGAAGGACGTTATTTCTACCAGCAAGGCAGATCATCCCTCTTTCTCTTTGGTTTACACACATTCAGGTATTTCACTGTTTGTCATTGCTTACTGATGAATCAGGGCAAAAGTGTGAAGAGAATTAATTGGGACTGGGCACCCCGTTGCCAGCTCTTTTTGCAAGTTATTGGATAAGCGGATGTATATGCCACTAGTCCAGGTGTAAAAGTCCATTTGACAAATAGAATAAAGAATAACCACACTAATTCCTCATGAGCTAGTAAACATTGACACAAAAAGAGAAATATTTTGAAGGTTTTAAAGGTAGCACATGCAAATTTACTTGGAATGGCTTGAAATACCATGCATAGGAATTTTTTGGTGGACTCTTTGGGATAACTTGGTTTTAAGGATTTGGATGCACGAGCAGCATTCCCGCTCAGTACAAGTGAAGGCTAGCAATAGACTGGGAAGCGACAACCACGAGAGCGATAACGGTCATAATCATGCTTGCGACAAAATAAAATTAACGGAGGCATAAAAACGATACTAAAACTCTGAGGCAAAATAGATCATCAAGGCTTAATTGACTTTTATTTTTCAGTCATAACATGTGTGAGCATGTGCCAAGTCGATTCAAGTGAATTATTCAGAGGAGGATACCACAATACCATACCATCTTATGAACAGGACAATGCATGTTGATATCAAAATAACATAATATGCACTATTAGCTAGTTGAGACTAACCATAAGAAAACATAAACTACTAAACAGTATTATTCACACATCATTTTTAAGTTTCAACAAGTAATCCATTAACCAAGTAAACATTGAAAACAGAGGATAAATAAAATATGTGACGATCCACTTATTAATGTAACTGGTGTTTGATGCTAAGATAAATAGATAATAAAATACAGCCGCTTCAAGTTTAGTTAAGTTCCTATGTTGCTCAAAAAACAAAGTTTAAAGGTTTGCAAACCGTGGGGTTATTGATGAAGAGGGATGCGGGGACATCCCCAAGCTTATGACTTTGGTAATTCTTCAATATTCCATAGTTTGGTGTTCCTTCATTCTCTGTGAAAAAACTTCAACACAAAAACTTTCCCATTCTTTTCTGCGGTTAGACATTAGTACAATAGATAATATTTCCCAAGTGCTACTATTAAACCAAATAAAATTTTGTTTTTAAGTTACAGAAAGGTTGCTTAAATGGCCAACTTATAAATGAAAGGTAAGAACCATTAAAAATCAAATGAAAACGAAAAGAGGCCACTCTTGCAACAAAAGTCAGAATCTGTCCAGAAAAACAGCAGCTGGAAAACGCAATTTTTAGGTGCACTTAAACATGCCCGAAATTTTAGCCAATTTTTGTACATGCAGAGGATTAGGTGCTACAACATCAGTAATTTTTTCGTGATTTTTAGAGCTTCCAGTAAAATATGAAAAATCGCGCAATAAGCAGTAGATACCGAAAACAGAAAATCACTTTTTACATATGTATCAACTAAGCTAAATGGATAAAACTTGGTACTTTATTTTTGATAAACTAAGAAACCAGAGGCTAAGCAAGACCTAAACATGCTAGCTACAGCAAGGAAAACTCTAAATAAAAAAAAAGTAAAACAAATAAAGAACCAAACAAAGAAGCAAAACAAAAGAAAATATTTTTGTTATTTTGAATTTATAAGTGAAAGTAAAGAAGCAATCGAAACCAAATAAGGAGCCTAATAAAACTAAAGAAGGTAAAACCAAGACATATAAAAGCAATTATAATACAAGTTAAGACAATACATATCATGTGGACGGGTAATATAGAGTATGAACGAGACAACCTCATGTTAGTTGATGAATAGGGGGATGACTCGGGCATCCCCAAGCTTAGATGATTGTATCTTCTTGAATATGTTCTTGGGATGCACCTACACATCCCCAAGCTTGAGCTCTTGCGTCTTCTTATTCATCTCATATCACCATATTGATTAGATCTTATAAGCTACATCCACATAAAACTTCACAAAACTCATTAGTAGGGTTAGTACTCATTAAATAAAATCCACTCATGTTCAAGCATTGACAAGTTTTATAATTTTTACTCAACATTAGCCACTGTATATACTAAGGTGTTCATGATTTCCGTTGTCCGTCGAAAAACTAATGAAACTAACAACACCAAGTACAATATTGAATAAACAAAGAAATCTGTCAAAACTGAACAGTCCGTAAAGATGGCATTCAACGAGATAGTTAAGTAGCTCAAATCGAAAAACTTTAGTCTAATGAAAGAAAGATAATAATCTCAGGTTTATGCACAAAAATTTTCAAGTCAAAATACTATTCTGAGATTTATCACGATTTTATTTACAGAGAAGCACAAAATCTGTCTAAACAGAACAGTCAGTAAAGATCGAATTTTTCGACCTATCTACGTACCTTAAATCAGAAAAAGTTAGTCTAATGAAAGAAAGCTAATAAGCATCACTTTGCACTCAAGAAATTTCAGATCAAGATCACGTTCTGGTGATTTTAAACATTTAATACGGTGGAGCACAGAAAATCTGTTTCTGGACAGCAAAGTAAAACTATCAACTTTCAATTAACTAAAGACTATAATTAGCATTTTATTTTTATGTACAGAGGTATATACACAATATTTACAATATTTACATGTTTTTAATGAAAAGCTTCCATGGAAAGATTTGTTTTGGTTTCATAGGCATGAACACAAGTGTTCAAGGTCGACCCCCATTTAACCATTACTCATCTTTCCAATCACTTTTCTTTTTGAAAACGTTTTTAGATAACAACTACACCTAATTTTTTTTGTAATTCGCATTCCCTATCCATAGTAAGATAAAGAACAACTTAATACTGAAAATAAAAACTACTTAGAGATAAAGCAAACAAGTGCACACAAGAACATTAACCTACGCTATGGCTCCCCGGCAACGGCGCCAGAAAAGGTCTTGATAACCCACAAGTATAGGGGATCGCGTGTAGCCTTTTCGATAAGTAAGAGTGTCGAACCCAACGAGGAGCTAAAGGTAGGATAAGTATTCTCTCAAGTTCTATCAACCACTGATACAACTCTACGCACACTAAACGTTTGCATTATCTAGAAAATAAAACTACGGTAGCAATACGGGTATGAGAGGTAGTTTTGCAAGATAATAAATACAAGAAAGTAAATGTTAGTGCTGCAGCAATAAAATACACTAAGTAACCATATACTAACAGTACCATGAGTGTGGAAAAGTGGTGGTAATTGTGGTGGCTTTGTCCAAGATTAATTAGTGAAGGTACTTGGTTCATTGTCTTCGATGCAGTTTTCTATGTGGGAGAGGCTAAATATACATGCACTCCACTACTTGGGATTACAAGTACTATATGATTGGATTGTTAGAAAGCATCCGCAAATACTAACAATGCATTAAGGTTTCCCCAACCATAGCCTTAAGTTCAAGGTCCTCTTACTCCCATACGTGCAACTAATCGGTTCGCGTTCTCAGGTTTCTGTCACTCCGGCAGAACTTCCCCCGCTTCGTTACAAATACTACCAACCCTAGGGTGTTTGATCCATGCGCGCACAATATAATGGACACCAAAGGACAGCACCATATAGACATACAACTCTAATGAACCTCATGCATTCAATTAAGCAATCAAAAGACAAATAAACTACGGAAACATGATGTAAATCATAGGATAAATATTATAGCATCAAACACCATGTTTACATAGGACGGTACAGAGGTTTGTGGGAGGATGAACCACTGAATACAAGGAGGAGATGGTGATGGAGATGGCGGTGAAGACGGCGGAGAGGGGCAGCGCGGCGCGCAGGGCGGCGGCGCCGGCGGTGCGGGGAACTCCTTTCCCCGCCGCCGGCAAGCTTGGGGAGCGCCGCCCCTTAGCCTCCCTCCTTCATGGCTTCTTGGGAGCCCTCCCCCATGGAGATGGGATCCATGGGGGAGGCAAAAACGTGGCTTTTGGTGGCTGAAATTCGTGGGTGGAGGAGTCCTCCACGAATTAGGTTTCCTCCCTTTATATATCTTCTCGGATTTCCGTCACCCCCTTTTAGGGTTCCACCAAAACGGGCCTACAGGCCGCGTCCGAACTCCGATTGGGCTGATCTCGGGCTTAAAATCTTCGTATGGAAAATTGTGACAACTTTCGTAACAGCCAGGTCTCCATTTGACGTCATCTTCGAGGGTCAAACTGGCAATCTTCGTAAAAAGTTCTCAGACAGATTTCAGGAAAGTCCCAATTCGACTCCAACAAGGTTTCCTCTTGTATTCTTGATAATTTCTACACATCAAAGAGTAAAACAAGAACATTGTGCACTTTTGCAACTATTAGTAGGTTAGTCCAAATAAATAATAAACTTAATATAAAACAAGTGCTAAAAGCATAAAAATGGCATGAAACAATCAAAAATTATAGATACGTTTTGGACGTATCAGCTGCCACTTCATTTTCAACACACCAAAGCCTCTCTCGATCACATTACGCTTCGATGAGTGGATCCTGTTAAATTTTTCTTTAGGTGTTCTTGGTGCTACACCTCTATGAAAGTCAGGAACATGGTACATCTCCCCCTTGTAAGGTGCTAGATATCCAGGTCTGTTTGGATATCCGGCGTCCACCAAGTAGTACTTATGTACAAGAAACAAGTCAGTTGAATGTAAGCGCTACCATATGGTAAGCAACAAGAACATCAAAAATGAAGCTACTACCAACCTTTTGGAGGATGAGGAAATACATCCTTGTCGGCTTCAATTGCATGGTATAGTACACTTGTATCATGCATAGAACCAGGTTGACCAATTGATGCATACATGAAGTGCATATCAAAATCACATATTGCTCAGACATTTTGAGTTGTTGATCCTGATCTTCCAATATATCTTACTTTCCAGGTGATGTTAGACATGGATTGGACATGGCGCCACACCCTCTTCTTCCTTTCTTCATAACAGTCACCTTCACTGTCACTGTCCGATGACATCTGCACATACATAAAGCAACAATTAGCATTTAATTGACAGCAAGATAATTGTGAAGTGTCATAGCAGCAAGGTAAGTAAGAATAACAAGACTAGGTAGCAGTTTTCTTATGACAAATAAATCACAGTAGCTATTGTTCCTCTTGCAGACACTATCAGTACATATATAGGAGGTTTCATGCATCAGCTAGTTGTTCACAACATGTCTAGTAGTATATAAAGACATGACTATTGATCTATCTCTGCTCGCCCTAGTCTGCACACTAATAAAATCTCCCTATTTGGTTGCAAATATTCAGACAACCCATACTTCATTCAAAGTAAAGACATATACTTCCACAACAAATATTCAGAGAACCTATTATACAAGGTATTCCTTTTTACAGAAACACCAAAGGACGGAAGCACAATGGCGAAGGCACAATGGCCAAGGTCTAAAAGCAAGCAAAAGTGCCAAACGCTTACATCAGATCAGCACCGAACACACACGAACACATCACCACCACAGACCACAAAGGAACATTTATTCTAGCGATACGGACGGCAACAGATCACACGCTGACCACTACCAACCCTTCACAATGAACAATACAATCAAGAACCTCACTAGAATTTGTACTTCAGTAGAGCCTCCATGGATGGATTGCAAAGAACAATACAATCAAGAACCTGTTGTACAGGGTACATGCGCCGATTCAACAGGAGAGGAAACACTGCTGTAGAGGGCTTATGAAACTCACCTTGCCTGATCTGAAGAAGATGTGGAGGCGGACGGTGCAGATGATGAAGACGAGCCGCCGGTGATCTCTACCACCAAAGAACACCAAACCCTATCGATGGTGGAGCCGTGGACGGACAAAACTTCGGGGGAGGAGGTAGACGAGGAGAAGCTGAAGGTCGCAGGGGGACGGATCTGGCTGGAAGGGTGCTGGGAACGGCGCCGGTGGGGTGGCGGCACTAGGGTTCCATGGTCGCCCCAACGAGAGGAGAAGAGGAAGGTGGGCGAGAAGGAGGCGGACGGGGGAGAAAATAGAAGCGAAGCGGTATGGGGAGCGACGGGGAGCTCGGGTTTTGTCGCTCCGCGAAAATGAACTGCAGCCCGTGCCGCTCTGCTCTTCTGACTCTGCGGAGTCGATGCGTTCGGCACCGCTCCGTCCGCTCCAGGAGCTGAGTTGCGGAGCGGATGACTTCCGAACAGGCCCTAAGAGCATCACTAGCAGTGCCCTCAAACAGGTAACCCTCAAAGCCAGTTTGAGGGCCGAGAAAACGCGAATTTGAAGGCCCAAAACGGCCGGCACATTCTATTTTGAGGGTTGGTTTGAGGGCACTGATCTGCGCGCCGGCTTTCAAACCTTCAAAATAGGATCTCATAATCATGAAAACAGGATTTCCTCAAAAATGACAGCAACATACAATATTTGCAAATGGATATTAGCAAAACACAATCATGAAACACACATATCATGAAACAAACTTGCAAATGATTATAAATGATGCATGGTTCATAGTTTTACATCACATAATCAACATTTTGTCCTTGCAAAAGATCATCATCACCACCACATCGGTGACTCAAGCTTAGTTGTCCACACCTCCGTCGCCACCACCACTCGTCGGAGACTCACCTCGGAGAGTAGATGACGCACCACCACCACGCAATAGCCTCTTCCTCTCCGTGATGTCCGCCTTGGTCTCCTTCCACCACGCCAATTGGTCTTCATCCATGTCCTTTTTAGACATCATCATGTGCTCCTTCTCCTCGGCCATGATCTCTTTCCATGCCTTTACTTCCTTGAGCTTGATCATCCTCTCCTCCAATTCGGCCTTCCGGTTGGCATCTTCCCGCCTAGCTTCCAACTGTGCAAGCTTCACCTCTTTCTTTCTCTCGGTGATAATGAGTTTTGTCTCCAATGTCTTCAATGTCAATGTCTCCTTTGCCTTGATCATTTGATCAAGCTTGTCCTTCAAGCTTGATGCATCCGCTTCCAACTTCATCCTTTCCTTGGCCTTTTTGGATCCCTCGGGCTTGCCATGGTTCCTTCCTTCATCCTCACTATCTTCCATATTGAGCACATCCGATTTCTTAGGTGCGGATTCTTGATCCCTTAATTTCCACTTGTCAAGATCTTTAAGCAATGCCCAACAATGCTTGAAGGGAAAATGTTTTCCCTTGGAACCGGCCATGTCCTTGTACCGCAAGTCAGCATATGTCTCCTACAATATGCATAATCGGAAGCATAACATGATCACAACCGTGCATAATGTAAAAATAGGCATGAACCAAAGAGTGAGGTTGAGTATACTCACATAGTCACTCTCAACGGTGCCGCTTGGTGGAGCGTTAATCACTTGGTCCATAGCCGCACTCCAACGAGAACAAGCGGGCTTTATCACCTCCCACCATCCTTGAAGTGACCGGTAAGAACGATGGACCAAGCTGTTGGTCTTGGGCTTGAGCTTGCAATACTTGTCCTCGATCCGTTGCCAATAGCATCGTTCACCTTGGCATCGTTGAGCAGTCCCATGTAAGAAGCAGTTGGGGCCGACATTTCGTCGAGCACCTCATTGGCGCTTGACGGCGGAGGGGCGGAGACGGGCGGAGGAGTGGCCTTCTTGCGAGGAGAGAACCGGCTTGTTCCTCTTCGGGGCGGGTGCGGGGGCAGGGCGACGGAGGCGGTGACTTCGGGGGCGACGGCGGCGGCGGGTGTGGGGGCGACGGACGCGGCGGTGGAGCCTGTGAGGACGTGCGCCCGCCTCCTCTTCACGCCGACGTGCGTGGAGGCCACCATACCGGCCACCACGGCGGCGCTCGGCGCGGGGGCGGGGGCGGCGGGAGGCGGCTGCGCGGGGGCGCTCGAGGCGCGGCCGGGCGCGGGATTCGGCGGCGGGGCGGGGGCGCTCGGGGCAGGGGCCGGCGGGGCCTCCATGGCCGGCGGCGGGGCGGACGAGGGCCGGCGGCGGCGCAGGGAAGGAGGAGGGCTCGAGCGGTTGAGGGATTTTCCCTCCCGCGACGCGTCGTTGACCAGAATGAAGGGCCCTGTGTTTTTGCCTCTCAACCTGTGTTTGTGCAGGTTGGGATGGAAAATGAGGGCTGGGCCTTCAAATTTTTTTTAGGGTTTACGGGTTTGAGGGCTCTGTTCCGCGCCAACTTTCGGCCTCAACCCTCAAAAAAGCAGTTAATTTGAGGGTTTGACCAGTTTGAGGGCACTTCTAGTGATGCTCTAATTGTCTGTTTGTTCAGTTAGTGCTTCGGATCTCTATCACTTGTTATCTAAATGCCCAAGAGCTCAAGAATTATGGCAAGGTTATGGTGTCCGAGCTGCGACAGCAATGGACATATAAGATTCAGTAATTTTGGAGGATTTACTCTGTTCAGCGAAACCTGGTGGAGTTGTCTGTAGTGTGAAAAACATGGCAGCTACATTATTGATTACATGTTGATATATATGGTGGTTTCGACGTCAGATAAAGAACAAAGAGCCAGTGTCTTTGACTCAGAGATCAGTCATTAACATAAGAGTTATTAGCCAATTATGCAAAGCTTAAAGGTGCTGGGAATTTTCCCCGGGTAGAAGGACGGACCAAACCTGCAAGTGCTGTTCTGAAGCTGAATGTGGACACCTCATTTTCGCCAGGTTCTGGAACTGATTCAACATGTGTTATCATCAGAGATTCTTGAGGCAACTTTGTGGCAGCATACGTTTCTAAAAAAAAAAAATTGTGGCAGCATGCTCAGACTCTAATGCATATGCAATTGATGTAGCACCGATGGAAGTTTTGGCTCTGCTAGCTGACCACAAGCTAGCAAAGCAAATAGGAGGTCAGTCTATGATGGTAGAGACTGATTCGATGGAAGTAGTTCAAGCAGTTGTCGATCCTTCAGAGTACAGGGGCTCAGGTGCGGTGATTATGGATGACCACCGGCAGCAGATAGCTTCACTCGGCAAGGCGACTATCCAACACTGTCCTCGAGAATCTAACGGAGCCGCACAGAGCTTGCTCGCTATGGAGCTAGAAAAGGTACAGGGGAATTTTGGTTTGAAGATCCTCCTGATTTCCTTATTCCTGCACTAGTTAACGATCGTGTTATTATTCAATAATAAACTCGCCTGAAAGTTTAAAAAAAGGCCACGTAGAACTAGAATTACATAAATTGGTCACAAAATCGACGTGGCCGTCTTTTCGGCCGTGATCTGTAGATAGCCCTTGCCAATTAGGATTCATGTAGGAGCGGCGCACATACCTCAGCTAGATGATCGAGCCGAAAACCAATTCAGGGCGATTCAGTGTCCGACCAGAGCACGTACGGATCCTTCCGGCCGTAAACGACCAGAAAAGGGGGACTCCTCTCGAGCGCATATATAATTCGAGATCCACGTGAGCAAACGCCATATATCGAGCAACTTCCCAATCTCCATCGATCGTAATAGTTGCTTGACACCATGGCCGCCCGAAAAGAAGTAAATTGGAACAACATGTTCATCGGATCTCTTATTTGGGCGGCGGTCGCTTGCGTATTTGGTTATGCAATCTATGTTGGGTGGCTAGAGTTCACGTCGGGGGCCACCCAGTACACGGTGACCATCACCAGCGTCGACGGCCTCGACCCAGCCGCCCTGCGGGAACAACGCGCCGACCTGCCCGCTCCGGCTCCTCTCAGCACGGTGTTCGACATTGCCGTCCGCATCGACAACACCCTCTACAAGGCCGACAAGCGGTGCATCGGCATGCACTCCTCCGCCGTCATCTCGTACGGGGACGCCATGCTCGGCAAGGGCACCGTCCCGGAGTTCTGCGCCCCTGCGTTAGGTTTGAACGAGACGACGGTCACCGCGTGGGCCATGGACGTGAGCATGCCGCGCTTCCTCCGGAACCGGCTGGCCGGCGAGCTGGAGAGGGGTGAGGCGGTGCTGGACGTGGCGGTGCGGGCGCCCGGCTGCGGGAAGTGTTACCTATACATGGACGACGACGCGCCGATGCTAACTCCCGGCCACGGGAGCTGCAACATATACCGATGCATGGACCAATTGCTCCTTTGCAAGGCCAAGATCGGCGGAGGGCCATCGACCCCGTGTTTGGTTACTGATGTCAATCCCGGTGGCTTATACACCCTATTGGGCCATAATGCTTTAACGAGTTTGTACACTATTTTTTCTATGGGCCAATGGCTATACACCCTATTGGGTCGTAATGCTTTAACGAGTTTATATAGCTGCACGAACCGTTGTTGAGTTGTTCAGAGTTTCTTTTGTTGTTGCGCTGACACGACAGAAGAGTTGTCCGTGCCTGCCTTGAAGATCGAGTTTCAGAAAAAAAAAGTAGTACCGTAGTACCGTAATAAAGAGACGAGTATCGTGGGGTGGGTAGGCTTCCACGTACGCTGCAAAAGGCACCTGAGTCGTACATGCATGCAATTTATTTCATTAAGGTGAACATGCATGAAAGCATTTGCAGATATAAAACTGCACTAGGTAAAAAAATGTGATCATTGCAATTCCTGAACAGGTAATAAAGGACATATGCAATTTGACTACTTTCTAGCTGGTACGACAATGAGAAGAAGCATACAAGATTCTGGTACAAGCAATCGTGTTAGGATTCCGCTGGCGGCGTCGTGGAGGCCGCGATGGTGTCGGCGGCTAGGTGGGGACCGGCGCGCTTCCCCTCCTGCGACGGCGTTCTGCGGAGCTCCGGCGTGGCGCGTGCGGCTTTTGGTGGCCGGGGATCTCCGGATCTTGCGGCGTTCCTCCGGTTCTTCCTCCTCCTTGCCGGCTGGCGAGGAGGTCGACCTCCTCGCTGTGGAGCTACGAGGGAGGACCCGGAGGCTGCAATTCAAGGCTGGGCGAGGCTCGCGGCCTCTGCCAGCGCTGGAGACGACGACGACTGCGGCAAGGTGGTGGAGCTGGAGCGGAAGGGTGCTCGCCGGTTTCGTTCATCGGGATAAGCTCCGCTGCGGCGCGGCGGACGGGCTCTGCGGTGATCTTCAATGGAGGAGGTACCCTTGGGCCGTGGTAAGAAGGAGGTCAGTTGTCCTCGTCTTCCTCGCCGGCGATGTTGCTGGCGCTTGTTCTAGGCTTGTTCCCCTGCGTGGGCTCTGTTCTTCTTCTTGTTCTTCATACGTTGGTATGTAGAACTCCTTGATGTACGCAGGCTTTCAAAAAAAAATGGTGTTTGGAATTTTTTCGATCTCGTAGCAGCGCGACATGCATCTGTCCTTTGACGGCTCTTTTATAGTGCAAAATAAAATCACTCAATCTTTTAAGCACCAGCGTCATCAGCGAGGTAAAACAAATGTACGCACGAGAGCACAATCATCCATCGGCTAGGTAGCCATTTTTTAAGGGCTAGCTATCCAACTTTGTACATGGCAAATGATATGGCTAGCTCGCTGCAGTTGGGTGTCATACATACGGTGGCAGGAGATGGAAAGGCGAAGAAGACGACCCTAGCGGGGGGAGAAAGATGACATCGTCGCTCTGGAAGACTATGGGGAGCAGTGACAGATACCCGAATTTGTCGTGACCATCGTGCAAAATTTTGCATTCACGCTGCCCGCGGTAGATTGCATGACCTCGGACGAGGAACAATGTTACTCCACTGGTGGAGTAGTGGGATGAGTGAACATCGAAAGGTCTATGGTTAAATTGCTATTTGAAAATAAGAAACATATACACAATTTAGAACTTGCCTGTGGCAAGATGGTTAGGAGGTGGTTGTACCTCCAGCCCACCAGAGTTCAAACCCCAGGTTTGACATTGATGTTTCTCATTTAGGCGGAATATTCTTTCAGTGGGAGGCGACGTTCCCGTCGACAGCGAGGCGCCCGTGGTGACTTCGTCAATCTTAAGACCCAACCGCCGGCTCAGTCTTCGGAGGTGCTCATAGGGGTAGGGTGTGCGTTCATAGGGGTGAGTGTATGTGAGCGTCTGCGTTGTGCTGTGTTTCTCAAAAAAAAAAACATACACATAATTTGAGAAATGTAACGATAACAAATATGATCTTGTTATTCCGTTGCAACGGAGGGGCATTTAGAATTACTGATGATTTCTCCGTACTGAGCCATGTAGCTGCTTTAATATCTTACACTTCTATGAGATGTATGCATTTGCAGATGCACCTATATATTCGCAAAGATAGTACCACTCTTACCGTATTTAGAGAAACCAACACACTTATTCTGAGTGAAAAATAATTCTCAGCCCGTAGCAACGCACGGGCATTTTGCTAGTGTTTATATGATAGCGTGAAGATGTGTTTCCAGTCAAGAGCTATGTTATTAACTATGTTGGGTCTGAATTTTTGTATTTATATTCAAAGAGTTATATTTTATAGTGGTTCTAAATTTTAATTTTTTCAATTAAGAGCTACGGAGTATATATTCTTACACTATAGTAGATACTGAGTAAATTGCTACATTGGATGTTGTCCTCTACGTATTCATTTTCCGTTGGAACGGACTAAGACTGCTCACAATGGAGAGTAATTTAGACTAGTAACATGCATATGTTACTACTCAAAGTTACTACCTTCATAGTGGGGAGTAACATGTGTGTAGTGTCATATTTAATAGGTTATACACTCATCTTGTCTTGAAATGTGTGATGTTATGGTAACATAGCTACTTACCACAATCATCTCTCTTCTCATTAATTACCCGTCACATCAGATTTTTTGCTTACGTGGCACTGATGTTACCCCTCATGTTACTTCCATTGTGACTAGTCTAAAGAGCAGCTGCGGGACTAATATTAGTACTCGTGCTGTCATTATAATCTTCTTTATTATACACACAAAACGATGACAACACCAAATATTTCCTCAATATTTAAACACCAAGATAATCAAAATCTAGAGGTCATGAGAGTCTTTATTTTATGCTGCGTAGTGGACGGTTGTGGAGACATCGTTTTAGCCCTTTCCCACTAGTTTTGAGCTTTTCAACTACCTACATTGCACAAAATAGTAGGAGCTAATGAATAGGCCATGATTCCGTGGAAGGACATCACGACCCCTGTGAAAAAGAAAAAAAAAGCCAACGATGGCAACACCAAGTATTCCCTCAATATTGAAACACCAAAATATCTAAATCTAGATTGTCGGATAATCTGCCGAGAGTACATGAAAGCACAATATCCTTAGTGTTAGATGTTAGATTGGTTGTTGGGTAGAATTTTGCGCAGAAATAAAAAATAGTGTTCTACTAACAATAGATCATTGATCTAAGTCAAAATAAAAATAAATATAGGAGTAAATTGAGTCTACTTCCAATTTTGTGCCATTGCGAACGCGGTGATTATGGTTGAAAATGGAGCCAGATAAGCCCTTTCATTTCACCGAAAATCGACAGTTTTTGTGTCGTGTGTAAAAAAGACAATATTTTGTTCCTAAAAAAGGCTTTTCACGAGACTTTTTTGTCTTTTTTACACAGACCGTAAAAAGTATCGGTTTTCCGCGAAACTTGTCGACGGCACACGGAATATCGAGATGTACATGCCCAACTTTTGTTCCGAATTTTTAACACTTAACAATGTTGTTTTGCGGTTGGAGGAGCACATGCTGCAATGTGCCAAATTGAATTATGGCTAAGTTGTATTTGTTGAACGTGAGAGAACAAAATACGTCCATCTTCTAAATAAAAAGAACAAAAAACGTAATGGCTTGTGTTGCTTAAGGAAAGACCCAGGTTTGATTCTTGTTAGACCAAGAAGCACCTGCACCTCGTCCCACAACCCCGTCCGGAGAAGTAAGCCGGCCACTGTCCAGGATTTGTGTTGCGTAGTTCCTCCGATTATACACGCCTGCGCAGGGACCAGATTTTTAACCAAGGACGACGTCTTGTAGATTCCGGGACGATCACAAACACGAATTCTGTACGTAAAACAGCACAGCACACACGCCTGCGCAGGCAGCAGATCAAGCACACCTTGCAGATTCCGAGACGACCACGAATCCTCTAAGTAAACAACAACTTGCCGATTCCGGGTCGACCAAGAATCCGTCCGTGGACGTGCTGCAGGCAACGGCGGCATCACCTCCTCCTCTTATAGGATCGATCTCTGAACTTCTGTACCACGTACCCGTCCGGCCGTTCGAGCACAACCAAACTACGTATTGATCAAAGAAGAATCGATCAGGGAGCCTCTTCCAGCATGGCGGGCGAAAGAAGCAGCCAAGATTATGCAGAGAACGCGGTCACCGTCCTGTTCTTCTGCGCGTTTTTTGGCCTGATGGGTTGGGCGATCTTCGAGGACTTTCGCAGCGCGAACAAGAGCCATCCCGGCCCCGAGTACTCCATGGCCATCACGGGCGTCGCCGGGCTCGACCCGGACGATCTCGCGGGCGACCGCCACCCGACGCTCTCGCCGGTGTTCAACCTCACCCTCCGCATCACCAACCCACAGGACGGTTGTCAGGCGTGCGTCTCGGATCTCTCGATCGCGTCACTGTTCTACAGGGACGCCTTCCTCGGCAAGGGCTCCGTGGAGCCGTTCTGCGCGGAGCCAAAGGGGGAGCGCGAGGGCCGGGCCAGGGCGTGGGGGCAGAACGTGGCGCTGCCGTCCTTCCTCCGGGACCAACTCGCTGGCGAGCTTCGACGAGGTGACGCCGCGGTGGACGTGGAAGTGAAGATGCCGTCAGGGTGCAACGCTTTTGCTTGCTTCGACACGGTGTTCCACTGCAGGGCCAAGATTCGAGGGGGTTCTCCGTGCTTGATGTCGTCGCGTGTTGTCCAAAGTCAACACTGACTTGAAGTTTAAAGGTTTAGGGCTAATACTATATATATTTTTGTAAGTAGCTAATTATAGGTTTAGCGATGCTAATACTATACTTTTGATTTTATCGGTTTTCGCCAGATTTTTTATTAATTAGTTATGTAATTCTTGTTCATTTTATTTTGGGTTTTACCCCTCCATAATAATAGATGGTTTTCTACTTCTATTTCAAGAGTGATAGGCATCAACAGATGGTTGTCGTCAACTTTTTCGACGGCATTCAAGTCGACGGCCGACGGCACATAGTTGTCCCCGGCATAAGTAGCCATGCCGAGGGTTTTGGGAGGTCGTCAACGAATAATCACTCTCGGCATAAAAGTTGTGTCGACCCTTTAGCGGCGTATGTGTCCACGCGGAAGCACCTGGTTGCTCCTGGGACATTGAGTATGTCGAGACTAGGCCGTCGGCATACAACTAGCCGGCGGCATCCACGTGACGGTGCCTAGATGCCTCTAGAAGGTGGTCGGTATACAACGAGCAACGTTAGGCTCCCGTCGGGCAAAGAAACGTGACAACGACGGGAACATATGCCGACGGCGGCCACCCTTGGTATAGTATGTGATATGCCTACACCGTTGTGCGAAGAAAAAACCGGCATACTATGTTATAATGTCGATGGCTCGTATTTGCCAACGGCATTTTGTGTGTGCTCGGTATATTGCCTTATATGTGGAGAACCTCGATAAAAAGTCGTTGGCATACATAAAAGTCGCCAACACCGAGATGTTTTCATATAGTGGTGGATACCAGGTCCGCAACAATTGTAGAAAAAGAACTAATATGGGTGAGCAGTGTATTATGTGTATATCCTGAACGACTATCCCTTCGATTATAAAATTTATAATACAAGCTACTTAATTCATTTTTCATGTCAAAGTTTGACTTTTAATTTGGTCATAAAAATAGGGGCTAAATGACATAAAAATATTCATCAAAAAGTTTTGAGATAGATATTTAAAGACATGCTTTTTGTGGCATAGAACTCATATTTTGTTGGTTTACTGATCAAATTTAGACCTATAAATATGGGTACCCTTGTATTCAAACACGCAAAGTGTATATACATAATTCTGTAGTCTTTAGTTCTGCAGCACAACCTGATGGTTCTACAAGCGCGCGATTGCACAAGGATTCAAATGCAACAAATTGTGTAACATTTCTGTCCAGTATTGTTTTTCTGTGTAATATATGATACTTTACATTATTTTGGTTAGGAAACCTGAGATTAAAAAAAAACTTGCCGATAAATAGCTGACCAATAAATTTGATTAATCGCCTGATAAGTCGATTTACTCTTTTCTTGGGTCGTCCGGCAAATTACCGAGAAGCGATATCCCAACTATTGAGCATAGGACCGAGTCATGCTCCAAAAATCGATTTGTGCCTATTCAAAATTCACTCAAATGTCAACTTTGTTGGTGTAACAGTTAATACCATATAATCTCTAGTTGTCATGACGACGACGATACAATTGCACATAACTGCTACAGTTGTTGCGTTATAGAAATATGCAACTACATACATAAATGTGCAGCACACACGCAGGTAAATGGTCTTTAAAAAAGTACGAATTCAAGTACGAGTATGTGCTTTACTTGGGGTTATATGCAATGTGCATAATATATATTTTTTAACAAAACAAGAGGTAAGTACTATTTGCAGGTTATCCGTTTGGTTGTCACTGGATCGGTATGTGGTCCTCTATCCGACCAGAGGCGACGATTTTATCCCTTTTGATATATATATCAACCCTTTGTGATCCGTGATCCGTGAAATATACTCCTTGCTGAATTTGAAACTTAAATAATGATATACACTCCCCCTTTTTAAAAGTGCAAAAACGAATCAATCATTTGATCAGAATCAAATCCAAAGAAGTAACTGAGAAATCTTTTTTTAATACACGACATAATAATAAGAATAATCAGGACACATTACCATACTTGAGTGAATAAGAATTTGAACATATTAGTGGCAAACTTGAGTGAACAAAGACACTACTTGACAACATGGTAGTGACCGTCTGGATTATAGAATTAAAACAACGACAAGCTTGAGTGAACAAATACTCTACTTGTTTCTTTTTTGTCCCGGGTATCCACTAAGCTACACCACTCATCGTCGCTCATGTGTTTCACTTCATTAGGAGGTATCCGTAGAACCTCAAGCTTGTCTTTAACTAGGTTTTAGAATTGTTTCTTCATTACATAGCATATGTATTTTGTATGGCTCTTGAGATGCATTCCAAGAGATTGCTTTATCTGGACATCTTTTGTGTTCATAAAAACTTTGCCTAAAGCAACAGAAAGAGCATTCTTCAGTTTTATTAACATGAATGCAAAGAACTGAAAAGCCGAACATATTGGAAACCATATTAAAATTTGGAGCTTGTTCAATTGTTGGACAAGCAAATAAGAAAATAACTATTTTGAGTAAAAAATAAAGATATATAATGGTCACAAGTAGGGATGGCGTTTTGGCACCTTATGCTCCTAGGTTTTAAAATGCATTTTAAACACATTCAATATGTCAAAAAATTCGGACCAAACATTTCGCGTGTACATATCAAAATTCTATGTGCTCGGAAAGTTGTTTCAAGGAAAACCGACATTTTCTATGTCGTGCGTAAAGAAGACAAAATTTCGGTGCTAAAAAAGCTTTTCACGAGACATTTTTTTATCTTTTTATACATACCATAAAAGATATCGGTTTTCCACGAAACTTCTCGTGGTCACAGGCAATATCGAGATGTACATATCCAATTCTTGTTCCGAATTTTTCGACATTTCATAATGTTGTTTCGCGGTTGCAGGTTGAATTTCCGGCGAACTTGTATTTACATTTTGTTGAACGTGAAAGAACAAAAGACGTCCATCTTCTTCTAAAAAAAGAACAAAAGACCCAGGTTTGATTCTATTGCAAAACAACTTACCGGTTCCCGGTTAACCACGAATCCTCTGGGTAAAACAGCACACCACACACGCGTGCGCAGGCAGCAGAGATCAAGCACGCCTTGCAGATTCCGGGACGACCACTAATCCTCTACGTAAACAACAACTTGCTGATTCCGGGTCGACCAGGAATCCGTCCGTGGACGTAAGTGACCAGGCAACGGCGGCATCGACCTCCTCCTCCTCCTCCTCTTATATGAGTAGAATTGATCTCTAAACTTCTGCACCATTAGTACGTCCTAATCAAGGAAGCATCGATCACGAAGCCTCTGCCCTGCCTTCATGGCGAAAGTAAAAGGCGAAGAAAGCATATGCCGCGTCTTACCGACGATTCTCTTCGGCGTGGTGCTCTCCGCGATCTTTGGTGGCGGCTTGGTTTGGCTGGATAAGATCGACAAACATCGCAGGCTTCACAGCCAGCCGGCCGAGTACTACCTGGCCATCACGGGCGTCGCCGGCCTGGACCTCGACTCCCTCGCCGCCGGCCCGACGCTCTCACCGGTGTTCAACCTCACCCTCCGGCCTCCGCATCAGCAACACCCGCAACGATTATCAGGACGCGTGCGTACCGAGGCTCTCGACGGCGTCAGTGTCCTACGAGGACGCCTTCCTCGGCAAGGGCTCCCTGGGGCGGTTCTGCGCGGAGGCAAAGGGGGAGGGCGAGGGCCGGGCCAGGGCCTGGGGGCAGGACGTGGCGCTGCCGCGCTTCCTCCGGGACCAGCTCGTCGGCGAGCTTCGACGAGGTGACGCCGCGGTGGACGTCACGGTGAAGGTGCCGTCATGGTGCAACATGATGGCTTGCTTTGACAAGGTGTTCCACTGCAGGGCCAAGATTCGAGGGGGGTCTCCGTGCTTGATGTGGTCTCGTCTTGTCCAAAGTCAACACTGACTTGAAGTTTAAAGGTTTAGGGCAAATACTATAATAAAAAATTGCAAGTAGCTAGTTATAGGTTTAGGGCTAATATTATAACTTTTGATTTGATCGATTTTCGCCAGATTTTTCATTAACAAGTTATGTAATTATCCTACGACCTAGCCGCCTCTGGCGATTAGGGTTTCAAGCCTCCGCTCACCGGAATTCGTTCCGGCGTGGAGTTCGTCTCTCTCCCGCCTGTGCCTTACCAGGTGGTGTACGTATCGGATCAGGTTCAGGTCTGATCGTTGTCCATAAGGCTGCTCGGGAGGTCTCGGGAGGGGCTGCACCTTCTCGATCTGATTGAAACAATGGCGTCTGCTTCTTCTGAAACTTCGGCGAATCAATCTGGTCTGCCAAGTACTCGGAAGGGAGAAGACCTGGAGGAGATGATTCAAAGGCTCGGTATTGATGAAGAGGAATTTGATGATCTGGTGTTTGAAGATGAAACTGAGGTCGCGAAGGACGGAATTAAGTGGATGGCACTGGTTCGCGTGCATACAACAAATCCGTTCAGTCCTCAAACGTTTGAACAACATATGATGATAGCATGGAGTCCGGCTAAAGAGGTGAAATTCACGTCCTTGGAGGAAACTTTGTTCACTATCCAATGTTTCTGCTTAGGGGATTGGCTGAAAATCGAAAAAGGTGGTCCATGGCACTTCCGACAGAATGCTGTAAGTATTGAACCCTATGATGGTCTTGAGTCTATTGCAGCTATCGATCTTAATTTTATTCCAGCTTGGATCCAAATTCGTAAATTGCCTATTGGATATCGTGACAAAACTCTTATTACCAACCTGACGGAGAAGAGGGTGGGTAAGGTGCTGGAGGTAGAAACTGATGTTCATGGCGCTGGTAATTTTGTGAGAGCGCGAGTTAGACTTGATGTCAGGAAGGCTCTTGCTCGGATTGTCTCAGTTTCGAGAGGAGTTCAAAGAGAGGTCTACGCTTTGAAATATGAAAAGATCCCAAAATTTTGTGGTGCATGTGGAGTTCTCGGACATACACATCTCGAATGCGGTACGGGAGAACATGATGAAGAGAAGCTTAAGTGGGGAGATTGGCTTAGGCTGATTGGTCTACATGGCGTGGCAAGAATTTTGGAGGAAACCGTGGGGGTTTTAATGGTGGCCGTGGTTATGGGGTCAGAGGGCGTGGTAGGGACCCTGCTGGTCGTGGTGACACATTGTCTGGGAGGGGCTTGGTCCACACAAGTTGGCGACACAATGCTCTATCGCTGGCTGAAAAGGCTGTTTTACCAGAAGATCATCTGTTAGGAACAGAACCTAGTCATTTAAAAATTGTGGACAAGGAGTTATCAGAGAAGGAAAATTCTGAAGCAGGAGCAAAAAGAAGATTAATGCTTAATGAGTTGGCAAAAATGAGGCGATCGTAACTGAGGAGAAGCTTGTTGAAAATAGTGCCACAGCTATGAAAGTGGATGGGGAACTTGATCAAAATTTACTTGAGACAGATGAGACTGAGGAAAATCGTTCGAAGCGAACAAAGAAGGACGGAGCAAACTCCACTTCACCAGGATCGGCGGGCTCTTTTGTGGAGTCCGTCCGGCCACAATGAAAATCTTATCTTTGAACTGTCAGGGTTTGGGGAATGACCCGACAGTTCGTTCGCTTTTGGATCTCCGAAGGCGTAGTGACCCCGATGTGTTGTTCTTGTCAGAGACACACCTCGACGATTATCCGGCAGAGTGTTTGAGAAGGAGATTAAATATGGATTTAAAGATCGTAAATCACAGTGATGGTAGAAGTGGAGGAGTTATTCTTTTATGGAAGAAGGAGATTATTATTCAACAAATTTTTTCAGCACCTAAGTATATTGATGTGAAAGTTTTAGAATCACCGGGGAAAATTTGGAGGCTAACAGGTATATATGGCGAGCCTCGGTGGGAGGACAAATACAAAACCTGGGATAAATTAAGAGAGCTAAATAATAACTCAAATCTTCCTTGGGTTATTATTGGCGACTTTAACGAGATTCTATATTCAACAGAAAAGGATGGGGGCAATATGAGGCCACATGCATACATGCAAGCTTCCGCGACGCCTTAACAGACTGTAATCTTGATGATCTTGGGTTTGCAGGAGATGCATACACGTGGAAGCGAGGCAGAATTAGGGAGAGGCTTGATCGTGCCGTTGCCAATGGCGATTGGGTCTCCATGCATCCTGGAGCTGTTGTCCAACATCTAGGATATGTACGGTCAGACCACAGACCTATCATGCTTGATACGGAATTCCAGGCTAGTATTGGCAGAAACCAAAGAGGGCCTCGTCGCTTTGAGGCAAGGTGGCTGAGAGAGGAAGGATTTCGTGATGTGGTCGTGAATGCTTGGGAGGCAGCAGGTGAGACGCATGGAGGTGTGCTTGCCAGGCTAGGGCGTATGCATGCAGCCATGCATGAGTGGGATTCTACAGTTTTGCAAAAACCCAAGAAAAGATTACGTAAAGCTCAACGTGAGTTGGAGGAAGCTATGAGTGGACAGATTACTGATGAGAGCGAGGCTAAGGCGAAAGAAATGGCAAATCTTATAGAATTATTACTGGAGCAAGAAGAGGTATATTGGTCGCAGCGTTCTAGGGCCAACTGGATTCAACATGGAGATAGAAATACATCATTTTTTCATAATTTTGCATCAGCGCGGCGAAAGAGGAATTATATTACAAGGTTAAAAGATGATGCAAATAATTGGTTAGAAGGTACAGATGCACTAAAACCTTTTGTACTTCATTATTTTGCTAATCTTTCTCGTCTGAGGTCCAGGAGATTGATCCGGCCGTGCTTGAGAAAATGCAGCCGAGGGTTACTCAATTGATGAATGAAAAATTAGATGCTCCTTTCTCGCTGAGGATGTGAAAAAGGCTGCATTTAGCATTGGAGATTTTAAAGCCCCCGGCCCTGATGGGCTTCATGCAATATTCTATAAAAAATTCTGGTGTGTTTGTGGGGATGAGATTACACAAGAGATCTTGCAGGCTTTGAGTACGGGGCTTATTCCGGAAGGGTGGAATGATACTACAGTGGTGTTGATTCCTAAGGTAGATAATCCAGAACTGGTAACACAATTCCGACCTATAAGTTTATGTAACGTCATATATAAGATAATTTCTAAGATGCTTGCCCTAAGATTAAAGGAGATTTTGCCGGATGTGATTTCTCCTATGCAAAGTGCTTTCGTTCCAGGCCGTCTTATTACTGACAATGTTCTGGTGCGTATAAGAATGTTCATGCTATAAAAAATAAGAGGTCAGGGAGCAATGGATATTGTGCTGTCAAGTTAGATATGCACAAAGCTTATGATAGAGTGGAATGGATTTTCTTGGAAAATATGATGCGGAAATTGGGATTCTCCGAAAGATGGATATCTTTGATGATGGCTTGTGTTAGATCGGTGAGATATCAGGTGAGGTTTAATTCTGAAGAAACCGATATGTTTACTCCTACTAGAGGGCTCCGTCAAGGGGACCCTCTATCTCCTTATTTGTTCTTGTTATGTGCGGAGGGGTTATCCAGTCTTCTGTTGTATGAAGAAGAAGTTGGTGGCATTGATGGGTTGAGGGTGTGCAGGAATGCATCGTCAGTATCACATCTACTTTTTGCTGACGATTCCTTAATCCTTATGAAAGCTGATATGAATAATGCAACTTCCTTACAACGGGTTTTGGACACGTACTATGCAAATTCAGGACAATTGGTGAGTTTGGCAAAGTCAAGTATATTTTTCTCTCCCAATACTAATGTACTAGTTAGGGCTGAAATTTGTGAGGCTCTTCATATTGATACGGAAGCTCTCTCGGACAAATATTTGGGGCTTCCTGCGCTAGTTGGGGCAGACAGAAGTGATTGTTTTGAGCATTTTATCGAGAGAATTATTCAGAGAATTAATGGGTGGAAAGAGAAGCTCTTATCTATTGGAGGTAAAGAAATTTTGTTGAAAGCTGTGGCACAAGCCATCTCTGTGTATGCTATGTCGGTGTTCTTATTACCGAAAGGTATTTGTAAAAGAATGATGGATGCTATATCAAAGTTTTGGTGGGGTGATGATGATAACAGCAATAAAATGCATTGGTTTGCATGGTGGAAGTTGTGCTATCCTAAAAAGGAAGGAGGTATGGGATTTAGAGATTTTCATTCTTTTAATCTAGCTATGTTGGCTAAACAGGTCTGGAGACTTGTGAATGCACCAGAATCATTATGTGCACGTGTTCTGCGGGCCAAGTACTATCCTGATGGTGATATTCTTAAAGCTGGCCCAAAGGCGGGTTCTTCCTTTACCTGGCAAAGTATTATCGCTGGTTTGTCTACATTTAAAAGGGGTTACATTTGGAGAGTTGGCAATGGAGAGAAAATTAATATTTGGAGCGATCCATGGATTCCTAGTAGTCCTACTAGGAGGATAATGTCGCCAAGGGGACGTGCTGTTTATACTAAAGTTTGTGACTTGATAAATCTCCATACTGGACAATGGGATGATGTCGGGGGCTACCCCCGGTAGGGTCAAGGCTTGGCATAAGAAAAGTTTAAGTATATGCCGAGGTACGGAGAGGGCCGACCTGCTTGGGCCTAGGAGAAACCGAGCTTCATCTTGACCTAGAGAGTATAAAAACTGACCTATCTTGGCCCAGAGGGGTCCGAGGTTTCCCGTTGGCATGGGCCGAGGTTCACTGTCCGAGCTATGGTCAGCCGACCTAATACCTCGGTGCTATGGTTTGTGTTGTGAGTACAGGAGATGCTATTGGAAGGAAGTGAGGTCCGACCTGGTAAAAGATCGTAAGCGCAGGACCCGGGCTAACCACGGCAGGAGGCCGTAGCTCGGGCAGGAGTCAATGCTCCTGTCACTTCACGCCTGACACGGAAGCGTCTGTCACGGAGCATGGCAGAGGCGTGCCCCGGGTTCGGCGGGGCTGCACGCCTCTGACCGCTGACCGCGTGAGATCCGGGGAAAAGGCTACGAGGTAGCGCGGCATGGCTATGTCTTGTCTCTGTCAGAGGGGACATCCTAGCTCCACTGTGGTGACGCAGGGGATGGGCAGGCCATGTCTTGTCCCTGGCAGGAGTACAATGATGACCAAAGCAGAGGCATGGCTACAGTGTTCAGCGAGGGGCACAACGGTAACCCGGTGGCCTATATAGAGGGCTTCACCCCCCTCCTGCTTGACCCCCGGGGGGGACAGATCGATCAACAGAAAGAGAAAAGAGAGAAAGGAACCTCGGAACACCTCGGATCTAGCTCGGAGTGCCTTCTTCCTCCCGCGTAGCTCCATCTTTTACCTCAAGTTCTCACCATTGTATCATCATACAGCTCGAGGAGCAGCTTGTACTTGTCACTTTGAGCTATACACTGAGTAGGATAGTGCTGCAGTAGGGGTGTTACCTCCAAGAGGGCCCCGAAGCAGGGTACATCGTGGTGTGCTTTGTGTTCTTGCTTTCTTGGTTTCTCGTTCGTGTTCTTGCGTGTTCTTGCGTGTGCACTTCTTGAGTGCATAAACCCTCCCCGGATTCCCCCAACGACCATTCGGCCCCATCTTAGCCATACCTATGGCATCTGCCGTGATCCCACCACGACAGTTGGCGCCCACCGTGGGGCAGATTGAGGCGTTGGAGGGAGTTTACATCCGGACGGGCTCAGGCGAGCGTGTTCTTTCCGGGCTTATCGCCAAGATCGGTGAGTTCACCTTCATCAGCGACAACGCGGGGTGTTTCGCCGGCAAGCCCTTCCCCGAGCATGGCTTCACCATGATGCTTGGCAGCTTCGTCACCTACGTTGCTGTCGAGGTTGTTCGCGGGTACCCGGAGCAGGTGCTCGTGGACGACGAAACTCCTCTCCTTGCGGCTTTAGGTCGGCGTATCACTCGCCCCGAGAGCTGCGTGGAGGTGATGATGACCGGTACGGTTGACGCCGCTGGCAGAGGAGATGCCAGCAGATCCAAGCCGGCCGAGGTTGCTAAGGTGAGAGCTGCAAAGCCCAGGCTAGAGAAAGAGTTGCCTGGTACCCCCGAGGTGCAGGGTCGAGGTGCGACCCTGGTAGAGATAGTGGAGACACTGGCAGACCCAGTAAATCCAGGAGTGGATGTAGTGGTGACTGTGGCCGACCTAGAGGCAAAGCGTGTCTTGTTGCAAAAGGTCTGTAGCAATGATAGCAGAGATGAGTTCAATAGAGATCTGCGTGAGTACAATGCAGCGAATGGCTTCACCCCGGTAGCAGTTGATACACATAGGGGAGCCGAGGTGCGGCAGAGAGGCAAGGGGCTCAATGATGAGATACAGGGAGGCTCGACCTACCACCTCGGCTAGGAGTGAGAGTCGCGTGTCGACTGGAAGGCCGGTGTATAGTTCCCCTGCTAAGAACCTCAGAGCTGCCGAGGCAGGCAGGGCCGAGCTATCCGGGTTGACTGGAGATGCATGGCGTGCGCAGCAGAAGCGAGTCAATGAATTAGTGTATGTAGCTAACCAGCAGAATGAGGCTCTCCGCAGAGCATATGCCGGGGCTGGTGATTCGAGATGGTTTATTCAGCTAGGCCAGTTAGTCAGGTGTCCAAGGGGCAAGCCTCGTCTCCACTCGTCGGAGGAGCCGATCGAGCCCGGAGTGTCACCTCGGGTCAGAACAAGCAGCTGCAGATGTATGATCCGGTGTTAGCAGCAAAGCAGAAGGTGGGCCAGGGCAATGCTAGCCGAGCTAAGGGAAACCCCGGCCAGGTAGCAAGCCGAGCTAAGGGTAACTCCGGTCAGGGAAATCAGAATGGCGGGCAAGCAGCGTCGGCTGGCCGAGGTAAACCACCTCCGCCCCCGAGGTATCAGCAACAACCCCCCGCAGCAGTATCAGCGAGAGCCGGAGTATGTTCAGCAACCTCAGAATGTCGGTCAAGGCGATGACCGATATGATGATGGAGACTCGGCCATGGCGCGAGCTGGATACCACAGAGTGGATGGGGCGTTGGGACCTCGGATAGGAGGTCGGATGTTAGCTCCAGGCGATGTTCGTAACAAGCTGGATAGAATCTACTTGTCCGAGCAACTGGAGGAGGAAGGCCCTCCTGGTCCGGCGTGTTTTGGACCTCGGATCATGAAGGAGCCACCACCACCAGTATCTCAGTTCCAGTTAGGTCGGAACACCAAGCCATACAACGGGAGCACCAAGCCGCAAGATTGGCTGACAGATTATGTATCCTCGTGCACATAGCGGGGGGCAATCGCCGATGGGCGGTCCGGTATCTCCCGCACATGTTGGAAGGTCCAGCTCGGATCTGGCTGAATAATTTGCCGGAGTATAGTATCAACTCCTGGATAGACTTGGAGCTGGCGTTTAACAGCAACTTTGCTAGTACATACAAGAGGCCAAACCGACCTCAGCTCCTGGCAGCATGTAAGCAAGATGATCATGAAACTGACCGAGAATTCTTAACTCGGTGGAGCAATGTTCGGAATTCCTGTGAAGGAGTTGTAGAGGCACAGGCCATTTCCTGGTTTGCAGATGGTTGTCGACATGGCAGCATGCTGTGGCAGAGGCTCCAAAGAGATATGCCGAAATCCCTAGCAGAGACAATCCGGATTGCAGATTCTTATGCTCTGGGTGATCCGATGCAGCCAAGCAGAGGCAGTGGCACGTAACAGAAGGAGGGAGCCAATAAACAATCGGCTCGGACCAAGGTGCAATGACCGCCAAGAGTTCGGACAAAAGAGGAGGGAGCCGGACTACCCATACACCTCGAACCAAGTTGCAGCGGTGAACCCGGATCAGCCCGGAGCTGGAGGTGTCCAGAGGCCGAAAATCAATGGTCCGGCATTTAGTCCGAACCCGGAGCCACCCTTGACTTATGAATCATGATAGATGGTCCTTGCTGTTACCATACGACCGACCCGCGCAAGCCAGCCAACCATTCAACCCGGCAGTGCAGCTGGAACCGCAGAATCAGGAAGAAGGGGCGAAGGCCGGAGGAAACAGAGCAGACCACCTCAGAGATTTCAGCCGAGGTCCCACCCAAATCTGTCCGGAGCAAATGTTACCCCGATAACCACTGCACCTCCTCCGAGGCCTGCAGCAGCAAGGCCCGTGAATGTTGTGAATGTCCGAGGTAATAACAACAATGGTGCCGGACCAAGTCAGCAGTATGAATACCCCGGAAATGACTATAGAGAGGCTCATGCGAGCTATGTGGTCTTTGTGACCGAGCCAACTGACAAGAAGAGTGTGCAGAGGCGTGCCATGGAGGTGAATGCAGTAATGCCGTGGTGCCGACCTATATGAACTGGTCTGAGCAGGAGATCACTTGGAGCAGAAAGACACACCTCGGATCATGCCGAGCCCTGGAAAGTATGCCCTGGTGGTAGATCCGACGTTGTGTGGGCCTACCAACAATGTGAGGTTCACCCGAGTTCTGGTGGACAATGGCAGTGCCATCAACATCATGTACCGAGACACAATGGTGAAATTGGGCATATCGCCAAATCAGTTGATGCCAAGCAGTTGTACTTTTCATGGGATTGTGCCTGGCGTTTCCTGTGCACCCATGGGCAAGATATGGGTGGATGTAGCATTTGGAACCAAGGATAACTGCCGAGTTGAGAGTATCGAGTTCGAGGTGGTGGACTTGGAGAGTGCATACCATGCATTGCTTGGAAGGCCGGCTCTGGCCAAGTTCATGATTTCCACCCATGTTGCATACCTGAAGATGAAAATGCCAGGGCCTAATGGGATCATATCCATCTCGGGTGACTACAAGCGAGCCATTCAGTGTGCCTCGGCGGGGTCTAATCTGGCCGAGTCTTTGGTGATCGCAGCTGAGAAGAAGAAGCTGCATCAAGTGGTGGCAATGGCGCAGTCAACACAGCTCGGCATGTCCGGACTGATGAGCCCGGACTCAACTGCAGCATTCGAGGTGCCCAAGGAGACCAAGAAGATCCCCATTGACCCGGAGCACCCAGAGCATATGGCCATCATTGGGACCGGGCTGGGCGAGAAATAGGAAAGCGAGCTCTGTCACTTCCTCCGTGAGAATCGGGATATCTTTGCATGGTCGGCTAAGGACCTGCCTGGTGTTCCGAGGGAGTTGGCAGAGCACTCTTTATTTGTCAGGCCGAGGTGAAACCGGTGAGGCAACCGACCCGTCGTCTCTCAGACGACCGAAGACAAGTGGTGCTGGACGAGCTGGCTAAGTTGCTTGCAGCCGGGTTCATTATGGAGGTGCTGCATCCGGACTGGATATCCAATCCGGTCTTGGTGGAAAAGAAGAAAGACGAGCCAGCCGTGGTCAAGGTGTGGCGCATGTGCATTGACTTCACTAACCTCAACAAGGCGTGCCCGAAAGATCCATTCCATTACCTCGGATTGATCAAGTGATCGATTCCACTGCTGGTTGTGAACTGTTGTCTTTTATCGATGCGTACTCTGGTTTTCACCAGATACCACTGAACCCAAAGGATCAAATAAAGACTGCTTTTATTACCCCGTATGGGGCGTATTGCTATCGTGTCATGTGTTTTGGTCTGAGAAATGCCGGGGCAACTTATCAGAGGTGTATGCAGAAATGCCTGCACTCTCAAATGGGCAAAAATGTGCAAGTGTATGTCGATGATATCGTCATCAAAACTAAGGAGAAACGTACTCTCCTCGAGGATCTCGAGGAGACATTTGTGAATTTGAGAAATATCGGTTGAAGCTTAACCCGGACAAGTGCACCTTTGGTGTCCCGGCTGGAAAGTTGCTCGGATTCCTGGTGTCTAGCCGAGGTATCGAGGTTAACCCGGCCAAGATCCGAGCTATTGAGAACATGAAGTTACCGAAGTGTTTGAAAGATGTGCAGAAACAGGGTGCCTAGCCTCGTTGAGCCGATTTGTAGTCGGCTGGAGAAAAAGCCTTACCTTTGTACCAGCTCATGAAGAAAAGTACCGGGTTTACATGGACCCCGCAGGCCGACGTGGCGTTCAATGAGCTGAAAAAGATGTTGTCCACTGCCCCGGTGTTGGCGTCACCATTGCACAATGAGCCGATGTTACTTTACATTGCGGCCACAAACCGAGTTGTAAGTGTGGCAGTGGTGGTGGAGCGCGAAGAAGGTGGCAGGTCGGTGCAGAGACCGGTATTACTTGAGCGAGGTGATCTCTACCTCGAAGCAGAATTACCCTCACTACCAGAAGATGACGTATGGTGTCTACCTGGCGGTCAAGAAGTTGAAGCATTATTTCCAGGAGCATCCCATGACGGTGGTGTGCGAAGCTCCAATCTCGGAGATCATCGGGTGCAAAGATGCAACTGGCCGAGTTGCCAAATGGGCGATTGAGGTGTCTCCATATGCACCACATTATGAGAGAAGATGCAATTAAATCCCAGGCGTTGCCGGACTTCTTTTGTGATTGGGCCGAGATGCAGTATGAGCCACCCAGGCCGGACTATAATTATTGGAAAATGCATTTTGATGGGTCCAAGACAAAGATCGGGCTGGGGGCTGGAATAGTCCTCACCTCGCCAAGCGAGATCAGCTGAAATACGTGCTGCAGATTCATTTCTCAGCATCAAACAATGTGGCGGAGTATGAGGCCTTAATCCATGGCCTCAATGTGGCGAAGGAGATCGGTATCCGGCGTGTAGAGTGCTTCGGCGATTCCGACCTGGTGGTGCAACAATCTTCTGGAACTTGGGATGCTCTGGATGCCAACATGGCGTTATATCGGTTCCATGTGCAAAAGATATCCGGGTTCTTTGAAGGGTGTGAGTACAGGCATATACCTCGGGCAGAAAATATGCTGCCGACGTGTTGTCAAAGCTCGGTTCATCGAAAGAGGCAGTACCACCAGGGTAGCCCTGAATCACTTGAGAACTCCTTCAATCAAACCTTCTCCTGAATCCGAATCTATTTTCATCCCGGCGGAGCAAGAGCCCGGACCTGTTCCAATGGAGGTAGACGTCGGTGCGTTTGGTCGGACCCGGGGACTGCGTGGCAGAGCTCGGGGACTGCGCACCGAACCTCGGGGACTGCTCATCAAGACTCGGGGACTGGTCGCAGGATGGTGGAGGAAATAATGGAGGAGATTATGGTGGCCGAACCAATGGAGGTGGACGAGAACTTTTTCCTTTGCACCCAGTGCCGGAGTGGGCGGAGCAAATCATGAAGTTCATAACGGAGGGAAGCATGCCAAGTGACACAACCGAGGCTAGGAGAATCAAAGGAGGGCAAGGCGTACACCATCATCAACAAGGAGCTCTATAAAAGAAGCGTAACCGAGGTGTTGCAACGGTGTGTCGAGCCAGCTGAAGGCAAGGAGATGCTTTTGGAGATCCACCAAGGAGAGTGTGGTCATCATTGCAGCACAAGAGCTCTGGTGGCCAAGGTGTTCAGGCATGGGTTCTATTGGCCCACTGCTCTTGCTGATGCAGAGGCCATAGTCCGGAGATGTGAAGGATGCCAAAGGTTTGCCAAGCAAACGCATATGCCAGCCTCGGCGCTCAAAACAATTCCTATCACTTGGCCGTTTGCGGTATGGTGTTTGGATATGGTGGGAGAGTTCAAACCAGCCCGAGGTAACATGACGCACATACTGGTGATGGTGGACAAGTTCACCAAGTGGATCGAGGTGAAACCAATCCGGAAGTTGGATGGTCATTCAGCAGTGACTTTTTGAAGGAGATCATTCTGCGATATGGGTACCCCCATAGCATTATCTCGGACAACGGCACGAACTTTGCTGTTGGAGAATTTGCTCGGTTTTGCATGAACAAGGGAATCCGGCTGGACATAGCCTCGGTGGCACACCCGGAGTCTAATGGACAAGTGGAAAGATCAAATGCTCTAGTGTTGGCCGGCATCAAGGCTCGGCTCATTGAACCACTGCTGAAAACGCCGGGGTGTTGGATAGATGAGATACCAGCAGTACTGTGGGGTCTAAGGACCACGCCAAATCGATCAACTGGCTATACGCCATTTTTTATGGTCTATGGGGCAGAAGCTATGCTACCCACTGACATCGAATATGATGCGCCCAGAGTGGCAATGTACACTGAAGCCGAGGCAAAAGAGGCTCGGGAGGATGCAGTAGATCTGCTTGAGGAAGCAGAGAATTGGCCTCATCTCGGTCAGCAATATACCAACAAGGTCTCCGACGTTATCATAGCCGGAGTATCAACCCTCGTGTGTTTCACGAGGGAGATTTGGTGCTGAGGTTGGTGCAGCGCAAGAAAGGCGGCACAAGTTGTCACCTCCATGGGAGGGACCGTTCATTGTGAGCCGAGCTCTGCTCAATGATTCCTACTATCTAATAGATGCGCAGGAACCAAGGGAAGATGGGCTGGACAACCCCGGATCAGAGGTCAGGCGACCATGGAATATAGCTCTACTCCGACCTTTCTACTCATGAAGGGCGCAATGTATGTACCTCGGTTAATCCTTAATGAAATGTCGGCACTCCGAGGTTGAAGCTCGGGGACTGCCTCGCTCTTGTGCTTGTGTTTTATTTCTGTTTGTCAATTTCGTTCATATGCCGAACTATTTTGAACCTCGTCTCAAACTTCAAGTAATGTATGCTTGTAACTAATCTTGTGACTCGACTGACAACGCCAAAAGGTAGTCAAGAGCAAAGATGAAAAAACGTGGAAACATGAAAATGGACTCGGGGACTCGGTCCAAAATATAGTTCGGCATGTGTCGTTTACTAACCCCTGTCTTTACCTTTCGTTTATGTCGGATGATTTTGAAACACACCTCGACATTTGCTAAGTACTGTATGCTATAAACAACAATCTTGTGACTCGACTGTCGAACGCCAAAATGGTAGACAAGAGCAAAGAATGCCAAGTATAGTAAACACGAAAGTGAACTCGGGGACTCGTTCCAAAAGGGTTCGGCATAAATTCTTAGAAAAGCATGGTTCGGATAGCAAGATAATAGTACTGGTAGCAAGCAAACTACTTAAGGTCTGTTACATCTGCACCCGGCATACCGGGGATTTAATGTTTTGTTTGAGACAAGTTCAGGCCTCGGAAGAAGGAGCCTCGGGCGCAGGAACAACCTCGGGCGCAGAACAACCTCGGTCGCGGAAGCAACCTCGGTTGTTGGAGTGGATGCCGGGGTGTCCGTCACGTCGGGGAGATCACCTCGGTGGCTACGGCTTTGCCGGACTTGCCCTTGGAGTTCGGAGGTTCGTCGAAGCTGAAGTCATCATCAGAGCCTTCAGCCACCTCGGTTGTTTTGCCGGCCTTGCCCTTGGAGCTCTCAGGCTCGTCAAAGTCAATTTCCTCGCCTCAGAACTTTCTTCACCGGACTCTCTTCCTCGTCCGAGCTCTCTTCATCCTCAGAGTAGAGGCGCCCGTCATCAAAGGTCCGGGTGTTTGCATAACTAGCAAAGCGTCGGCTGCTGCTTGGCGTTTCGCAATGCCATCAGGGGTGAGTTCCAAGGAGAGCCCCTGCGCAGGGAGGTAACCGTGTGGATCTCAACATCTTCATACCAGGACAGCACGAACACCAGGCCTTGTCCGCTCCAGCCCGAGCTGATGAGCATCTCCACTCCCGAAGTCTAGCCTCGGCTCCTTTCAGCTTCGTGGCGAGCTCGTCATGCAAGTGGGAGTCTTGACCTTGGGCCAGAGGGCACGGTGGACCTCGATGGCAGCATCAACCAGCTTGGTTCCAATGGCCCGAGCGGCCTGATCCGAGCATTAAGGGCAACAAGGTGGTCCTGGATATCCCAGCTTTCGCTGAGGGTTTCTGTCTCAGCCCTCTTTGCCCGAGCTGCTTGAACTTCGCGGATAGCCTTGTCCTTGGAGTGCTCGAAGTTCTCTGAAGAAGACAAAAAGGCTGTCGCTGAAATAAGGCATACGGTGGCACGGGTGTAGGTCGGCAGAAAATAAGGAAAAGGGGAAAGAAACTTACTGTCCATTTGGTGATTAATCCGAGCGAGCTCGGACAACCAGCTTTTCGAGATAGCTCGGAGGGCGGTAAGTTCGGCTTCGGCCGAGGTGGCGCGGCTCTCCAGGGTCTTGGCAAGCTCTTGCTGCTGTTCGGCGGCCTGGTCCTTGACCTTCATAGCGTCCTCCACAGCAGTTTGGCTTCGTTAGCCCGGTTCAGCTCTTGTTGCAGCCGAGCTATTTCATCCTCGGCTGTCTTCAACTTGGAGGCGTAATCTTTGTCGCTCTGCTCCTTGCGGATAGAAGAGTCCGGTGAGACTTCTTCAATCTGTTGTGATCCAGCAGGAGGTTCTTGAAGATCTTGGTCCGAGCATTGTTGCACTCCTGAAAAAATAGAGAGATCAGTTCGGAGAAATCCGAGGTATTTCTAGCACCCGAGGCCCAATTGAGTCCCGGGGACTTGGCATTGGCCTCGGGGACTCAGCATGGGAGAAATGACAAGTTTTTGAGATTCAAGCCGAGCAATTTTAACTCGGTGGAGTGTCAATTGCTCAACCCGAATCTCGGGGACTGGGAATAGTGTATGTTTGTCATTTGTTTCAAAGGAAGAAAGAGAGTTGCGTAAAGAAACTTACCGAGGCCTTCTTGCTGCAATCGGACCGCAGTCTGCATGTTGTAGATAGATTGGAGCACGGCGCTAGGTCCAACTGGATGCTCAGAGCTCGGGTTGAGGAGACCTCGGCAGTGTCAGCCGAGTTCCAGTCCATGTCATAGTGCTTCTCCGAGCCTAAGCTGTTCCCGCTCTTGGTCCGGAGTTGCCCGACCTCCCAGCTGCTGATGTTCGGCTGGATGGTAGCAGCAAAGAGCTCGGGAGGTGGCGACCTGAGAGCTCGAGGGCGCGGTCTTGGTCAAGGTGGACCTCGGCGCAGGGAACATGCGGCACCAGTTGGGTGCTCGCAGCCTTGGGGCCCGGTGGCGGTGGCGGCATTGGAGTTTGCTGTGGCTGTTTGGGGGGCTCAACAACTGGAGCTGAATCTTTCTTCTGCTTCTTCTGCTTCTTCTGCTGCTGTTGCTGCTGGTTGCGCGCAGCTTGAGACTTGGGGGAGAGCCGAGGCTCCTGCACGGTCTTAGCCGGAGTCTTGGCGCGATCTGTCTCCGCATCCTTCTGAGGAGGCGGAGGAGTCTGATCTCGGCGGGAGCAGAGTGCCCCAGGCCGGAGTCAGAGCTCGGCGGTGGAAGTTCGGCGGAGGAGACGCACCGGGGAGGAGATGGTCTTCTCCGGGCTGGTGAGGTCAATGGACCGTTCTGGAGGAGAGGCTCTGGCGGGGCTGCCGAGGTTAACCTCGACCTCGGTTCTGAGCTTCAACCACTGGAGGCAGTGGTGAGTGTATCGAGCTATGGCTCTGCTTGATCTGCCGAGCCGGGCTAGACGAAAAAGAAAAGATTAAGTTAGAATAAAAAACAGCGTGAAAGGTAAAAAAGCAAGGTGACTTACGCATCTTCCTCCACGGGGCCTCGCTTCTTGTGCCTCGCCGAGGTCTTCTTGGCACGCTTGGCTTTGGGCGCCGCAGTCTCCGAGGTCTTGGAAGCCTCGGCATCCGAGGTACCAGGTCCTGAGCGCTTCCGGGAAGCTGCAGACGCTGGATGAAAGTTCTTATATGTTGGAGGAGCATATGAAATGGGAATAACGTTGACAGGTTCCAGAATTTGGCAATCATCATCGTCATCATCGGGCCAATCCTGGATAGACGATCGAACTGGTGGGCGGTGCGAGGTGAAACCACGAGTCTTACCCGAGGTGGCCTTGGGAATGGGGAGGTGATCCTCATTGTCCGGATCTTCAACCTCGGCGGCTTCCGGGACAGGCAGGTCGGGAGTCCACTCCTTAGAAGAAAGGGGGCCATCCTCGATTTCCTGTCGAGTGAACTTCTGCAGAGGTGGCAAGGTAAAACCGAGTTAGCACAAGAAAACACAAGGCGGGGTGAAAATGAAACCGAGGAATATTTTACGTCGGGTAAAGTACACTTACTTGAGCTGGAAGGTGATCTCGGTCGTAGGGCTTGACACCCCATTTCCACTTGTCGGGCATGGTGGTCTTGGCGATGGCCGGATGCGCCTCTTCACCTCGGAGTCATCAAGTTCAAAGGTGCTGTGCCGAGTGGGGTCGTAGCGGCCACTCATATGGCAGATCTTATGGGCCCGCTCTTGTAAAGGGCTAACTCGGCGGTGATCATGGTGCGCAAGATGTCATCTGCCCCCAGCTTTTCTCCTGGAGGACATCATGGTCTGGTGGATCAGAAGAACCTCGGGAGCGTCGGGTGCAGGCTCATAATCCCAGTTGAGTTGGGCAGGGGGGTTCCAATGGTGAACTCCGGCAAGTTGATGAGGTCTTCGGCCCCGGGTTCTTCACGTAGAAGAAGGAGCGTTGCCATTTGCGGCAGGAGTCCAGGCCCTGGATCCGAGGAAACTCAGAAAGGCGCCGAGGTGAAATCGAGGCCGCCCCGCAAGCAGTCATCTCCTTGTCCACGACCTTCTTGTTCGGGACACTTTGCTTCTTCAGCTGGAAGTACTTGGCCCAGGACTCGATGCTTGGCCATAATCCGAGGTAACCCTCGGAAAAGGTCGCGTAGGCCGAAAGTTGGAGGATGGCGTTGGCGGGCAGGTGGTGTGGTGTAGCCCAATTGTCCAAGAAATCCCGGAAGAATTCCCGGCCGGGAGCCCGAAGCCACGTTCAAAGTGGTCCAGGAAGACGACCCTCTCCCCGGATTCCACCTCGGGTTCGATGTCTCCTTTCTTCGGAATCCGCAGATGAGTTTAGCCGGGATCCGCCGTGAATCTCGGAGCCATTTGATGTCGACCTCCGTGACGTCGGATCCCTCCCAGCTACCTCGTTCTGTGCTCCTTCCTCGGCGGGATCCGAGGCAGAAGACATGTTGACGCTTTCCTGCAGAAGAGGAGGTTCAACCGGGGTAAGTACCTCGGACAGTTCAGGATAGCCGGGGTAAAATACCTCGGATCAGTCAAAACAGCCGAGCTAAAGGATTTAGGCGGGAAACATGTTTTACCGTGGCGAGATGCTAGCAAAGATCTACCGGTGAGCTAAAAAGGGAAATAAAATCGAGTTCATCCAGGGGCAAAACTAAAAGGATAGTGCTACGGATGCGTCTGATGCAAATCTAAGCGAGATCTAAAATGTGCTAAAAGGGCTCGAGGGGATCATCTAGTTCAAAGAATCTTAGGGTTCATCAGGATCCTCGAGTTCATCGGAGGATGAACTCATCCACGGCAATGGAGGGGAAGCAAGGAACTCACCGTGGAGGAACGCGAGGGATCGGCGGCGAGTCGATGGCGCCAGGCGCAGCGCGCGTGCTCCGGTGCGGCGAGGCGCTTGACGGCGGTGCGGAACGGTGTTGCAGAACGGCGGCGCGTACTCCGGTGCGGCGAGGCGCTCGACGGCGGCGCTGGAGGCAGAGGGCACGAAGCGGTGAAGTGGGGAAGAAGAAGACGAAGTCCTGCCCTGGGCCCCATTTATAAGCGGCGTGCAGTAACGGCGTGCGGTAACTGCGCACTACCGCGCGGTTACCGCGGAGGCGTGGGATCGTGTGTGAGCGGAGGAGCGGTTGCGCGGTTGGTGGCCGCACGATCGGCCACATCGTGGGCCGCAGAGTGGCAACCGCCAGCCTCGGATTTCCTGTGCGGTCAGCGCGCAAATCGAGGAGTCGTGGGCGGTCAATTGGTCTCGCACTTGAGTGCGCAGTGCGCTGTTTGGTGGGTCCGGCTGACGAGGCGGCGTGTGGTCAGGACCTGTCTTTCAGAGGTCCGGTTTCGAGGTCCGGGCAGAGATTCTTCGCCACGTGCCTCGAAAATCTTGAGGCAAGATTGTGCTGAGTCCAAAAGCTCGGAAAGTCAGATTGCATCAACCTCGGGTTAAATTATGGTCTGTGGGAAGTACCTCGGCGGAGCTATGTTGGAGGTCGGTTTAGAGGTGGTGCCTTGTTATTTTTGAACCTGCTACGGCCCTCCATCCGAGGTCGTAGGACCGCACCAGCTTCGGGGACTAATGTCGGGGGGCTACCCCCGGGTAGGGTCAAGGCTTGGCATAAGAAAAGTTTAAATATGCCGAGTACGGAGAGGCCGACCTGCTTGGGCCTGGGAAACCGAGCTTCATCTTGACCTAGAGTATAAAAACCGACCTATCTTGGCCCAGAGGGTCCGAGTTTCCCGTTGGCATGGGCCGAGGTTCACTGTCCGAGCTATGGTCAGCCGACCTAATACCTCGGTGATATGGTTTGTGTTTGTGAGTACAGGAGATGCTATTGAAGGAAGTGAGGTCCGACCTGGTAAAGATCGTAAGCGCAGGAACCCGGGCTAACCACGGCAGGAGGCCGTAGCTCGTGAGTCAATGCTCCTGTCACTCTTCCACGCCTGACACGGAAGCGTCTGTCACGGAGCATGCAGAGACGTGCCCCGGGTTCGGCGGGGCTGCACGCCTCTGACCGCTGACCACGTGAGATCCGGGGAAAAGGCTATGAGGTAGCCGCGTCAGGCTATGTCTTGTCTCTGTCAGAGGGGACTCCTAGCTCCACTGTGGTGACGCAGGGATGGGCAGCCATGTCTTGTCCCTGACAGGAGTACAATGATGACCAAAGCAGAGGCATGGCTACAGTGTCACGAGGGCAACGTAACCCTTTGGCCTATATAGAGGGCTTCACCCCCCTCCTGCTTGACCCCCGGGGGGACAGATCGATCAACAGAAAGAGAAAAGAGAGAGGAACCTCGGAACACCCGGAAACACCTCGGATCTAGCTCGGAGTGCCTTCTTCCTCCCGCGTAGCTCCATCTTTTACCTCAAGTCTCACCATTGTATCATCATACAGCTCGAGGAGCAGCTTGTACTTGTCACTTTGAGCTATACACTGAGTAGGATAGTGCTGCAGTAGGGTGTTACCTCCGAAGAGGGCCCCGAAGCAGG